>GG745329.1:46077-59554 GCA_000151295.1 Allomyces macrogynus ATCC 38327
GGGGGGGGGGGAGCTGCAAGGACGGACGAGGGCAACCAATGACAAACCAAGCCCAAAAACGATATGGGGCGACAAAAAGAGATGGCTACAGTAGAGGAAAGTGAATCCAAAACCAAATAAGTAGAGCAAAAACACGCATCCCGGCGCGGCGCGGCGAGGTGCGCTCGCGACCGGCCGACTACAAGTTGAGCAAATCCTTGACCGCCGCCTCGATCCGCGACAAACTCGGCCGCTTCTTGCGCTTCCCGTCGCTGCCCTTACTGCCCGTCGACCCCGTCGGGGACGTGGCGCGCGACGGCGCATTCGACTTGCGCTGTGGTGACCGCGCATCGGCCAGTGCCACGTCCGCGTCAGACGGGATCGCGGGCATCGCGGGTTGCGGTGCCGGTGGGCGACCCAGGACGGCCGCCGTGATCGAGCGGGACCTCGACCGCGCGCGGCGGGGTGGAGAGGCGGCCGCCGCGGCCGCCGCAGCTGCGGCAGCTTGCGGCGTAAGCATCGCGTCGAGGTGTGCCGACGCGGCTGAGTTGGACCGCGACCGCGTTGGACCGTGCGGTGCCGCCGCGGCAGTGGGCGTGACAGGTATCGGCGGAATCGGCGCGGCGTTGATGTGGTGAATATGATTCGCGTCGGAGCGCGGCGTGGGTGGTGCATGGTTGACGTTGGCGAGCGGGTCCGCCGGGTGGTCGTATTCCGGGCAGTGGAAGCAGACTTGGATTGATTTGAACCAAGCGTCGGAAATGATCTCGGCGACGGTGATGCGCTTTCTCGGGTCGGGCTCGAGGATCTTGTACATGAGTTCGCGGCACCCGTCGGGCAGTCGATCGAGCGCCTCGAAATTGCGCTTGCGGTTCGACAGGTAGTAGGCGTAGTTCGGGTCGGCTTTGGTCGCTTGTTTCCAGGGGATACCGCGGTAGGTCATGGCGTAGTAGACGACGCCGACGGCCCTGGATTGGGGTGGAAGGTGGTGATGAGCGGTGGTGATCGGCAATGAGGTAGCGGAGCGGGTGGGAATCGCGGGCGTACCAAACATCGACTTGTCGCGCGTCGTACTCGCCGCCAGCAAACTCTTCCGGGGCAATGTACGGCTCTGCGACCCACAATGGACGATCAGGTCAGTTGCTTGTGCGAGATTCTGGTTGGCGAGCCTGGAAAGTTGCGTGTACCCGATCCGCAAATGCCCTTGCTCAAGTGCGGCTCCGACTCCCAGCACATCTTGAACACCTCCGAGACGCTAAACAAGATTCACGACCCACATCAGATTCCATCGCGACGACATGGCCCGAAGGAACAGGAAAAGACGCACCCAAAGTCGGTGATCTTCAAGTGCCCCTCTGTGTTCAAGAGCAGGTTCTAGAGCACCGCAAGGTCGGGACCGTATTCTTTAGTCTCTCACTTCAAACAATTGCTGATCCCGTGCAGCAACAAGTCGAGGAAATGGCGGATCCAAAAAACAGCAATGAGTGGGGCATCCAACGCGCCACGCGGCCAGCATCGACAAGCCACTCGCGCTAATCGTAAGCGGTCATCATGGGAGGGAGAGAAGAGGGCTGGCAACGACGACGGGTAGTGGACAATGGAAATGTCCATTTCGGCAAGGTCATCGACCACCGACACGCACCTCGGGCTTGATATCTCGATGGCTGGAGTCACATTTTCACGCACACGAATGAAGCGAGGAGGGGCAAGCGAACAATCGTAAGCGTTCGATGCCTTCAGGAGCGCATCAGCAAGAATGACGGGAAACGTACCCGATGCCGTGCGCGTGACTATGGCGGCCCAAAAAGTGCGGTCAGTGGTCCGTTCCGATCCGCTGCCCATGACGTGAGTGCGTGAACGTACAGGTAATGCACACCCATGACGAGCTGCTTGAAGCAGCAATCAATCTCGTTCTGGTCCATTTGGCCCGTCTTGATGATCGAGTAGAGGTCGCCGCCGGCGCAGTACTCCATGACCTCGCACCAGTGCTCGTTCTCGTCCTGAATCAGGTCGATGGTCTCGACAACGTTGATGTGGTGCAGCGAGCTCGAAATGCAGAATTCGGCCGTCAACTTGCGCATGTGTTGCTGTCGAACGAAGAAAAACGAGTTGAGCGGACGCGAACACTGGGTGCAGGCGAGCACGTAGCGGCGTGTTTGTCGATGGAACATGGCCGCCATCGTACCTTTTCCGTTTCGTTCTTGCGGCGCTTGCGAAACTCCTTGACGGCGTAAATCTTGGACGGCCCATCGGGCGCGGACTCGTCCGGTTTCGCGACGAGTCGCACCTGCGCGGTCGCGCCCTTGCCAATCACGCCCTTGATCGAGACGCCGTACTTTTCCGACAGCTTGCCGCGGTCGTTCGCCGACGAGGCGCCCGCTGCCGTGGCCGCGGCCGCCTTGGTCGCGGCCGCGTCCGACTTGCGCTGCTGTTGCGGCGTGGAAATGAGCGGCTGGGAAGCGTCGACGAGCGTCTCCGAAGACTTGGACCGGCCAAAGTGACTGCGTGCGGTTCTTCATTGACAGCAGCATTTCCTTGAACGAGGAACGGCGCTCGACGGGGACGGGCGCAGGAGGGGAGGGCGGGACGGCGGGGAGTGTGACGGGCGCAGGTGCGGGCGGGGTTGCGGGCGCGGCAACGAGCACCGGCGGCAGTTTTGGCGAGGCAAGCAACGGCGGGGTCATGGAGGGCGTCGGCAGAGCCGGAGCAGCGGGTGCGGGTGCGAGATCAGCACGGCTTGACCTGGCAGCAGGGGCAACAGCGTTGGGCGTCGACAGCTTGCGCGCGCGCGCGACGGGCGGCGACGATGGTGGCGAGACGGGCTGCGCCGGCAGGCCCGCGGCCGTATCGGGCGACGCGGCGGCAGAGGTGGTCATTGGTGTCGAGTACACGGTACGCCTGGTGTTGTGCACTTGGGCTTGAGTGGGGGGATGCGGTGGAGACGGTCGATGCTCGAGTGCAGCGAGCGCACGGGCGGGCGGGCAGGCGGGCGCGGCGGCTCGACGCGCGTGCTCGTGCAGCTTGGCCTCGGCGTTGCTGCCGTGCTGCTGTCGGTGCCGCTGAGGTCGGTTGCCGAGGTGGTGGAGCAGTGGCGGTGCCGTCTTTTCTGTGCTGGTCGCGGCGGCAGGCAGGTCGGCCGGTGTGGGTGTTCTCTCAAGGTCGGCGGTGGCCCTGCAGCCAGGCTGCTTCCGCGGCGCACAGATAGACTCCTGCACGCCACGTGCCCCTTGCAGCTACACGCATCCCGTGGGCCGATCCCGTGGACCGTCCCGCCTTCCGGTTTCCTCTCAGCGCACGTCAGCGACACCTCTCAAACCCAAGCCAACAACGAAGCCCACCAACGTGGTCATGATCATGTTTCTTGCACAGCTTCCTTCTCGACGATGCCCACGCCGTCGCCCGCTTCAGCAAACGCATGCACCACTGAGTCGCGCACAGCCTGCGCGATCGCCCACCCGCCCGCGTCGTCCTCCACCTGCACGCCCTCCTCGGCAAGCAGCGCGCGCTTGCGCCCAATCGCCGCGCCCGCCGGGTCCTGCGACCCCATGAACCCGCCGAGCGCAAATGACGCGGCCACGACGCGGTGGCACGGCACGTACGGCGCGTACGGGTTGTTCTGTAAGGCGTCATGGGGTCAGTTGCATATACTGCGCCGTCAATCCGCTGTCGAAACGGAACGTACCCGTAACGCCTGCCCAACGGCGCGCGGGGCCGTGCCCAAGTGCTCGGCCAGGTGCTTGTAGGTCGTGACATGGCCCTTGGGCACCTGCGTGTTCGCGACGTTAGGGCCATGCGCGACTTGGCCTCCAATGAAAGCTTGCGGTTGGACTGCACCTTCAGCAGCGCGTCGTAGACGCGGAACTGGAACGCCGTCACGCGCTTGCCGCGGCCTGCCGCCATGGCAACGGCGCGGTCAGCTTCGGTGACCGGGTACGGCGCCGGATCCGTGCTTGCCACGGGCTCTGTCTCGCTGGAGTGGGCCTTGGTCGGGTCCGTTTGCGCGCGCGCGTCAGCTGCACAACGCCGAGTACGCTGCGTTTTGGGCATATTGCTGCTGGGTCGTCGACGACGTTGGGACGTTCGCGTCGCTGCCGGAGGTCGTGCCGGGAAGCAGAGAGGAGGAATTGGAGTCCAGCACAACGGCTGCGGCGGAAGGCCACGTCGAGTTGGATGAGTCAGTGCCAGATGCATCGCTGACCAATGCGTCTCTGTTTTGCAAACGTGCTCCGTTTTGTCGCTCTTGTGCGAGGAGCTGGTCGGAGCATCCGGCGAGTCTTGGTTACCGGTGAAAAGACTGTGCTCCACCGGCGGAAACGACAGGCGACTGCATCCTCGCCGTCCGGTGCAAACCGACAAGACAATCACATTCGCCATCTGAGTCCATCCTCCTACACACAACGCGCCCTCATCCTTCCGACCGCTGACCGTCGCGTGCCGATTTCACCTCCTCACCCAACCAACTGCGCGCCAAACACCTCCGTCTGGCTCCGGCTCACGAGTACCGCGCTCTCATAACTCACGTTCGATTTCCCCTTGTCCTCTCCGGTCGCCGCGCGCTGCGCCTCGCCGCGCCGCAATTCCTGCAGGCACGTCCAGTGCTCGCTGCTGCCGGGCACGAGCATCGCGCACTTCATGTTGCGGCACTCTGGGTGGTCGTCCGGGTCCTCGAGGACCGCGCACACGTCGACTTCGAACGCGTTGGTTGCGGGGACGGCGTGGACGGCCGGGGCGCGGGGTGTAGCAGCGCCGAGGGTAATGGCAAGGACGGCGAGGAGCGCAACGAGGATGTTGGGGAAGGGGACGCGAGCGCGTATCCTGGTTACGGCAGCCATGGTTGGGGGATGTTGGGGGATTGCGGTGGGCGGTACTTGGTGCAGCGTTGGGTCGTTGCTTGGCTCGCGAGCTAGCGGAATGCCGATCCGTGATGAGCGTATACCCTGCGGCTCAAATCGTGCTGAAGTTGCCGGTGCGGACGAGGATGTTACGGACGGCGACGTTGATGCCCGGAAAATTGTCCGCGCGCTCTGCCGGCTTGGTCGGACGAGATGCGCTGTCGGTCCGACTGCAATTGCGCCAAGTTGCAACTGTCGAGCGCGACGTGTTTGACAACGAGGCCTGCCCAGCCCGACGCGATCAGCTGACGCGCGAAGCAACCATCCCGGTCCTTTTCTGCTGCTCCACACCAAACCCACGATCTACTCTGCACCACTTGACCGCAACACGTCCACCTCGTCGTCCAAAATCACCCTTAGCGTCTCCGGCACGTTCTCCGCCGCGACCGCCGCGAGGTACGCCTCGCGCTGCGCCAACGCCTTCCTCCATGCGGCCGCCACCCACTTCCGTACCAGCGGCTCCTCGTTGGCGACCGGCACCCCGGCATCCCCCTCATAATACCGCCTCATCCACGCGCGGTACCCCGGCGACGCGATCTCGCCACGGCACATCTTGTCGGGCAAGAACATCAACCGCAGCGCCAGCTCGAGCACAAACGAGGTTGGCAATACAATGGGAGGAGGTGTTGGTCGACGAGGTCGTGCAGGACGGCCGTGATTGCGGCAAGGTCGGTGTGCGCGGTGCGGATCTGCGTCTCGATTCGCCCTAGAGATTTCGCACGCGTTAGAAATCGCGGAACTCGGTGAGAGCAACGAAACGGCGACGCACTCTTGGTATCCTGGGGCAGAAACTCGCAATCGTACACGGCTTCATCGAAAAACAGGTTTGTAAATTGCGTCGGCACCGTAGCTAAATACGGCGCCCAAAATTCGTGGACGCTGGGCGCGACGCACGGCGCCTGGAGCTTGAGCAGGACCAGAAAGGCGGCGAGCACGCAGTGTTCCGAGAGCCGAGCGGCGCGCGGCGACTTGGTCAGGACCGAGCACCATTTGGACAGGACGGCGGCGCGCGAAACGAGCAAGTTGCGCGGGACTTGAACGATGGGCTTGTTGGGCTGGCGGTGGGGGGACGAAGGGTAGTCAGGCCGGGCCCATCGCGGCGTTCTTGCCATAAACTCGTCAATTTGGAGGTCAAAACCGGGTGGAATGTATTTACCTCGATATCGCGAATGGCAAACATGCCACGGCCCGCGCCTGCAAAGCACCAGAAATAAACGATCAGTGATTGCCTTGATAGGAGAGAGAATGCCGCCGTTCGCCATTGCCATTCAAACAGCACGCAAGTCCGCTTGAAAAATGCACTCGAACATTTCCTCAAGTAATTCAATCAGCAGATTTCGGAATGGAGCACCTGGTACGCCGCGAATCTCCAAGACGGGCTCCGGCGCGCCGTTCTCTCGCCACCAGTCGAGAAGCCGTCGAATTGTCGGGTCATCCATGGTCTTCGTCTACTATTTGCAGAAAGTTGCTCGGGAATCGACAAATTGATAGCTCGCGGTTGCTGCTCAGTTTCACAGGCAAGCTCTCGGGCCACGGCATGACAACATACGTGTGAAGATCCTGATCTGCACAGCCGAACGGATCTGAGTCACTCGCGCTGACCCAGATCAGCCATACCTCACAGCAAGTCGCAAGGCTCGCGATCAACGAGCCATGGACCGCCACGCGCCATCGCGCGCCCTATTGGGCACCCAACTATTTGCACAAGTCGAGAATGCGCGCGTCTTGATGGTCGGCGCCGGCGCATCGGCTGCGAGCTGCTCAAGACCCTGGCCATGCTCGGATTCGGCCACATTGAGCTCGTCGACCTCGACACCATCGACGTGACCAACCTGAACCGCCAGTTCCTCTTCCAGCGCCAGCATGTCTCGCAGTCCAAGGCCCACGTACGCTTCTGCGCAAGATCGACGCGGCTGCGAGGCGGCTTTGGATCTGGCCAAGGAGTGCTTACGCCTGGTGCCGGATTTGCTCCAGGTCGCCCGCGAAAGCGCGCTGCGGTTCACCCGAACATCACGATCATCTCGCACCACGGCAATATCAAGGACCCGCAGTTCGATCTGGCCTGGCTCAAGTCGTTTGACGTGGTCTTCAACGCGCTCGACAACTTGGGTACGTCTGCGCTCCCGTTCCCACATCCCCGCGCCGAATTCGACCTGACCATGGCCTCCCCGCAGATGCGCGTCGACACGTCAACCTGATGTGCATTGCCGGCAAGGTGCCGCTTATCGACGCCGGTACCGCGGGTTACTCGGGCCAGTCGACGATCATCCAACCGGGCGTCACCGAGTGCTATGACTGCCACCCGAAACCGACGCCCAAGACGTTCCCGGTGTGCACGATCCGTAGCACGCCGTCGGCACCGATTCATTGTATTGTCTGGGCTAAGAACTTCATGTTCCCGTGCGTGTCCACCTGATTGCCGCTCGTTGCGAATGGTGCTGACGGCGCGGTCCGATTGCAGGCAGCTGTTTGGCGAGGACGAGGACGAGGGCGATGCGAACCAGGTCAACGACACGACCAACGGTACACGGGCGTTCCTTGATCGCGAACGCGCAGTTTCTCGATTCTGATCTCCTCGCGTTGATCAATAGCCAAGCAGGTCCAGGAACTTGCGCGCGAGGCGCAGGCACTGCGGGAACTCAAGCAATCGGCCGGTTTACCCGGGTTCGCTGAGCGAGTGTTTGCCAAGATCTACCGGCACGACATTGAGCGACTGCTCGCCATGGAGAGTCTGTGGCAGATGCGGCAAAAGCCAGTGCCGCTTGACGTGGACGCGCTCATCGCGGCCGCCAGCGGGCTCCACGACCCGCTCGCCGACGAGACGGCGCACCGCCGTGTCATGACACTCGAGGAGACGACCAAGGTGTTCCTGCAAAGGTTCGTTGCCAGCCCTTCAATTCGCTCACGGGTGTACCAACTTATTTTGGCACGTTTAGCACGGCCACGCTCGCCAAGCGGTACGCCGCGTCCGGTCCGCAATCTTTTGACAAGGACGACGACGCGGCCATGGCGTTCGTCTCGGCCGCCGCCAATTTGCGGTGCCACGTCTACCACATCGCGCTCAAGACGTTTTTCGAAATCAAGTCGATGGCCGGCAACATTGTCCCGATTGTCGCGACCACCAACGGCGTCATTGCCGGGCTCATGGTCCTGCACGCGCTGCAGGTCTTCGACGGTGGTGTCATGGTCGCAACCACCGACCCGCTCACGGCGCCACCCGCCGCGCAGCACCTCGTCTCCCGGCCGAACCAAGTGCTCGCGCGCGATAAGTTGTTCCCGCCGGTGTCCTCGTGCGCGGTCTGTGCGCGCGCCTACGTGCAGGTGGCCGTCGATGCGGCGAGCACGACGCTGGGCGACTTGCTCGAGGCGATTGCCGATTCGTTCCCGTATTTGCCTGTGGATAATGTCACGGTGCTCGAGGGCGCGCGTATGCTGTACGACCCAGACTTTGACGATAATCTCGGCCGCACGCTGGCCGACCTGAACGTACCCGCGCACCATGCGCTCTTGCTCGTTGACGCTTACGACCAGGACGATCAGCTCGTGCAGCCGCTGTCGGTCTACATCCAGAAGCCTGCGGGGAAGGGCGGCAAGGGGGTCGAGATTCTGGGCGACGTGCCGAAATTGTGGACCAAGCCGGCACCGCCCAAGGTGCAGGACGCTCCAATGGCGGGTGGCGACGAGACGGACGGTGAGGTGGTCATGGCCGTGGATGACGACGACGAGGATATTATCATGACCGAAAGCAGTGCCGGTAACAGTACGGCCACCGCGTCCAAGCCCGTGGAAGATGCGGACGGCGCGATTGTCTTGGATTGATCGCGAAATTTGAACGTGGTTCTGCTTGCGCGGCAGGTGTATCCGCGGGGCGCCAAAGTGCTGATGGACGAGAGCGAACGAGAGCACACCACCAACCTCACGCGCCATCCAACGTGCTTCTTGCCGCTTGATAAACGCTCTCCACCCTCGAGAGGTTGCGGTTTGCGGCAAGCCCAGGGGTCACCTCGGTGAGGGTGCAACACCAGCCTGCATGAGGGTCTCATCGAAGCCTGTGAACGGCGCGCGGACACGGGTTCAACCAGGCGCCAACGGTCTCTTTCGAAAATCAGGCCTCCCTTCCCCGGAAAATCGACGATTTCCGTGCCTCGGCCGTTGGTGCCGCCGGCGCGCCCCGTGACGATTACGCTCTCTGCACCGCCCGCGAACCCGACCTTTCCGCTGTCCATGTCGACCAAGACGGTCACGACGTTCCAGACGCCCGTGGTCGTAATTGTTCCCGTCCCGGTGCCGCGTCACCCCGGTGCAGCCCGCCCCTCAACGTGTGACGCGCGCTTGTTCAGTATGACGTGGATTCTGCCCCTCTCGCTGCGATCGGCGCGAGCGCACCCGGTACGATGACGCAGGAAATGCGAGCATCGTTTGGTCCAGCGGTACCAGCGGCCATCGCAACCATCGTGGCCGCGCTGGTGGGCGCCGCGGTCACGGCAGCGGTGGCTGTTCAGCGCCGCCGTCGCCGCGACAGTGTGGCCGCGCGCGTTCATGCCGGGTACGTTATGGTCGCCGTGTCAGGCGCCCGCATCGGTGCCCAGACCGCGCTGATTGCGAACTAAGCGCCGCCGAAGCGGGATGGCGCGCCAGGTGGACGTCGCGTCGTGATTGCGCCATTTTGTTGCCGTTCTTTTGTGCTTTGTTTTTGTGCTTGTTTTGATTTGATTGCACAACTCCACCCCGTCTTTGCTCATTTCCAACATGCTGCTCTACCCTTGTTTTCTTCACGGCGGTCGACTCTTCCGCCAACGCCAGGAAAGCGAGGCGCCTCTTCTGTGCAGAGATTGCCACCACGCCATCTCATGGGCCCTGCTACTTCCCAGGACGACGAAGCTCGTCGTCCACAGTGATAGCCAACGTGATCGATATGTTCATCGCCGTGCCAGGCCACCAACATTCGCCGGATTGAGAAGAGCCAATAGGTGAGGTCGGCCCCGATTGCGGCGCGCATCAGGGTATCAACACATTTTCGCGCAACGAGGATGGAAGCCCCTTGTTCATACCTGTCCCTTGTTGAGAACGGCACGCGCGCGCGGTTTTGCGCAAAACGGCCGTTGTTCGTGTCGTTTGCCACCCAACCGAGGCGCGGATCGGCGCGGATCGGCGCTGATCGTTGCTCCACGTCCGTTTTGCTCCAACATCTGCACCGATACCCGTCCAGGGCAGAGCTCGCGCTCACCTCCTCCTCCTCATCCCCCGCTGATTTTTTGATCACGCTCTCCGTCAACTTCAACTGCAGTAGCTGTTCGTGCTTTCCACGTCCGCTCCCTCACACGCACCGTGGTCCGCATTTGTGGATGGCTCTGCAAGCTCAATTCGGCTCAAGACTAATCATGATGCGTTGATTTGTGTAGGGACCGGGCGTTTTGGACGCACACGATGATGAGTTCCGCGTTCCTCTGGCCTGCCGCCGCCGCCACCACAGTGCCCGCGCAGTCGCATGTGCACTCCATTTTGATCACGACCGTCGTCTTTCTGGCCTTTGCCGCAGTGCTCCTCCCGCATGCTCTCGCCGCTGTCCCGGAATCGTGCACACCGCTGCTCATTGACGACTTTTCGCACGGCACTGTCGCTACGGGCTGGGGAACGCCGAATTCGGTTGACGGTAACGCCATGGTCGACTACAAGGCGGCTCCTGTCGCCAACAACCAAGCCGAGTTGCCTGCGGGCACGTTCTTTCTCCGCGAAGATCTGCCGTGCGTCGACGTGTCGGCCTATTCGGGCATCTCCTTCACGTTCAAGTACACGGCTGCGACCGGCGCCAGCTTGTCGCTGCCGCGGCTGGTGCATTGGGGCTATACCGCGCTCGACAAGTGTCAGGCAAACTCTAAGCAGTCTGGTATCTGGCTCAACTCGAATCTGGGCAATCTCACCGAGTACCGTCGACCTGATGGATCGTTTTTTGTGCCAAAGACGGCGTGGTTTCGTGGCGCGAACGTGCAGTTTATCAGCGTGGTTGCCCTCACCACCATCAACGGGCAGTCGGTGTCGAATGTCGGTCCCATTTGGTTTGAGTGTCCAGTACCACAAGCCGTGAACGCGACGACAACGACGCTGGACACCACGACCTCGTCCGACTCGGTGAGCACGCCGACCAGCTCTTTGACGACCTCGGGTTCGTCCACGGTAACGGCTGATTTGTCGACCACCAGCGGCGCGACCAGTGCCACCGATTCGTCGACTGCCAGCACCGATACCAGTACCACCGACTTGCCGACTGCCACCGCTGCAGCCAGTACCACCAATTCCTCCATGGCCACACTGTCGGAAGCGGCGAGCTCCGCACTCTCCACCAGTTTTTCCCCTCTGGCGTCGATCGACACATCCAGTTTGACGACCGAGTCGCTGCCAACGAGTGCCATGCTCTCCACCAGTTTTGCCACGCAGTCGTCGACCGACACATTAATTTCGACGACCGAGTCGCCGCTGACGAGTACCACGCTCTCCACCAGTTTCTCCGTGTCGTCGACGACCGAATCGTTCAGTATCTCGACCGAATCGTCGGTGACAAACGCCACGTTGACCACGGCCGATTCGTCGACAGTGGCACTGACCGAATCACGCACCTCATCAGCCGATTTGACGGCAATCAGCACCACCACCACCGATTTGACGAGCGCGCCCAATTTGTCGAGCGACTCGTCGGTCACGATTTCTAAAACGGCCATCCCGGCTTTGCTGGACTTGACGACGACGGATTCCACTTTCTCGACGGCACCCAGCATGACGACGACGACGACGACGACTGAGACGGCGCAAGCGAGTTCTGCAGCTGCTCCTGCCACGGCATCCACGCCTGCAATGCTGTCCTTGATGACGACCATCCGCGCGTCAGCCAACACGTCCACGCCCACAGCGCAGATTTCTACGACCTCGACGCGTGCTGCGGCCAAAGCTAGTCCGTCTCTGAACGCGACGACCGTGAAGACCAGCACGACGCCTTGCCCGTCGAAACCAACATTGATCGTGCCCATGCCAGCTCACCCGGCCCACCCCAACATTTCGACACGCCCAGCCCATCCAGCGCACCCTCACGCGCCCGCGCATCTGTTCACGCTACCGCCAATGCACCCCATTTGGCCCACGCCCGCGCGACCCAATACCCCTCATTCCGGAAAACCGACGATTTCCGTGCCTCGGCCTTTGGTGCCGCCGCTGCCCATGACCGTCACGCTCTCGGCGCCGCCCGCGAACCCGGGTTTCACGCTGTCCATGTCGACCAAGACGGTCACGGCGTTCCAGACGCCTGTGGTTGTGATCGTGCCCGTCGTGGTGCCGCGCACAACGGTGCAGCCGGGTCATCCACGTGCTGCCCGCGCGCTCGTGCAGTTCGACGTGGATGCTGTTCCTGCCGCTGCGAGCGGCGCGACCGCATCGGAAACGGCGATGCAGGAAATGCGCGCATCGATTGGTCCTGCCGTACCTGCCACTATTGCGGTGGTGGTCGTGGGCGCTGCGGTCGCTGCTGCAGTCGTTGTGCAGCGTCGTCGCCGGAGCGGCTTGGCGATGCGCAGAGGTGCGGGTTACGATACGGTCGCGCGGTCGGGTACCCGTATTGGCGCCGACACCTCGGTGGCTTCGGGCTAGGCGTTGTCGAAGCCGGGTAGTTTGATTCGTTTTGATGTCGTCGTTCAATGTCATCCGGTATCTCTTGGATCTGTCGCTCATCCAATCAATGAGATCTCCTGTTGAGCCCTGCTCTTCGTCGTACGTACCTTCTCTCAGCGCCTGGCGCTCTTGCAGGAACCAGGCCGACCGGACCCCAAGTCATTGAAAGCGTGGAGGATGCGAGATGGCTGTGCGACGCGACGCGACGTGTCTTGCAGGCGGATTATTTTGGCCGTGATGGGAGGTGACTCTGATTTCTGCTGCATCTGCGATTCCTCCACCTCTGGCCACCAACACGACCCAACCGCTGACAGCCAACGCACACCATTCACAGCGAGATCCCATATTTATCTTTATCATACAACGCGCGCTCCCAACGTTCTCCCGCGCGGCCTCGCCCGCATCGCCGCGCCTGTGCATTCCCTAGGTACAGATAACCGAACCAGAAACCAGAACCCAGAACCAAATCCAAAAAAATCCAAAAACCAAAACTTCCCAAAACCCAAGGTCCGCAAAACTGACGTGTCCACCCTTTCCCACCACCTCATCACTCCACCATCCCCTCCCCCTCGTCCGCGTCGCGTGCCATCACCCGTTCCCGGACCGCGGGCACCGCATCCCTTTCCAACACCTCCCTCGCCTCGCGCAAAAACGCGCCATGCCGGCTCTCCAAATTCGCCACCGCGTCCGCGGCCGCCAGCCGGACCCCGACCACCTTACTCCGCACGAGCTTCCCCACCGCGGTCTCAACCGCATCCACATCGTCGCCCAAGTCCAAGAGCCCGGCGAGGACACGCGCGGCGGCCGCCGGCGCGTGGCCCTCCCCGTCGGCAAGCACGGCCACGCGCGCGAGAATGTCAGCGCGCGCGCACGGGAAGTGGGTCGCGATGACTGCGCCGAGTTGCGGCCGCGATACTACGGCGTGGGCTCCGTCCGCGAGCAACGCCGCA
>GG745329.1:65506-120561 GCA_000151295.1 Allomyces macrogynus ATCC 38327
GCGCGCGGATCAACGGCCAGGTCGCGCTGCGGCGGGCGGTTGGTCGGTCGATGCACGTGCAAGGCGCCGGGCGTGATGCGGTTGATGCTGCTGCTGGGCTGCTGCTGCTGGGCTGCTGCTGCTGGGCTGCTGCTGCTGGGCTGCTGCTGCTGGCGCTGAGTGTTGTTGGTGGTGGTGCAACAGGCCGGCGTGTGCGGTGTGGCGGCGACTTGGCGTGGTGGGGGTGGTTGGCGGCCGTGGGGGACTAGCCGACTGGCCGTGGAGGATCGCCGGCCGTCTTTGCTGGGGCCGCGTGGAGCGCTACGCCTGCCACGCGCATCGCCGCAGATCATGTGTTTATCACGCCAGTCTCCCAGCATCGGTGGGAGACGTGGTCCCCATCGCTCGCCGTTGCTCGCCGTTCACGACAACCTGCAGCACTCCGGTTGCCCGCCGACCTAAAGATCCGCCCACTCAAGCGCACCCTCTCCACCCGCCCAAGCACAGCTGCATCATCAAGTCCACGCCCAATCCCCTCCACTCCCTCCTTCGCGCACCCAACCACCCACCACCCACACCCGCCAGGATATCTCGTTCCGCGCCCCCGCCCCCGGCAAAGACAACGTCGGCCGCCAACACCCATGCACTTGGACATGCAGGCACTGTGATTCTCACTGCTCACTTCCACCTTGTTGGCCTGATCCTCTTCCACTAGACGACGTGACTGGAGGCAGCGTCCGCGAGCCACCGATGCGTCGTGCTGGTGCTCATGGCAGTATCATCAGTGTGGGGGCGGTGGGGGAAAATAAACCAGACCCGCCCCGACCTTGAAAGTATCGCCCCGCACCCGCATCGACCTGCCCGAATTCGCAACCAGAAATGCCGGCCGTCGAAGTGATTCTCACCAAGCCCGCTGCTGCTACGCTCAAGGCCACCATCGTTGACACTGATACTGTGCACGTGTCGGCGAGTGCTGGGTCCATGGAAGAGGTGCTTGCGGCCCATGCGGCTCTGTCAAGAGTCCGAGACGCCCAAGGTGTCGTGCACAGCGAGCAAGAAGACGGACGCCGAGTCTATGGTTGACGAGGAGACGTCAAAGACGTGCTGCACGGACCCTTATTGGGCGTGTTTCATTCCGCCGACATGGGGTCGTCCAAGACGTGTTGCACGGACCCCTACTGGACGCTTTACTCCGCCGAAAAGGAGACTTGCTGCGCCGACCCCTACTGGGCGCTTCAATCGGTGGACAAGGAGCCGTCCAAGACGTGCTGCACCGACACCTATTGGATGCTTCATTCCGTGGCAGAGTAATCGCGTCAAGTCACCGCCACTTGCGCACGCCGATCCTTGCCGGCACTATTCACAGTGCGGCAGTACCAAGGGTTCATGTCAGTTGGTTGATCTGTTTGTGATGTCCCTCCTCCGCTGATTTCTTTCTCTTCCTCCCATTTTTTATTATCGTCAAAAGGTCACGCGGAAGCGAGAAATGGAGGCTGTGGTTCTTGATATGATATGTGGCAAACGTTGAGTCTGTTGTAATGACTCCGCATGCGTCCTCACGAGTAGCAGTGCGCAAGCTGCAGCGTGTTGCTTTTCTCTCGATGAACCCTTTGTATATTTACGATTACTCTCCAGTCAGTAATCCTACGGCGTCTCCGCTGCCGCAACGTCAGTGCGCAAGTACATCTCCTCCATCTTGCCTAGCGCCGAAGCGAGCCCTTGCCGCGCGGCCGCGGCCGAGTGGACTGCCCTTTGGCGCTGGGGCGCTTCATCGGCCTTTTCGCCACCCGCCTTGGCCTGCACCCGCGCTTGCCGACCCGCCGCGGCCGAGGACCCGGACGAGTCGACCGAGTCGAGTCCCATCGTGGGCACCTGGTACATATCCGCGTCGAATCCGCGGCGCGCGCGCTTGACGCCGCCGTGCGCGTTCCAGATGCGGATCGTGCCGTCCCACGACGACGAGACGTACTAGAATACGAGTCGTGAAGTGTGAGAGAAGAAATATGCCAAGCGTGAGGAACAAGTTGAAAGTACCTGCTTACGGCTCGGAATATGTGCGACGGCGCGCACCTCATCCGTGTGACCAATGTTGCGCTGCAAGAGCCGCTCACCGTCAAACGTGCGGATGCAGTGGTCGCGGCTGCCCGTCACGACGAGACCCGCTGGGTCGATGCACATGGCCGTGACGGGGCTCTCGTTGTTGACGACGAGAGAGCACTGGAACGTGTACGGGTCCCAGAATCTATGGTCAAACGTGATCAGTTCCTCGGCATCAGAGCCCATCGCCAGCGATTGCAGCAGCACGTACCGGATCGTCTTGTCCTCGGACCCGGTCACCCACTGCATCCTTGCCGCGTTCCACTGGATCAGCATCACCTCGGCCTCGTGGCCCTGCAAAACACCGCGCAGCGGCATCCGGTCGCCGCGCGGTGCCGTGAACACGCGAACGTACGCCAGCTTGTCGGCGCTCGCGTACGCAAACTGGATCCCGGGCTCGTCGGCGACAGCGGCGGGAGTTTTGCTGGGCCGAGACGCGGCGATCGTCGCAGCCGACGCGCCAACCGAGAGGTCGAGAATAGGCGCATCGGCCGCAAGCTCGGATTCGATGCGCGACGTGGCCGTCAGCGGGTTGGCAATGTCGCGGAAAACATCGACAACTGTGCCGAGCGTGAGATCGTAGACGTAGATGCGGCGGTCCCAGCCGCTCGACAGCTAGTGGTTTCAACAGGTGAACCTTCTCCACCTGAAAAAGAAGCGATCAAGTTGGAAAGAAGTACTCCGTACCAGGTAATGCGACCCTTGGAACGCGACAACGCCCAAGCTCGTCACGGCATCGCGGTGCGTATCAAACTGGTACCGCAGCGACAGACCGCTGATACGGTTGGCCATACCGCCGCCTACGACGGAGGACTCGCGCGTCGACACGTCCCACCCCATTTCCGCGAGCACCGAGCCGGGCAAGTCGTCGCCCGCGTCGGCCTGGTACCCCCAGACCATGATGCACTTTTCCTCGAACCCGACAATTAAGAGATCGAGCGGGTCATAGTACATCATGCGCGTCGCCGTCAGCTTCCGCGGCGCACTCGATTTCGTCGCGGCAATGGGGGCTGCCGACCCGCGTCCCGCCGGCCGCCATCCGGGCCCCGCCGACCTGGTGGACGTTCGCCGCCCTTGAGTACTACTACCACCGCCGCCGCGCGTCGGCATCGGCGCGTGCATGGCAATCGGCTCGCGCGAGTACATGAACGTGTTGAGCTGCGTGCGCTCCCACTGCACGAGGTGCGCGCCGCCCGAGAAGATCAGAATCGGATCCTTGAGCGTGAGCGTCATGGCGTCGACGGCGTCGCTCTCGAGCGTCGTCACGGGCGCCGACGGGTTGTGCCGCCACGTCACGAGCTGTCGCCGCGCCGTGAACGCAACGACCTCCTGCGTGTCGGCCAAGTAGTGCACTTGCTTGAACTTGGACGCGCCCTTGTCGTGCACTTTCTCGTTGTCGGCCTTGACAAAGTCGGAGATCTGAATGAGGAGCTGAGTGAGTCGCGCAAGCGACACCTAATGGCAAGCGGCGCACGCCGTACGCACGTTGAGCCCAGACCGCGGATCGAGAAACACGGGAAACAGCGAATTGCACGCGATCCACAGCGTCGAGACGGGCGGGACGTACGCAAGCCCCGTAATCGAATCCAGGAACCCGTCAAAGCGTTGCAAGCAATTACCGTCGAGGGACCACAGCTTGACGGTACGGTCAAACGACCCGGTGATAATCCATGCGTTCTCAGCGTCTTTCGCGTACTCCATACACGTGATCCCGGCATCGTGCGCGTCGTTGACCGTGACCAAGACTTGCACTTGCAGCCCGTGCGGCATCGACTCGTAAATGATGAGCCGGCGGTCGAATCCGCCCGAGTAGAACCGTGCCTCGCACGACATCAGGCAGCTGACGAGGTCCGTGTGCGACGCGCCCGCGGACCCGGCGAGGTAGAGGTCCTTGGTGTCGAACATGAGGTCGCCGACAAGCCCGCCTGGGCCACCCGACCCGCCAGTAGCGCTCGTGCCAGCCATGGACGTGGAGGTGGACGTGGTCGATGAGCCGGTGGGGACGCTTGCCGCGGCCGACGTGGCTGTCGTGTGCAAAACATGCACGTCGTCCTTGGCCTGGAAAATACGCACGCCGCCCTTTTGGCCGCACATGAGCTGATTCCGTCGCGAGTTCCACGCCATGCAATACACGGCCTCGCCGGCCTAGAAAAAGAGCGGGGGCACGGATCGTCAGGAGCGCGTCGTTTAAGCAAGCACAGAACAATAAACAATAAACAATAAACAATAAACAATAAACAAAAACAAAAAACAAAAAACAAAAAGAAACACGAATATTGATCTTTACGTGCAGCCGCTGCAAGATTTTGCCATTGTTGGACCAAATTAGCACGGTGCCGTCTTGGGACGCCGACGCCATGCACTTGATTTCCTTGCTATCTTTCGCTGACCATCAGTCAACGAAGTCGGTTCGTCACAAGTTTTGGCCACACTCCCGGCCCCAGCAAACGTGTTCAATACTGACCAAAACACGAGCGCCGTGACCCACCCGGCGTGTCCGTCCATGGTCGACGTCAAGCGGCCCGAATCTGTGTCCCAGGATCGGATGAGCGCGTCCTCGGACCCGGTCCATACTTCGCGGCGCGCCAAGTTGTGCGCGACGCAGGTGATGGGCTTTGGGTGCGCGTCCTGCGACACAAACGCCCTGAGCTCCATGCTGAACGGCCGCGCTCGTCGCTAATCAAAATGCAGCAGCTTGCGTGATGTTGCAGCGCGGTCGAGCGGATTGCGATTCAGCTTGCGCGAGGTCGACGGCACATGCGATGGTTGAACAAGCGGAGGGAAGATGAACAAGTGACAGCGTCGCGGCCAGGGCTCGATTGGCCCACCGCGATGGTCGGCGTCAGGTGACCGCGACGAAGCAGATGCTACTTGTTGTATCACAGTGCCCACCTCAGCCCACTTCCGCCAGCCATCTGGTCATGATTGTGATGCGAGCGACATGATCGACCTCACCAGTAATGGACGTCCAGAGAGCCGAAACCGCCTGAACTTGCCGCAAATGTGCTTGGGCCGCGTTTGGACATGATTCTGCAACAGCGCTGATGGCCGGCGGCCAACCATGACGGACTCGGACTGCACGGAGTGGTTACACTGGAGCAAACTTGCTCCGAACATTGTCATCGGCAAGAGTGCGGCCACAAACGAGAGGTGATATCGCAGGCGTTTCTGCGGCGGTGTTACGAGGATGACGACGCCGCTCTAGTCGTCCTTGCTCCTGCTGCAACGTCCCCTGCTCGTTCGATTGACCCTCTCTCGCGCTCGTTCGATTGACCCTCTCTCGCGCTCGCTCGACGACAATCTCGAGCTTTTGTTCGTGGTCAAGAAACCGTCATTGCCCTCGACCTGCGATCTCTCGCTCAGGATGAAGCAGTTGCGCGCCATCCTCATCGTGTCGCTGGTCCTGCTGCTGTGGAAGCCATTTGCACAAGCAGCCGTTGCGTCCGATCCAAGGCCAGGTGTCAACTTGCTCGCGTTTGAGGAGCTGCTTTCCGACATCAATTCGCAGTACTCGGCGATACGCGCGGCAACGGCAAGGAGCGAGACGACGCATGGACGTGCGCTCGTCGATATCGACGGGGCCAACACGGTTCCGTACTATCCAGCACCAAGCAGTGCATCAGCGATTGTACACGAGTTTATTGTGGCCCTGGATCCCGCGTGCGCAAGCACCGCCCCGTCGGTCCCCGCGCAGATGCGCGCCATCCTGTCCTCGCTTGCGGCCACCGTCTCGTACGAGTATTCGGCTGCGCTCAGCGCGTACCGTGTGCGGTACACGCCGTCGGCGTCGTTTCCCGAGTTCCCGCACAACATGCTCACGCGCGTACCGTGCATTCGCTACATTGAGCAGCTGCAAGCGATGCAGATCACGGCCGCGCCGCAAGTCGAAGCACTTCCCGCCGCGAACACCGTCCCGGGCATTGCCAACGCATCGGTCGCCAACCTGGCGGGCGCATTGTGGGGACTCGACCGGATCGACACGCCTGCCTCGCCCTCCCCACCAGCACTCGTCGACGGTCGCTATTCGTTTGACTTGACGGGCCGCGGCGTCCACATTTACGTGATTGATTCGGGCATCTCGTCAGCGCACCCGGAATACGCGCCCAGCGGTCGCGCCGAACTGGCCTACACGGTCTCGTTCATTTCGCCCGAGACCCGCAACGCTGGACCCGATTGCACGGGCCATGGTTCGAACGTGGCTGCGATTGCTGCGGGACTGAATGTTGGCGTGGCCAAGGCGGCTGCGGTTCACGCAGGTTTGTTTCTTTTCGCGCGCCGCTGCGGATCCATGGCACCCGGCCTGACCCGTCAGTCGTTTTGTATAGTTCGCGTGCTGGGTTGCGAGGAAACGACCAACGCCGATGTTGTCGAGGTATGCTCCCGCCAAACCCACCCGTTTTCATTTGTCTCTGACCACCGTTTTCTCCTTTTTCGACAGGCGATCGATTGGGTCGTCACCCACCACCAGCGCCCCGCCGTCATCAACCTATCGCTCGGCCCACAGCCCAACGAGAACGGCCGATACTCGCGCGTGCGCTCCATCGACGACTCGATCGCGCGCGCCATCGCGTCCGGGATCACCGTCGTCGTGGCCGCCGGCAACGACCAGCTCGACTGCTGTGGCGGCAGTCCCGCGGGCGCCGATGGCGCGATCGTCGTCGGCGCCTCGACCCTGACCGCCGACAACAAGCGCGACGTTCGCGCGCCCTTTTCCAACTTTGGCTCATGCGTCACGCTGTCGGCGCCCGGCATGGACATTATTTCGGCGGCGGGTGCGAACGGTGCACCGGCAGGCACGTACGCGATGCTGCGCGGCACGTCGCAGGCCGCGCCGTACGTGACGGGCGTTGTTGCGCAGCTGCTGCAGGCGTTCCCAGATTTGAAGCCGGCCGAGGTCGCGGCGGCACTGCGCAAGTTGGCGGTGCCGAATGTGGTGGGCGATGCGCGCACGTCGCCCGCGCGCATGTTGCGTTCGGCGACCGTGGCGCTCGCGGAGCAAGTGCTGAACCGTACAGCCAAGTTTTCCGCAGCAACGGCGATCCAAGCCATTTCTTTCCCGAGCAATCTGTCGCCGGCCACGTTTGATCCGTCGTTGGGTGTGCTGAAAAAGGGGATCGATAACGCGGCGAATATGGTCGAGTATTCCGGCAAGGCGACGCGATCGGTGGTGATTGCCGGCGTCGTGGGTGGAGCCGGCGCGGCCGCACTCGGCGCGGCCGCGGTCCTCGTGTATTTGCGCAGGCGCGTACCATCCTCGCTGGCGAAGGATCGGCGACCCTTGCCGCGATCCAGCCACCAACCCGAGCCACCAGCGGCAAGTCTTTGGGACGACGCGGGCCACGAACCGGTTGCGCCACTGATGCGTCGTCCCGATACTTCTCCACCCGCCGACCTGCCGAGCGTCCCGCGCACGCTCGGCGAACAGGACACGTCGTCGGTCGTTGCCGAGCTGCAAGGACCGAGCCTCTTCCGGCTGTCGCGATTCGCGCAAGTCCAGCCGGCGCACACCAAGGCGGGCGTGTCGCGCGGACTGCGACTATCGATGGGCGACTCGCTCGTGACCGAGACGAACCGCGATTCACGTTTCGTCTCAACTCCACCGCGCATGTCCATGCGCCCGACATCGATGCGGCAAGCCAGCATGTCGCGGCCGGTCCCGCCGCTGCCGCCGTCGCGCGTCGCGATCAAGTACCCCACTCCCGTGTTTCCGGGCCAGAGTGGGGCTATTCCGACGCGGATTCTGGAGCTCCAGCAGGCAGCAGCGCCGCCGGTGCCGACGAGCGATTTGGCGATTATCTCGCCGACGTCGTCGTCCGGATTCGCGCCGCCATTTGTAGCACGGTTCGGAGGAGCGTATCCACGGGACTCCGAGATTGCCACGGACGTGACGACGACGTCGATCTCGCGCACTCCACCACCCGTTTCGCGGACGGCGCCGTCGCTGGTACCGCGGCCGGCTGACACGTTGCCGAGGAGCTCGACTCGGTTGAATGCGCAGGGTCTCGTCCCCGCACGACCAGGAGGGGTTCACAGCGCGCCGGATCCGTCATCTGTCGCGATTCCAGTGCTGCCCGCGATACCGGCAGCCAACCTGGCCGATGTAGATGCGTTCTTTGACCAGGTCGTGGCCGACCTTGCGCTTCTGGACCCCGAGACCGCGCCCAGTTCCAAGTGATGTGCAAATTTTCTTTCTCTCGCTCTGTAAATATCTATAGATTGTGACCCCTCAATTGCTCTTCTGCGCGAACAAAATCATCGTGTCAATTCAAAGTTCACAAAATCCCGTGCTCCTTGACCCGGGCCTTGGCCGTGGCCCGGGCCTTTGCCTTCTTGGTCGCCTCCTTGCGCACGACCTTGCCCATACCCTCGGTCAGTCGCGTAATGTACTTCATCGCGCGGTTCAGGTTCATCGTCGTGAGCTCCTCCTCGCGCCGAGTCGCCAAATCCTTGCCGTCCACATCGACTTGTGGCTTCCCGTCCGGTAGTGACAGGAACCCAAGCTGCTTGAGGAACTTAACCTGCGCGTCGGACCGTAAACCGCACTTGGCCGCGACGCGTCGCGTCGACCGGAAATGCGTGGTTGGAAACTCGTTCTTGACCCAGTGGTCGCACGCGAGCACGACCTGCTGAATCGTCGGCAGGCCTGGGATCAGTTTGGTCATGTCCCACTTTTTCTTGATCTTGGCGCCGTCCGAGGTCGTGATGGTTTGCTGCTTGGTCACGGTGAACGAGCCTAGAGCGGAGATCGAGCGGGGTGAGCCTGGGTTGACAAAAACGACGACTACAACAATGGGGAAACAGAAGCACGTACGCGGCTCCACGTCGATGCGCAACAACGCATTATTCGGCAACTTGAGCCCGAGTGCGCCGCGACGCAGAAAGAACCAGTCGTACTGCGACGTGAACCCGCGATCGAGCTGCGCCAAGTACTGTCCCTCGCCAATACTCGCTTTCGCCACGTCCTCGGCGGTCCCAACCGTCTTGAGCTCGACCTCGCCCTCATTGATCAACCGATCGAGGTAGTCGACGACCGTTTCGCCGCCCTCCGGCCCTTCGCCCGATAACAGCGCCACCATTTCCTCAAACGTGCGCGCCGACGTGGCCTCTTCGCCAAGGTCGGCCTTGTGCAGCTCCTGCGCCTTTTCGGCGAGTTTCGTGAAGACCATTCCTTCGTCGCCGGGCGCAAAGTGCGGGTTCAGGCCGAGCAAAGACGGCGCGGTCACGAGATCGGCCTTGGTGTTTTGGTCGACGATGTCGATGACGAGACACTCGGTCTTGTCGTTGTGCAGGCGCAGGCCGCGGCCGAGCATTTGTTGGTACAGGACACTCGAGCGTGTCGGACGAGCAAGAACTAGAGTCGAAATCGAGGAAACGCATCAGTTCTGGTCGTGCATAACGAAATTGAGGCCGAAAAGCAACGTACTGATACAGTCGATATTCGGAATATCCGTGCCCTCCGTCAAAATCCCGCAATTGATCAGCACCGGGAACTCGCCACGGCGGAACCGCTGAATCAACGAGTCGCGCAATTCCGGGCTGATTTTGGAATGAAGCGCGTGCGCCTCGGCGCCCGTCTTGCAAAACGCGTCGGCGAGCCCCTCCACGTGCTCAATGTCGGTCGCAAACACGAGTGTCGACCGCCGCCGCGTCGCCTGGTCGGTCGTGCGGTCGTACGACGAGACTTGCAGCCAGGAGCGCACAATCAGGTCGTTGCGCGAGGTTTGGTTGACGGTGCGTGACAGCTCGCCCACGGCATAATCGCCCTGGCTCGACTTGACGTGGCCGAGATCGGTCGTTGTCTCAATCGTTTGCAACAGAAAGTCGCACAGGTAGCCCTCCTTGATCATTTCGAGGAAACCGCGCTGGTAGGTGACTACGCAGAATAAGAGCATCTCGTGCGTCAGTCTCACAACGTTGGGTGGATCATGCTGCCGCGAAATGAGAAAGCGTGAAGCCGAACTCTTGTCAAACACGGTGCCGAGCGACAGGCCGTCCATGCGATGCAAAGTCGCCGAGCAGCCCCAGAGCAAAATGTGCGACGGCTGTTCCGGATCGCGAAGACCGAAATGCTCCAAAATGCGCAAATACGTCGTGGCCGCCGCGTGGTGCGCCTAAGTCGGTCGAGAATCGTCGGTCAAGGCGACAGAATTCGGTACGAGGCATGGACATCGCGCGAACCTCGTCAATGATGATCAGCTTGAAATCGGCTGGGTCGTACTTGAGTAGCCGTGTGGTCCCCATCTTGCCCAGCGCGGCGACACTGGCCACGATCACGTCGCCGGTTTCGACCGCCGGTTCTTTCTTGACGCCACCGCCTTCCTTGAGAATGACCTGGTGACCATCGCGGAGACTATCGTGGATCAGTCGGTGCGCCGTTTCGCTCCTCGTTGCGACAGCATACCAAGCCAGGTGCCGCGCGCGCAATCTGATTCGTGGCCTGGTCGAGCAGCTCTTTCCGGTGGGCGAGAACGAGCGTCCTTTTGGCGCGCGGGGTCGGATTCGGCACGCGGGTGATCAGGTTCGAGAACACGACCTGATGAATGAACGCGAGGAGTTGATTAGCGACCACTTCAATGCCGCGCTCCCCCAACCACCATCGGAGGCACGGAATGCGAACTGTTTTCCCCGCACCGACCGGCAACGACACGGCCTGTCGCGTGACGCCATTGCCGAGGGCCTCGAGCGTCTTTTCAATGCATTCGTTTTGGTACGGCCGCAGCGTGTGCGCTGGCTGTGCGGCGCCCACGCTTGGCGTCACTCGATTTCTGGCATTGGCGGCGCCCAGCACTCGCTTGGGCGGCAATGGTACGGCCGGATCGCCGCCCTTGCCGAGCTCGGCCTTGAGCTCAGCGAGCAGATTAGGGTACGCGGCGTGCAGCTCGCCCTGCTTTTTCAATGGCAGGAGAGAAAACTTGACGAGGTCCGGCAGGTCGTCCGGCATGTTGATGAGCAGGTCCCGGTCGCCGGCGAGCAGTTTGGCGAGCTGACCTGACGATGCTGGTCGCGCAGAGTCTTGCTGCGCCAAGGTCGTCGAGAATGGTCGAGTAAATACATGGAGAGCGCAGCGCATAGCAGCGGAGCCTCTCGGACAATCGCAGCCGGCATCGATAGTTGCAGGTCGGACGCGGAAGTTGGTACATGCGATTGATGGTCGGATTGCTCTGCTCGTGCACAAGTTGGCGGTTGATCTTGCTGCGGTGCATGGTCGGCATGCTCGAACGGCGGCAGGAACGTCGATTCGAGCGCGGCGAGTGGCTCGTCCAGCGTGGGAGAGCATCATGGTGAAATGCAAGGCAGCCCTAACAGTTGTTGTCGACGATGCGTGATAATGGTTCGACTGTGTTGTGAGTTGTCAATTGTGGATGTGCCTCACATTTCCATGGCTCCTTCCCTACAGCGGCTCGACACTTCTTCCATCAGCCAAGGAGTTGACGGCATCAACTTTTTCCCCGACATCTCGCAATACCATGGCCAGGAAACCAGCACCAGGATCCGGCAAGACCAAGCCAGCGGCACCGCAACAGCAGCAACCGCCAACCAAAGGCGCCAAGTCAGCAGCCTGTGCAACGGGCAGCTTTACGGACCAGCAGCTGGCGCCCTATTTGCTCCCAAACCCGCCACCAAGCGACTTGAACGAGTGCCAGATTGTGTACCACCCGGCATCCGACCGCCGTCTCGTCCTCGTCGTTGCGAAGGACAAGGCCACGCTCGACGCCCTGCTGCTGCGCGCGAGCATCTTTTACGAGAACCCGGACCTGCAAAACCTATATCTCGACCCGACGCAATTCGCGACCGCACAGGCTGAGCGCGGCAAGCCCTTCGCGTACTATGGCCACAACTTCCCGCTGGCTTCGCTCGCCAAGTTCCTGATGGCTGCATCGAATGCCGGCGGCGCGCGTGGACTCACGGCGGGCGAAACGCACCTGGCCCGCACGCTCACGACCAAGCTCAAGGCCCTCTCCTCGAGCGGGCGCAGTGGCCCGACTGTCCCGACGCTCGCTGACAGTTACTTGGTCGGGTGGGTGAATGGCGACACGCCGACCTTGCAGCACGAGCTGCACCATGCGTGGTACCACTTCAACGCTGGTGAGTACCGCGCGGCATGTGACGCGGCGCTCGCGAGCCTCGACCAGGTCGTGCGGTTGCAGGTGCGTGCCTACCTGCGCGGGTGCGGGTACTGCGAGGCTGTCTGGGCGGACGAGTTCCAAGCGCACCTGTGCTGCGGCGACGCCATGGTCCTCGGGACCAAGCGCGGGCTGAATGACCCGATGGCACCCGCGAGGACGGCCTTGGAGCAGCACAAGGAGGAGCATGGCGCCGGCATGTGGTTTGGAGATTTGGGGGCGCTGGCTCAAGGAGAGATTTATTGATTCTTTGGCTAAATAGCGATGCTTTGGGCGTGTCTTGCCGGGTGGAGAGTCTTTTTCTTGAAAGATAGTGCCAGGATTCACATCATTTGCCCTGCAGTCGATCGGCCAGTAAAATATTGAAGGCACTGATCATATGTATAGCCACAAACCGTACACAAGACCCCCTTGACGAGACCAGCTCGCAAGAGACATGAACTCCTTCCACAAAACAATTGCCACATCACGCGCCAATCACGGCCGTGGTCGACGTCGTCGTGGGCGCCGAGACGGTCGCGGTCGGGTTGGTCGTTGGCGCTGGGATCACGGTCTTCTTACCCTGGTCCTTGCCGTTCCTGCCGCCATTTTTGTTCCCCCCTGTCTTCTCCCCGCCATTCTTTTGGTTGCCGTCCTTGTTGTCGCCTTTCTTCTCGCCGCCGTCGTTCTTGCCATTGTTCTTGCCGTCATTCCTGTTCCCAGCCCCACCCCCGTTCTTGTTACCCCCGATCTTGTTCTTGTTGTTTCCCTCGCGACCGTTCCCGTCGATCTTGGTGATCTCGCGGCTCAGCGCGTCAAGCTTCTTCTCAATCGCCTGCAGGTGCGCTGTGATCGACCCGGCCGAGTTACCAGCGCCGCCATTACTGCGGTTCTTGCTCTTGCTCTTGTCATCGTTATTATTGCCGCCGTTCTTCTTGCCCGTGTCGCCGCCGCCCGTCTTGTTGTCGCCGCCCGCCTTGTTGTCGCCGCCCGCCTTGTTGTCACCGCCCGACTTCTTGTCACCGCCCGACTTCTTCTCGTCGCCGCTGCCCGTCTTGCCCGTCCCAGGTGCCATCGTCGGAGCTGGCGTGGTCGGCGCGGTCGCCGACGCGGTGGAGACGATAGTCGTCGTCACCGCCGACGTGGTCGTGGCAACAGCGGCGGGCGCTTGCCGCGCGACGAGCGCGGCGTGGGCTGGTGCCGCGGATGCAGAGGACGGAGCAAGGACGGCGAGAAGCGCGACGATGACGACGACGAGGAGCGCCTGCTTGGCGGAGAACTTCATGGTGGAGAGTCACAAGTGGAGAACGGGGGTTGTCGAGCCAGGCCAGCTGGGATCGGGCGCGTTGTGGATGAGGGATCAACTCGGGCGCGCGCATGCCGCCGTTTATGTATTGGCCACACTCGCCAGCTCGCCGCCCACCACGCGAGACGTCTCGGTCGTGGACGCGTTGGCCAAGGAACAATGGAAGCGCGGGCAATCATGGGCGGCGAACCATGGGCGAATGCGCGGTCATGATCGGGTTCAGATCATGATGTTGGAGACGCGATCATGGGCTGTCATTGCCCATGGATCTATGGCCGCCGATGCTTTCATGGTGGAGAATGAATAGAGCCAGGTTGCAAAAGTATGGATGGAAGAAATTGTTATCATGCCCGGCCTCTTGATGGACTCTCGACCCATGCCTCGTCACGCCAACAATCACCATTGCAGTCAAATGGATTCCAAACTTCCTTCAATCCTCGCTCATCAGCCGTAGGGATTCATTACTTCGCGTGCCTAGGACCCACCATCAAGAACTCACCGTCCAGACGGCACAAATAAGGAGAGGTGCAAAACTAAGGTAGCTTTCGCGGCACGATCGCGCCCAATCGTCGGGCAATCGTCCTGATGCGCAAGTCTGGTGCGCGGCCTCCCAGAGCGCGCGGCCAGGGGCAGCTGGCCGACGCCGAAGGAGGCTCCACACATCACTGCACCACAGAGGCAGCGCCGGGTTTGAGGAGTACGGGGGGAGGGGGGAGGGGAGGGGGGACTGCATCTACGCATGTGCCTGCCGACGCCGAGTGCCATGATCACTTGTTTCCTGTGCGCTTGAGCTCACACAGGTAGAGGCACGGGCGCGGTCAAGAGGAGGTGCACCAAGTTCAGGGGACACTTTCCAAACGCGTATTCGCGGCGGGTCGGGGCATGTCAGCAGGGGTTCTAGAACTCCAGACCCCGGCGAGTTCTACACGGCCACTGCGTACAGCCCAATCCTGGCGCACTTCCCACCAGGTCACGAAAAGCGGGGTGACGACGAAACGCCCATGAATTTACAGGTTGCAGCCAGGGACGCAACACCCAACCCGCGGGACGGCCGAAGCCCCGTTCCTCCGCGCGGGGGTCGACTGTGACGCTGGAGCCGCCCATGCCTGCCGGGTGCCCCAACCGACGCCAAACAAAAACTATACAACACAACCGGGCGCGGCATGCGGAGCGCCCGGCCATCAATCCTCGCTGTAGAACTATGGTGGAGAAGGCGTGCGCGTGAGCATTCCTTCTCTCTCTTCAAACAATATTGCTAATGCAGCAAATCGTACCTTGTGCAGCATCCGCGCCATCGCCGCACTCGCGCCCGCATCCGCCTGCTGCGCCTGCGCCGGCGGCGACGCAACTGCTCTCTCCTTCCGCTGCTCTACCTGTTGCACCAACGCCGGCGAGACCGCCCCCGTCGGACTGGGCGGCGCAACACCGCCGAATGAAACGGCATGTCAGACGTCATCACGGTCGTCGCGACCGACGCCGTCATCATCCCTCCTCCCGCCCCCGTTGGGCTCGTCGTGACGCGCGACGCTCCCGCGACCGTAGGCGCCGTGATCCCCGCCGCGGCCAGCTGCGCCGTCAAGATCGAGTGCCCCGACGACGGCGTGCGCGTGAGTCGGTGCGGCGGAACCACTCCCGCCGCGGGCGGCGCCCCGAACCCGACCGTCGATCTCGACATGGCCAGGGACGGCGGGGTCCCGGTGCGGCTGTGCAGCCGCGGGAAGACGAGTGACGTGTCGTGCGGAGCGGGAGGAGCGGGGAGGGCGGTGGGTGCGGGCGGAGTGCCGATCAAGCTCGGGGTCGCAGAGGCGGGCGCGGGTGGTGGGGCGGGACCGGTAGGTGGGGGCGGGGGCGGGGAGAAGACGGGGCCGGGGATGGCGGCGGCGCGCAGGGCCGGGCCGAGGACGCTCTGGCTGCGCCGTGGTGCGGTCCATTGCGGCGGTGGGGGTGGCGGGATCGGGTCAGGGCCTCGAGGTAGACTGGGGTCGGCGGTGGTGGCTCGCGGCGGGTCTGTGGTGGTGGTGTACCCGAAGACCGACCGCTCGAGCGCCGGCTGAGGCGGCTGCTGCACGGGCGGCGGTTGCACGGGCGCCGAGAACCCGGCCTGCGGCTGCTGCTGCGCAACTGACCCGTCCGTTGTCGGCCACGTCTCTTCGAACGGGTTCCCGGGGGGCAGCTCGACCTTCCCTACTTTCTGCTCTTGCGGCGCCGGCGCGTGGTACAGCTCCGGTGCGCTCGTCAAGTCCTTGTGCAATCCTGCAGCCGATTCGGCCGCACCCACGCCCGCCGTGGTGAGCGGCGGCACGCGCATGACGCGGCTCTGCGAGACGGCGCGCCGCCCGCCGAGTCCGCGCGCGTGTCTCGGTGAGGTCCGATTCGCGCGATTGAGCACGACCGACTCGTAAATCGACAAGTGCAGGGTCGGGTCCTGCGCGTTCAAGTCGCGGTGCGCCTGCATGACGGCGCGTAGGTGCTGCGAGGTGGCTGCCGAGGGTTGCCAGGCCGGGTGTGTTTCCTAGATGGGTCCGAGCAACACGAGTCAGAATCCGAGTCAGTGTGAGCGAGGAGAAGGAGGCTCGAAACGGACCTTAAAGTGCAAGATCGACTTGGTCATCTTCATCTCGGCCTGCTCGTCCAGATCATTGTCGTCGCTGAACTCCCTGCTGCCCGCGGCCGATCCCGCCGCCTGGTCGGCCGCCGGGGTCACCGACACGTCCGGCACGCTCACCGCCGCGTTCTCCACCGGCATTGGTGGCGGCGATTGCGGCGCAAACGTGGCCCCATCATACACGTACCCGAGCCCGGGCACGTAGACGGTATGATCAAACAAGAAATCGACCACCTGCCTTGCCCGCATTGGCAGTGTCCACCCGAGGACCAGCGGGGCCACAAACAGTCCGACCAGCTCATTCACGTACAGCGCCGGCCGCGGCGGGAACAGTCCGGCCACCTCCGCGCGGACCGACTCGGCATACGGCTTCGCCGCCCACCGCGGCGGACAATAATGTGTGTGCGCAACGACCTCGTGCAGCCGGCGTTCCGGGTCGTAGGCGGCGGCAGCGTCGGGCGTGCGCATGCCGCGGGTCACGGCCAAGACGGACCCGATCAGACCGAGCCAGAAGACGGGTGTGCGTTCGGGCGTGATTTCGAGGTGCAGGAGCAGGTCTGGGTAGAGCACGGTGAAGACGAGCATGACGCCGCCGACGGAACCGAGAAGAAAGGAGACGAGCCGCGCAATGATGGAGGTGCGCTCGGACGGGAACTGCGACAGGTACTCGAGCGTCGGGTCGTGCGCTTGGACCAATCGGCGCTCGAACAGGTGGGGGACTTCGTTGAGCTCGCGGAATTTCCATCGCGCGAGGGGGGAGAAACGGCGGGTGCCGATGCTGCCGGGGTTGCGGTAGTATTCCTGCGTTTTAGAGCGGGGAGGATGTGAGGACTGGCGCGACGGATCACCGGCAACAGAAATTGCAACGTACGTCGCCGTAGCGGAAAAAGAAGTACGCAACCATGAACAGCGCCAAGACGGGCGCAAATACGGCGTTCAGCACGGCCATGATCACGAAGATCTGGTGCAGCTTGGTCGCCGACTCGGCACGCGCCGCTGCGGCCGCACGATCATTCGCGGCCCTTCCACGACCCATCCCATGCCGCCACGCCCGCCGGTCCATGAACAACAAGCCCATGACACAAAACTCGATGTTCCACTCGAGCAGCGTCGTCAGACACGGGGAGAGCGCCGGCCCAATAAAGGGCAGCGGCACGCGCAGGTCGAGCAGTCCTTCGCCGGCAAACAGGCCAATCAGGTAGTTATCCTTGCGCATGATGCGTGCCGTGATGTCGATTTGCGAGCATCCGGGCGCGGGGACCAGCGCGGAAGCAGCGGGCGCCGCGGCCGCAGCGCGCGACGGAGGTCGTGTCGACGCGGTCATGGAGGGGTGCGGGTGTTCGGCCGCGAGTCGCTCGAGCCGGCTGAGCACGTCGGGCCATGACGCCGTTTGAATGTCCGACTGGAAGCGAACCAACCAGTCAGTCACACCGTTGATCCACCCGAAACCAAGCAAACGGGGGACAAGGACGCACATTGGGAATGTCGAGAACGTGCGCAAAGAAATCGCGCATCTGGTAGAGCGACGTGCGCTGTCGCCAGAGGCCGACAGACTGCAACCCCCAGATTCCCGTCGCGCAGAGCAGCGCAAACTTGAGCAGCGGATGGATATTAGGGCAGTCGCCATCGATAATGTCGGCAACGGGCGTGGGAGCGGAAATGTGGTGTAGCGCCGAGTAATTCAGGCACGACGAGAGGAAAATGACGAGGCCAATGACAATCGCGACGCGGCTAGCAAAAGTTGTATGAGGTGAGCCGTCAGGAAAGGATCTGCATCGCTAATGTCGGGCGAAAACGTACATGAAAAGTGCGGCCTTGTTGAGGAGGATGCAGTCGGCGCCCTTGCCGTAGAAATATGCATAGACCTGGACAGTGTGGCCACGAACAAGACGGGTCAGAAATCCATTCTTTCCATTGCGCTCTGACTCCATAAGGCAATGACGACAGAGAACCTCAATGTAAAACTGATCGAGATTGTCGGCATGCAGCCATAACCTCAACGCACGAGCACGTTGGCGCGCCTGCAGGGCCTCCTCGTCGCCGTCGTCCTCGGCATTGCCATCGTCGTCCTCGACAGGTAATTCGCCCGCTCGTGGATCCGCCATCTTGCGCTCGTTGGAGCCCATCAGCGGCTGGTCCTCGAGCGTGTCCGCATCGGCATGGTACCGCGGCATCGTGCGTCCCCTTTGCTGCTGTTGGCCGATACCGGATGTGGAGGGAATGGCCAGGTCCGGTCCCAGCGTCGAGTTGGCGAGACTGCGGAACCCCTGCGGGCGGTGCGCAGCGGCAGCGACACGGCTCCTGCGCGAGGTTGGGCGCATGGCAGGCGGCGCGTCGTCGTCGTAGTCGCTGTCCGAGTAGAGACCGCTGCGCGTGAGCGGCAGACTCGCAGCCACGTCATGGTCGTGGTCGTGCGCGTGCGGGTCGCGGCAGTACGGCGTCGGCGACGGGAAAGCATGTGGCGGCGCGAATTGAGCGGCACGAACAGAGGGCGGCGAGGAAGGCGGGCGCGGATCGTCTCGGTGCCGGGGCGGCGGGCCAGCCGGCGGCGGCATGGAGTCCATTGCAAGCGGATGGGTGCGCTGCGCGTTGCGCTTGGGGAATCTGCTGCGGCAGCTGGGCGGGGCCGACTGCGTGTAGATCGTCGGTCGGCCGGCGGGCGTGCGGCTGCCGTTGGTTGCTGGGCCCCTTGATGCGAAAGGACGTCGACGCTGAAAGCTCGTTGAGGACGAGGCCGCGCCAACGAGGCCAGCGGGCAGGTGGTGGTGTGGTGCAGACAGAACGGCGACACCACCTCAGCGCAACGACAAGCCGGCGCAGCCAACACCGACGCGTCTTTGCGCGGTCACTTGATCCGCGATGCGGCTGGCAGAGGCCCGCCCCTGCTTGCTCCACCGCAACCGCTAGCCGCAACCACACGCGACGACGACGAATCGACGCGACACGCCCTCGCCCGCCGCGCGCGCCCACTTGCTGCAGTGCCTCGGCCGCGCCCGCTCGCGCCGCCGCGCATCGCGCCCAATGGATGGACGCGCCGGCCGCGTCCGCGCCCCCGGCTGGCCGCCACCACCAAGGCGTGCCTGGCGCAAGTGAAACGACGCCGACGCCGACACCGACCGACGACGCGGCCAGCAATTTGAGCCCGGTTTCCTGTGAGACACCGTCCCCACCCGCCAGCGCAACGGCCAACACCGACCTGGGCCCGACTCAGCCAGTCCCGGCCGTACCGCCCGTTGCAGCAGCCTCCGCAGCACCCGGCAATCCGCCCGACGCCAGCAGCGCCACGGCCGCGCAGGTGCTGACGCGCCTCGTTGTCCCGGCCGACGCGATCCGCACCAGCTCGGTCCCGCTGCAGCAGCAATCGTATGATCTCGCTCCAGTGCCTGACCCCACCTGCCCTCCATCCCTGAGCTGACCCACCATGCCCCCGCCGGTGATAGGATCGAGCTCCTGGCCGGCGCGACCAAGGAGCTGCAGCTCTTCAACCTCTACGCGACGCGGCGGCTAGTCGAGAACCAGGCCAAGTACAAGGCGGCGACGCGCGCGCTCGCCGGGATCAAAACCGACTTAGACATGGCCTATGCGCGCATCATGCGCCTGCGCCGCAAGCTGGCCACGCACGCGCCCGATTCGTTGCAGCAGGCCGTTGTAGAAATGGGGCCGCTCGTGGATACCGCCGACGGCGACCGCGACGTGGCCGAGGAGGGCGAGGACGTGGAGTGATTTTCGTTTCTGGTCCGCCTTTCGTTCGGGTTTGGTTTGGCCGCGGCGTCTTTTTCTTTCTCTCCGGGTCGTCGACGTACGTGACAAATGCACGAAAAACCGTTTCTTTTTGCGCTGGCTTGCCCCGCTTGCTTGCGCGGGTGGGCGGCCGTGCGCTGATCCGTCATGTTCGCCGTCGCCCATGTCGAGGGTGAACGGCCGTGAACGGCATCGTGCCCGGCTGTTGAGGAATACATGGCGGCTCAGTGAATGAACTGCTGTGTTCGCGCAAAATCACGAAATCTGCGGCATTGTAGGCAAAAATACCACCAATGTCGCCACGTCGCCCCAAATTTCAGAGGCTCATCTGTGACTGCCATCCGTGACATGCCACGCCCATCAAGATGCGCGGTCCGCCGATGGATCAAGCGATGGACCATCATTCATCGCGCCATCGTCGCCGCCGAGGACCCAGTCCGTCGTTCCATCGCGCGTCTCTCCCACTTTCGATACAAAAGGCCCGCATCGCCCCCGCTCCGGTCACCATTCTCCACCCGTCCGTCTCGCCCGCCGACTCCCCGCGCTCGCCGTCCCATCGCAACTCCAACCTATCGGCCCGGCCGTTCCCCGACTCTGCGCCCCGACGACGAAGTTCTTTGCCCGCACCCCCCACGCATCGCAAAGGACCACCGTCGACGCGCATCCGGTTCCCTGTCGCTCCTGCATGGCCTTCTACTACTTTTCGCAGGCCAAGCACCACGTCGGCCGTGGTATGCACTCCGCGCCGTACCATCGCCCGCTCGCCAGAACCGAGTCTGACTTTGTCATCCATTTCCACAGACGTCGATTGATCCCCCGCCCCCCCACACATAACCGAATTCTCAACTCTCATTACCGTCATGGACGTGTTCCGGCTCACGACGGCGCTCAACAAGCACGCCAACCAGGCGTCGGCCACCCCGACGTCGCCATCGACGCCGTCCGGCTCGTGGCCCGCGATCGCGCGCCTGCCCGCGACCGCCGCCACCGCGCAGCAGCCGGCCGCGGCGCGGCTCCTGTCGACGGCGCAGTGCGAGCCCGCGCACCCGGTCGGCCAGCAGGCGTCGCCGCCACCGGCAAGGCGGCCGGTGATGCCGATCATGCGCAAGTTGTGGTAGCAGTTTTTTGGATTGGATTGGAAGGAGAGGACGACGAAGAGGTGGGCCTGGCTGCGAAGCGCGCCGGCACGCGGAGATCGTTGGTCCCAGTTTGATGTGTGGTTTGCAGTGAACGGAATGAAAGGAATCGTTTGGATTGAACGCATTTTGCTGTTGCATATGAAGGTCGTTTGACAGGCTGGCGGGGTCTTGGTGGTAGTGTCGCGTCTCGCGCCGGTGCGTGACAGCGGTGTATCATCGACGACACGGTAAGCGCTCAATGTTGAGGTTGCGATCGCACGACAGGGGTCCTCTCTTTTAGAACTCCAAGAGCGCGCGGGCTTTGTTGCTGCATGCTGGCCTGGACGGCACGAGTCGATCTGACCGCTCCCGTCGGCATTTCAACGTCCACCATGAGCAATGAGCACAAAATGAGCACAATGGACCAAAATCACGATGATATTCAAAACCACCACTACCCTCATCCATCCTCTGCACGCTGTGCCGCGCCGTGCACCGGCACGCGCGCCCGCGGCATCCCCACCTCCTCCTCCTCTGCCCTCCCTGCGCGTTGCAAATCCACGACCCCCGGCACCCCGGGCACCGGTGTGTACATGCGCGACGGCGCCGCGCGCGTATCGCGCGCCCACGTCGGGTCTCGCCCACGCCCACCACCCGGCGCCAATTGCGCATCCCCCTCGGGCGTCATCCCACCCGCACGGCGGCTTTTGCACAGCGGACACTGTGCCGACCGCGTCGTGAGCCACGGGTCGATACAGGTTGGGTGGAACACGTGCCGGCACGGTAACTCGCGCACGACGGTTCGCGGCGCGAGGTCCTCGAGACAGATCGCGCAGGTGGTGGTGAGTGGGGTAGAGGGGGTCGAGGGGAGGAGCGGGAAGAGCGTGTGCAGCAGGGACCGCGGCGGGTCGGTCGGCGCGAGCGGCGGGGTGCGCGGTGGGGACGAGTCGTTGGGACTGGTGGGGAACTCGATCATGCCCGTGGGTTCCTGCCCGGCAGCGATGTCGGGCGAGACGACCACCGCGGGTGGGACAGTGACAACCACAGCGCCGGGTTTTTCGCTGATCGCGTCCCTCCCCACCGCTGCCGTCGTCGAGGTGGGCGGCGCGTACTCGCGCAGCGGCAGCATGTGCAGCATCGCCTCGTCGACAACGTCCGCCCCGGCCATCCCTTCCTCGTCTCCAACCCCGACCGCCATCCCCCTCACCCTCCTCCTGCGCGCCCCCTCCACCCGCCTTCTCCGCCACACCAGGACATGCATCGCGACCGACACGGCCAACGCCGTCGCGAGCAAGACCACAACGACCACCAGCGTCACGTGCCACATATTGCCCATCCCCACGCGCCCGGCCGCAATTAGGCCGTCGATTCGGACCGGATCGTGCGGGTCAGGTACCGCAAAGGGGGACGCGAGACGCGCCGCCAGGTCGCGGCCGTCGGGGAACTGCGCGAGTTGGAATAACGGAATCGTTGCGTTGGTGGCCAGCGGTTGCGGGAGGGACGTGACGGGCGGCAGGTAGAAGAGCGCGGCGATGGCGCCGTTGGCCTGCGCGTTCTCGGCTTGGACCGCGGGAGGGCAGGGGACCGAGGGGTCGCCATAGGGTAAGAGAGCGAGGTGCGGCGCGAGTATCGGCTGGCGGAGCTCGCACCCGTGGTCGAGTGGGAGGTACAGGACGGCCTACGAGGAACATGGGAACGTTAGGACCATTTCGAAGCACCGGGCATGCGGAAGGGCGGATAGGTACCGCAATCGGCCGCGCCGGTGCCGACACGTTGGCTTCGGCTGTGGTCGTCACGACAAACAGCGGGAACTCGAGCTGCGTGACAACATGGTTCGGGTCGTACTGCACGACGCCGAGGCGCGCGTCGGGGTGCAGCATTGTCGCCAGCTTCAACTGGATGGTTGCAGCTCACGGAACCCGTCGTTCAAGTGCCAGCTTGGGTCTTCGTCGTCTTCGTCGTCGTCGTTCCTGCTGGCTCGCAAGTATCGCGTCGTCGCGCAGAAGAAGCTGGGTCGCTGGGCCTCGAGTGGTCGTTGGCCGTCAACCGACGCGGAAGAGTGCCGATGGATGGCAGGAGGCTCCTGCCGATGGATGGCAGGAGGCTCCTGCCGATGGTGGCCGGGCTCGCCGTTGCTATTGGGCACACGGGCCGCACAGCGTCGCGTCGCAGTTGCAGTTGCAGTCACAGAACCGAACGCGAACAGAGGCGCGCATGGTTGCCTTGGATGATGGGCGCGGTCAAGCTGCGCTGGGTCGAAATCGAAAGCGAGGCGAGCGGCAGAGGACTTGCAGCGGCGGCGAGAGTTGTCGCGGTCAACAAGGAAGATGGGCAGATCGCGTCCAACAACGCACACAAGGGACCGACCGGCGGCAAGCATCACAATCGCAAACGTCAAAATGAAGCACGACGCTACAAAAAATGACTTCCAAGTCCGCGCGCAATGGTAACATCCCGTTCAATATTGTTTAAATGTACATGCATCCGCGCGGCAGCGGATGGCGACGCTGGATCCCGTTGGCCAAAAAATGGGTCATCCGTGGTGGTGGTGGAGGTGTGAGCTATCTACAAATCTCTGTCGACAATAAATAACGAAAGAAGCACGGTCCGGCTCGACGGCAAAGGAGCGGCACGCGGCCCGGCGCCAACCTCGACCCGCGAGATCCCGCGCGGCCATGACGCGTCCACGCGCGTCCGAGCCGCCCTTGCTCATACCACGAGAATCATGCCTGCAGCGAGATATCCAACACCGTCGACGCTGTCTCGCTCGCGGTCTTGGCATCCGCTGACGCCATCGCGGCCGCGACCTGCGCGCGGTTCACCTGCGAGTACTGCAGCGACTGGCCACGCGGTTTCGCGACCAATACTTTCGTGCCCCTCGCAAACGTGTCCTGCACTTCCCGCCGCCGTTCGAGCGTCGAGGCCACAACCGGAATCGTCGGTACGGTCGGCGCCGCGGGCGCCCACATGCCGAGCTGCCGCATTGTCAGCTCAAACTTGATCGCCTGGTGCATCTCAAACGCAATCACTTGGTACTCGTAGTAGTCCCGGGCGGTCATGGCCGGCGGGTCAATCGGGTTGCGGTCCTAGAATTGGTGGCGCATCAGTCACGTTGCACAGATATAATTGAACGCGGACAAGGCCAAGTGCAGACAAAGAAAGACGTACGTATTCTCCCGGCGCAAACGTGTACCGCACCTCGACCTCGGGAGCAAACGAGACAGTGCGCGGGCGCATCCTCGGCACCGCGGCGGCAGGGGACATGGGTGGCGATGGAGGCAGGTCCCATTCGCGGCCGACGCACTCGGTGTCGGCATCGTCGTCCGACGACAACACGTCGGATTCCTCAAACACGTGCCGCGGCGGTGGCGGCACGGGCAGGGACCGCTGGGTCGGCGGCATCAGCGGAGCTGCGAGCGTTGAGGCCATTTTCGAGGATCGGAGCAGCAGGAGCCGGTGGTGGTTGAGGACGCGGCGGAACAGGCGCAGCGATGTGGACGGAAGCTGGACGGGGCAGCACCCGGGTGTAGGGGTGGTGGGTGCGGCAGCAGCGGACGGCCCAGTCGCGCTGGCAGAGAGCAGGTCGAGTAGTGAGGACCGGTGCGAGGAGACGGTCGAGACGTCGACGTCGGTGGACGAGTCGTCGGTGGTCGAATAAGCGGATTCGGCGTCGTATTTGGTAACGGGAGCGGATTCGTCACCCTTGGGGCAATCCGCGTTGGTGGTATCGGGTGCAAACGCGGCAGCCGGTGTAGCTGGAGCAGCAGGCGGTGCGCCGTGGGTCGGAGAGCTCGTCTTGCCGTCGTCAGTGGGGTGACGGTCGTTGGCGCCGGCGGCGTCAAGCACGTCGTGGAGGTCGTCGTCGAAGAGGGCCGAGTAGGCAATTGAAGAGGAGCGGATGGGGCGGCCGACGCGCGGGTATTTATGGGGGTCCTGGGCGATACTGGGGGGCCGCGTCGACGAGGGACCGCACGCGGAAAACAGGGACCGCTTGCGTCGTGCCGCTGACGATGGCGCGAGAAGGCGCGCGACGCGGTCCGAGTCTGGCACAACGGCCGCGCTGTCGGGCCCATGATCATGATCGGCGGGGCTGTTCGTCATGGTGTCGGTGCAGTGGAAGCGTTGGAGGTGTTGGAGGTTGCTTGTTCTTGTTGGCGTCGGCGGCGGGCCGCGTCATGAAGGCCGTCGTCGTCGGGCGCTCAAACGCGGGCGGCGCGCGCGCAACACGTTGCACCAAGTTGCGCGCGAGCAAAAGAAGTGCGCTGCGGAATGCAGGGCAAGCAAGGAAGCGGCGGGCAGAATGGAGCGCTGGCGACGGGCCGATCATGAACGGAGAGCACGCTTCATGAACTTGTGAAACGCGGCACGGACATGCTGAAGCAGCCCAGTCTCCGACGCGACCCACGTGCCAGCGAGCTGTCCCTGCCAAACGTCGTCAACGCGCTGCCGGCCTCGTCGAACGCCGCCGTCGTGATCGCGGCGGCGCCCACCATTTCGGCACGAGCACTGCGCCGCAACCGCTCTCCGACTTGCTGCACTCGACGCGCCACGCCGTGGACCGACCGCTCCATGCCCGCCGCGTCCGCGACGCCCTCTGCTTCCGACCCTACACCACGGCGCCGCCCGCCGCTCCTTACTGGCCTTCCCAACAACGACGATCAACCGCGCCGCTCCGCGAGTGCACGCGCCCTGCAAGCCGAGAACAAAACCGACAATACCCCGTCCATTTTACCCACGTCGCGCCGCTCGCTTCCTTCATTACCGCTCCACGCCGTCAAAATGCCAACTGTCGCAGGAGGCCGCCACAACTACGCGGCGCTCCATGGCCACGAGCACCACCACCACCAGCAATACGTGCCGCTCCCGCCGCGCCGTTGGGCCATTGTCATGGCGCTGATCGTGTTTGGTGCGTTTCTGTTGCTCGAGCCGCGCCATCGCACCGATCCGGGTGGAGCCGTGCCTGGGCGCGTGCAGCAGGATATGGTGCGCAAGGGTGCGGCTGCAGTGGACAGCGACCAAGTCGTGATCCCGGCTTCGCCATCTCCTCTGTCGGCGCTCGTGCCCCTCAAAGTTGCTGGACCGGCCGCGGCAACCACCGCCATTGCGATCACGACCAGCGCAGCACCCGCCGCTCTATCACCAACCGACGCTCCGACCGCACCCCCCGTCGTGCACCCGATCTCGCCACCACCTGCCGCCGCCTCGGCGCCCGAAATTGATCCGACCACCGCCGCGCGCCTTATCACGCAACTCGCGCCCCGCTCGGAAGCCTACGACGGGACCTCGCCACGGCTCACCGACCCGCGGTGGGACGACTACGTCGTGGCCATCCACTCCGGGCTTGGCACCGCCGCCGAGCGCGTGCCGGTCCAGCTTAGCACGTTCCTGCAGGGCGTGCGGCACATTGTCCTGCTCGGCGACACCAACGACGTGGAGATTGCCGGGTTCCAAATGGTCGACGTGGTCCGCGGCGGGCAGTACATTCGCGACGCCGAGGACCGGATCCAGCAACAAGAATCGTCGCTCGGCAAGCGCAGTGTTCCCGACCCCGACGAGTCGGTGCCTGCGGCGAACGCGAATACGACCTCCAAGCTCACTAAGCGCGACGATGCGCGGCTGCGCGAGCACGTGCCGAACCAAAACTCGGACGGGTGGCGCGGCGACGCGCACAAGTTTATTCCCGGCGCGCTCGCCATGTACGACAAGTACCCGCACGCGAAGTGGTACCTGATTCTCGACGACGACACCTACATGTTCATGGAAAACCTGCACCTCATCCTCGCCCACCTCGACGGCGATCAAGTCTACTATTTCGGGAAATACTACCCGTCGGGCGGGTGCCCCGGCGGCGTCGTCTGGCCCGACGGCCCCGTCTTTGCGCACGGCGGCGGCGGAATCGTCATGTCGCGCGCGGCACTCACGCAGATGCTGGGCGTCGCCGACTCGTGTATCGTCAAGTACCGCGACTGCTTTGCGGGCGATATTCGGCTCGCGCAGTGCATGCGCGATGCCGGGATCAAGTTTCACGCGACCGTCGCGCCAGACTTGTTTCATAACGTCGCGCCGCATGTGGCCAACTTTGGCGGGTACGAACAGGGCACCGCGTGCCGCCGCGTCGTCTCGTTCCACCATCTCACGCCACACGCGATGATGCGGTTGTATGCGGCTGACCGAGACGCGCACCGTGCCGCGATCGAGCGCATCAACGCGGGTAAGGGGCCCGACCAGGTGCCCATTCATTGGGTCCCGCGGACCGCGGAGGGAAAGGCGCGGCAGGCCGCGCTGCAGGCGCACGCGCCGCAGATCGGCAATTTGCCGTCCACGTTCTACGCGCCCGTCACGCAGGCCGACGTGTTCCGGCGTATTGTCGAGGCGGACGTGGGCGAGTTCGATTACCAGGTGCGCCGGCACGCGCCGGCCGGGAAGAAGATTACGCCGTGCCGGATGCCGAGCGAGGGACGCGCCGCGTGCGAGGCTGATCAGACATGTGCGAGCTGGGATTATAGCCCGCTCGACCAGGCGTGTTACTTGTCGGAAGGGGTGCGGAAGACGGAGCCGGCGCTCGGGTTCTCGTCGGGCGTGATTCGGGGGAGGTACAGGTGCGAGACGGCCGTGTGGTGAGGGACTGACCAAGGAGGACTGGGGTTTGGATTGAAGGAAGGGGCGGGGTGGACTACATGCGGGGGACGGTACGGGAGGACTGCGGGATGGTGGAGACGCATAATGATCGTTTCTGAATTCCATTTCTCGCGCGTCAGTGCAGCGGCAGCACGAGCAACCATCGTGGTAGGGACGAGCTTCGAAGCAAACTTTGCAACAGGACGCCGCAAGAAGGGCGTCGGTCTGAGTCAGATTCTGCGTCAGATGCCGGGCGCAAAGCACGTGGATTTACCACAGATCGGGCGGCAAGAGGCACAGCGTGACAACCCCGCTGCACGATGACATTCCAGGCGCTGAGCGCCTGCAACGACAACGACGAGGCAGAGGCCACCGACCAGAGGCGGAGGCCATTTTTCCAAAGCCGCAATGCAGTGCAGTAGCTCGCAGACCTGAACGGCGGTCCAAGCGATACCGTTGCACGGACCCAGTCTCCTGCTCCTGCACCCTCCGCTCTGCAGCCGTCGTCGACTTGGTGGTTTACAGGCAACACAGCACAGTCCGGCTTTTTCGGCAAGTACGAGCCCTCGAACGTCGGCCGTCCGCCCGCCAACTAGCCTTGCTGTAACGCGGCGTTCCCTCGGCCAAGCACGACTCCTGCTCCACACCAAGTGTTCAACCATGGAGCAACTGCCATGCGAGCTTCTCGACCGCATTTTGAGCGAGCTGCCGGAGCGGGACCTGGTCGTCGCCGCGCGCGGATGTCGCGAATGGTACATGGTGTCGCGGTGGCGGAGGGTACGTTGCTTTCCAAGTTCGGATTGCAGACGTACGGAACTTTTCTCATCAGATTTTGTATCATTTAAGTCGCTCGTCGTCCGTGCCGTCCCCGCCATCCACGACATCAACGCCATCCTGCGCGCCCACACGGGCCTGCACGCGCTGAACCTCGTCTTTGCCGGTCGCGCGACGCGTATCCCGCCCAACCCCATCTCGGCCAAGACCGCGCTCGTCCAGGACCTGCACCGGATCTCCGAGCAGTTTGCTGGCCACCCGACGTTGCGCCATGTGAGCGTCGAGTCGGACCTGGCGCTGCGCGGCGTGCTCAACTGCCCGCAGCTCGAGTCGCTCAATGTCGACACGTCCATGACCTACGACGTGCAGGCCGATATGACCTCGGCGGCCGCGCTCGGCACGTCGCCGGGCATGGACTGGGCGCTCGAGAAGAATGGACGCAATATTGCGCACCTTCTCCAGTATTTGCCAAAGCTGCGCAAGTTGACCATCAACCGGCCGATTTTCTTTGCGTACCCCATTGAGCAGGCAGGTGCTGGGAGGGCACGTGCGTCGCATCATGTCGCTGAGGACCCATTCTCGCTGGTCAAGACGGCACAGGCGCCGCGCCGTGCTGGCGAACGGCACCGCGCGCTCGAGTCGCTCGAAGTGAGCCAGCTGCCGATGTGGTCGCTCATCAACATGCTCGGGTTTATCCGGCGCGGGTACCTGCCGCACCTCACGACTCTCTCCCTCGAAGCCGACCTGCACATGCCGCACGGCATCATCACGTCGCTCTCCGTCGGGTGCCCGACGCTGCGCGTCTTGCGCCTGCAGCACATCAAGCTCGGCCCCGACCACCTCTTCGAGCTGATGACGTGCGGCGACCTCGCTACCAACTTGCGCGAACTGTCTATGTCGCACGTCGAGGCCTACGCGCCCACGGCGCACGGATTGTACGACCCTCTCCTGCGCGCGATCGCGCGGTCCTTCCCGTCGCTCGAATCGCTCAAACTCGTCTACTGCGACTGGATCGCGTCCCCCATGGTTCCGACCTGGGCCGTGCCCCTTTTCGACCCGGCCACCCCGGCCCCCGTCCGGTCGATGCGCACGCTCGACGTGTTTGACTTGGATGCCAACAATTGCGTGCGGTTCACTGCCCTTGCCCCGCTCTTCCCGGACCTCGAGTCGATGCGCGTGCACCTCGCCTACGCCGACCTTCCGCAAATCGAAGTCGCCGCGCAATTCGCGCGCCTGCAGCACCTCGAGTTGCGGTGCAAGGGCACCACTGTGCCGATTTCCGCGGAAGCGCCAACGATTCTCGTCGAGCCCCCGCCCGTGGTTGGGTTTGCCCTGTCGAGTTCGGCACTGACCTCGCTCTTCCTCTGGACTCCGCCGCCGAAGTCGTGGCTGCTCGAGTACGCGGTCTTGCCCATGGCGCCGCACCTCACGCGCATTGTTTTGAATTATCCGTCGACCGCGTTCACCGACCTGGTCGTGCACGCCGCGCCCGTGGTCTTGGGCGCGCTCGAGCACTTGGAAGTGCGCGCAATTGGCGCCGACGGTGGCCGCAACGCGCAGCGGCTCGTGCGCGCGTTCACGCACGACGCGCCGAAACTGAAATTCTTGCATTTCGAGGCACTCTACCACCAGGCGGCCAAGTTGGACGCTGATCTTGTCGACCAATTGGTCGCCAAGGCCCCGCGGCTGCGCGCGCTTGAAGTGCAAAACTATGCGATTACGGTGGAGGTTCTCGACCGGCTGAGGAACGCGCCATGGCGCGCGCACTTGCACCATCTCGAGTTGTGTGGGGCCGCGATCGAGGCCATGGATGTGGCACTGCTGGACGCGGTGCTCGACGTGATCCGCGCGTACCGCGCGCTGCGGTCGCTGTCGCTGTCAGTGAACCGAATCAGTGACCCAGCGTGGGATATGGTGCTGGCGCTCGGTCAGTGCGCGGCCCGCGTGCGCTACTGGCCCGCGGACCAGCCGGTGAGCCGGTTCGTGCAGCGCAGCGACTCGGCCGTCGACCTGGCATCGACCGTGGAGGAGGAGGAGGCGCGAGCGTCGTCGGCGGGGACCGGCAAGGACCTGGATGAAGCTGTGGCTGCCGTGGACCTCGAGGACCCGGTGGACAAGACAGTTGGGTACCTGGCGAGTGCCAAGATTGCGGGAGAGCGGCGCCGGATGCTCCAGACGGTCCTGGCGCGATCGTTCCCGGGGATCGAGTCGTTGGCCGTGTGGACAAAGCTGTCGTGCCGCGGCTTGGCCAATGTGTAGATTGTGGTCCTCTTTCGAGGTTGTGATGTGATGCGAAACCATTTTCAAATTTGAGATGTATGTAATCATTGGGTAGTCGTGTTCGAATAAATCCATCCTCGTTGCTGCGTTTGCTCCAAGTTCCATCGCACCTGACGCTCCCTTCACCAACGCCAGTCCCGTCCCGACCTTCACTTGCTGCTCCCCTTGCGCAACACCGGCTTGGACTCCTTGCCCGCCGTCTCCTCTTCCTTTGGCTTCTCCTCGCCCTCCACCTTGGGCTTCTCGTGCTCGTGCCAGTCGAGGAACGCGCCATGGAACCCAAACGGCACAACCGCACCCGGATCCAACGACGCGCGCGCGCGTTCCGTGAACGTCTTGGCGTCAAGCACCAAAACAAAACTAGTCGACCGGAAGCCGTCCAGCACGACACTCAACACGACGCCATCATCTTCAATCGCGGCCACAAACCCGCCGCCCGCCGACTGTGCCGCGGCCGCGGGCGATGGCACAAACACGGGTTCGCACGGGTAGCACCCGTACGCGCGCCACTCGGTCATCGCGCTCGTCTGCACGTTGGTCTTGGCCAACGAATCAAACGGCATCCGCGCCGTCCCGACCACCGAGTAGGCGTACTGGTACTGCGGGCACATCGCCGCGAACGGGCTGATCACGGGCAGTTCGGGCCCTGGGCCGGACCGGATCTCGAACGTCGCGCGCGGGCACGTGCCCGCGGTGGCCGTCGACGAGACCGACGCGTCGATTGCGACCTCGGCGGGCGCCGACGAGTCGCGGCGCGCCCAGAGCCAGTTGCGCAGGGAGCCGAGGAGAGTCGACGCGGTCCCCGTGGCGGTGCCTGCGGCGGCACACGTGCGCACGCGCGCGAGCGTGTACCGGCGCACATAGGTGTTTTCGAAGTTGGTTGTCCCGGACCGGAACTTTTCCATGTACATTTCCTGGATCGCAGACGGCGTGCGGTAGGCGCACAGGTCGACGGTCAGGTTCACGTCGGACGAACCGTCGGCCGTCTTGACGGGTTCCTCAAAGGCGTTAATTGTGTGGAAGAAGAAGAACGGGTCCGATTCGTACGTCGCGACATGCTTTTTTAAGTGGCGGTCGACGACGTGGAAGTAAGTCGGCGTGTTCCCGTGCCACTCGAGCGCCGACGCGACTTGCTTGGTGAAGACGATGCCGATCCCGCCGTACGCCCAGTAGTACGGGCAGCAGATCAGGATAATGTAGTTCGGCGTGAGCCCAAACGCGTGGATATACGACGCGTGCCGCGACGGAATTGTCGCCAAGATTTCCCCGCCCTCGGGGTGGTCCTTGGACAGCGAAAACACGTGCGTGCGAATCACGGGGCCCGGTTCCTGCAGGAACTGGAAATACTCGCCCGTGATCGGGTCGTACTGCTCGTGCGCCGACGACATGATCCCGCGGAACGCCGGGTTGATGTCCGTGTAGGTCATGTACCCGCGCGACTCGAGCGTCGTCTCGTCGAGCTCCTGAAGAATGTTGGCATCGGTCTTGGCGAGCAGGATCGGGCGCGTCGTCGGTTGGCCCGGGGGAACGTCCGTGCCGAGGAAGAGCGGGAACCGTGGGGTCACGGAGACGTTGACGTTGAATTCCTTTGGCACGTCAAGGGTCGCTTGGAAGAATTTCTTGAAAAACGTGTCAGTTGGGCCCTGCGATTGAGCTGAGTGAAAGAGCGAATGGCGGTGATCAGTTGGGATTCCAATGATTTGTCGGGTCGCGCGACGTGCATCAACAACGTACCAAATGACAGCGGCAGCGTGCCCGTCTCCTTCATGGTCTTTTCCTGCGTCTCGGACGTGAACCGGTTGCGGTAGTAGACCTTGCCCTGTTCGACCTCGAACCGGTGCATCAAGCTGAAGCCGTCAAACCAGTGGTCAATCTCGACGACCTTGTGCGCGCCCGAGTCTTCCTGCTGCAGCTCGGTCTCGACTTGGAACTTGCCGGGACCGCAGCTAAATTCGTCATCAGGCAGTCAGCAGTTGTGAATTCGGAATCCTAGCGCGCCCTCCACACTCTCCACCCACCCGCGCACCCGTAAGAGTATCCGTACCGATAGAATACGCCGGACAACCAATCGGGGATCTTGCCGTCAATGTTAAGCTCCTTGGGCGTCTGCACCTCGTCGCAATTGCTGAACCCGAGCAAGTACCCCTCCGGGAACTCGGCGGCCGACTCGAACGACTCGATACTCACCCCGATATCGGGCTCCGAGATCGCGCCCGATGGGTCCGCCACGGTCATGCCCGGCGCACGGAATGCCGACATGCGGCGTCCGCCCGCGGCCTGCACGTCAGCCTGCGACTGCGAGCTGCGGCGCCGAATCTTGTCGGTTCTCGACGACCGTTTCGCGTCGTCGAGCGATTCCATGACGACGACGCCGTTCTTGACGAGCACCGACGCGCGCCGGCCGGTCGTGGCTGCGGACATCATGGCGGCGCCAGCGAAACCAAGGGTCGGGATACCCGGATGCGCCATGGAGATGCGACGCGAGGAGCGGCGCGCGGGGTCTGGAAAGGGGTGCGGAAGCGGAATGGAAGGGGCGCGTTAGCGGTGGAAATGGAGCAGCCGCGGTAGGGCCAGGATTCAGTCGTGACGCGCATACCATTCTTCCTAGAGTGCCCGATCGCGGAAATGAATGGACAAACAGGAGCGTTAGAATTCGTTCCTCCAAATCAATCAGAACTCGTCCGCATCGCATACTTTGCGCCCAAAATATTGTTGGCCGATGAATCCGCGCTCCCTGTCGTCTGCTGCTTCTCATCAGGCACGACCAGGCGCGGTGGAACGAGCGACATGCGGCGTAGCGCCTGCTTGAGACTCAGCGTGGACGCGCTTTCAGGGATCGCGCCCTGCACCGCAGGCTTGACGAGACCGCTCGCATCTTGCCGGAACCCGGCCGAGTTGGTGAGTGTGTTGTCGAGCGACGACGTGGCCGGTGCAGCTGCCGGAGCATGTCCGTCCTCCTCAGGCATTTCGAGCAAGGACCCACCGGACGTGCGCGTCGTCGCCTCGGCCTCGAGCGCCTCGGTCTCGGGAATGCTCGTGATCTGGTAACTTTCGCGCCGGAACGGGCTTCTCGCGCGGTTGCTGGCGGCCGCCATGGTGGAGATTAGTGCGCGTCGCCGAAGGCGAGGATTCAAAGAGTTGTTAGGACAGAGAGGACGCTGTTCGCGCAGGGCAAGCGACCCGAGTCCCGTCCGTCTTGAAAGCGGCTGTCCAGCAGCCCGTTTCGCTGTGACAAGGGCCGTACGCGCGGGCAAGAACGGCCTCAGCGACGGGAGAAATCATGCGGCGTCCGCGACAGTGAGCAGCCAGAAAAGGTTTGCGCGCGGGGTGGACCAGGGGGTGCGCGCGGAGCCGAGCCGGGGTTCCCCCTCGTCTTAAGCGCAGGGCCGCCACTATTCTTGAGCTAGACTTGCCGTTGGTGAAGGCCAGACGGCCGATGACAGAATGACGGGCCCCAGGCGTGGACAAGATTGCAGCAAGTCGGAGCACTCATCATGGGGACTCTTTGATTCCAGCGATTTCGATCTCGCCAAGAGTTGCAGCTCTTGATGAGGTCGCAGGCATTGACACGACAAGCGTCCCAGCTCGCGCCGAGGTTTGAACGCACGTCTTCAAATCGCGGTGACTCAGAAATATCAACACATGGCCAGCAGCCAAACCACAATACGGCAGCAAGCGCTCCAAAGATCACAGCAACGCTGACAAAAAAAATGGATTTCATCGCAAGTGAAAGGTTGCCCATCTGGGCATTGGCCTGGTGAAGGGAGACGATCAGGAGGATCAAATTTGGCAGCGATGATGGATATCGCAACGACGGTTTGGATGAACGAACCAAGCGGAGCAGCGGGAAGTCGATGCACACAAACGCGCGGCCGTAACGGCGCTGCATATCTTCGGCGTAGCGGATCGGGCACATCTATAATCGACAACAATGTTAGGGAGTGTTTCCGACTCGAGGAGTGTCTGTCCATCTAAAGTACCGTGTGCGAGTGCCATAACATGGCGACATCTAGCGGCGGGAGCGGCGGGTATTCGACAATCGACGCGTCCTTGGCCACAGCCTGGGCAAGCACGTCCGTGAACGCGAAATACTGCGCCTCCGAGCCGCAAAGAAGCGCGCTGGTACGTACAGTATCTGCAGTGAGGAAATAGTTATGCAACCACAGTAGCGAAGCATCCAACGTACAGATCCTTGGCCTCGTTCGCATGGCGCAGCTGATGGTGGAATGAAGCAAGAAGGAACATGTGCGCCATTACAGTATCACGCGACACCAAGCCCTCCGTGCGCGCGCCAATCGATTCGACAAGCTTGGCCAGCGCGACCATGTCGACCTTGTTCCCATTCTGAGCAACTTGCACGATCGATGCGTGGGCAGCGAGCACGGCCTCGGTGGGTGTTGGGTTGGCAAGCGCTTCATCGTCGGCCAATGCCAGGGGCGGGACAAGGACAGAGTGAAGGGGCAGAGCTGTGACAAGAATGGCGGTCGACATCTTGGTGCTTGACAACGAGACAGTCGAGCAGGTTGCTGATCGTTGGAGGGAGATGGAATTGTTCGCGAGAAGCATCCTTTTTATAACATACGCTCCATGGAAGATAGAACATTGACGCTCTGCGTTCGGGCGCGCCGCTTATTGCTCAGAGGAGCGCGGGAATGTTGCGTTGGTGTGCCACGATTGCCACTTCTTGCCCAGGACGAGGCAGCTGCCCGCAACGACCTTTGGATCGTCCCTACGGTCGTACTCACACTCGCCGCTCGCTCCTTGACGACAGGCTTGTTCGCAGATGCGTGACAACGACTGTGAGGATCGCGTTGATTGAGTAGTGGCCGCTCTTGCAATAATCAGTGCTCGTCGTTGAAATCGAGTGGACATGGCATGGCAACCAGGAGGTCGTTGATGGATAAACAAACCCAACTTTGCTGGCTTGATGACTTTGAGACTTGGTTGTTTGTCGGCTGTCGTGTTGTGAAATGATTGTGGGTTGTGCTGCAGCAGAGGGGTTGGTTTGTATATCTTGTCGCCGTTGAACTTGCTTCCCGCAGTTGTGAACGGTTGCGAGGCGTCAGAGGTCAAGAGTCTGAGAAAGCGTGAGCGTCACAGCGGTCAGGAGTCTGAGAAAGCGTGAGCGTCGCAATCGGGCGTGTAAATGGTGACCCTCGGCTCCAATATGTGTGGTGGTGGGATGGATTTTGCGTCCAGTCCGCCGGTGATGGAATTGTTTGCGCGTCACAATGCGCTTGGGATGGATCTAGCGTCGTCTGAGATTGAGGTGAGTGGGACCTGGCCATCGTCCCATATTGTTCCGGTAGGATGCTCAGCGCGTCCCAACGCCCAGCGAGTTTGCCCATTCAACAGAAGAAATAGGCACATAGCAGCACCACGAGGTGCTGGCGAGGGCAATGGACAATGGGACGCTGACAGCGTTCAATTTGACCGCCAAGTTCAATATTTTCGCCCAATCCAGAATGGAGTGTTTTGGGATGGGTTCATCTTCTGATCGGCCTTCTGGTGGGATTGCCTGGGCGTCCCATTTCGGCAATTAGGGATGCGAAAACCATCCCATTTCCGACTTGCGCGATCGGGTATGCAAAGCACAGGATTCGCAGAGCGCTTGTGTGCCAATACATACGCCTGTCCACGCGAAACACATTGTCGTCTCTCCTGCTGATGCTTTTGAAGCGAAGCGAAGTCGGTGATTACGCAGGAAGTATGGGGGACTGCATTCTAACAGACGCGCGTACGCACAACCGTCACGACTGGATCGCCTGCATCCGTGGGCTTCCGGTTGCTGTAGCACCGACCGACCCGCTGAATACAGCGGCAAATGCATCAGCGGGGAGCATTTCAATATTGATACGGGAAGCGGGAAGCAATACCTACCGCCGACAGGTCCATGAAATGATGCCTGTACCGCATCCACTTGTGCACAAACATGGCAGCATCCATATCAATTTTATCCAAAATACGGCTTCGTTTTCATCAAGCCAGGCCCGCCACGACCATTGACAAAATCGCGCGCACCCTGCTCCTTGCGGCTCACCGGTTTCACCCGTGTGACACCAATCGTTTGGCCATCGGCACAGTGCACACGTAGTTGTGGCTCGGGTTCCAGCACGAGCTCGAACCGACCGGGCGGGAGAACCGTTGTCGGTGTTTCGGGTGCACGGAGTCCGGAGAGGTGAAGTTCCACTCGCTTGACGCCAAAGACGGTGCGCATCGGGACCTAGAAGTCAAGTGCGAAGGTGGTGGGGGTCGGCGACAGCACGACGGCCGCAAAGCAAAAACGGAAGAGGCGGGAGCGCGCACGTACCTGGTGCCCAATGGCCCGCCACCGGTTCCACACTTCCGTCGCCGACACCTCGTCCCAAAAAATGATGCCGTCCTCCTTGGTGATCTTGCGCGCGCGCGTCACCTGTTTCTCGTCCTGGATCTTGGCCTCCTCCTATGCGCTCAAACGACCGCACGATCAGGGTGGGGATACGGTTGGGCACGGCGAGACCCGATGGCACGGCACGTACAGCAGCTTGCTTGAAGTTGCAAATCACATCGAGGAGTAGCGCGCTGCCCTGGTCGGCCAGGAAGTTGGCGAGTTCCGGGAACCGAATAGTGTTGGGGTCGGGAATGGCCACTTTTTGCTGCGCCAAAATCGCGCCTGCGTCAAACCGGTTCGGGTCGAGGTCGATAATAGAGATCCCCGTTTCCTGGTCGTTGTTCCAAATCGCGTGCTGGATGGGTGCGGCGCCACGGTACTTTGGCAAGAGCGACGGGTGCAGGTTCATGGCGCCGCTCGGGAACATGTCGAGAATGTACGGCGGGATAAAGTAGGGGCACGACACGACCACGGCCAGGTCGGTCTTTTCGGCGAGGTTCGAGGGCATCTATGACCAGAGAAGGAGCCGTCAATTGTTACCGCAGATCGTGGATCGATCGGGTGGAGAAGGTCGCCAACATACTTCCCAACGCTTCAAGGAGCGCGCGGGCGCGTGGAACACCTTGAGATTGTGAACGCGCGCGTATTGCGATAGGGCGTCTGCCGGTCATTTAGATCAGTCGTGCGTGAGTCCCATGGTTGACAGGGCACTTGGGCGTGACCACCGCAGACGCGCAAACGCACTCTCGGACAGGTGCAGCTGGCGGCCGGCCGGGAAGCACGGCGGCGTGACAACGGCAATTTCATCGAAGGGCGGCTTCAAAATGTGATAGCCCTGCGGCGTGACGCGACCACTCTTTTTGTCGCCAATCGTGTCGACTTGGTTCGGGAACCATTCGCTGCGCATGCGCAGCAGATTGTCGAGCACGCGAACGGAAAAGTGGTCCGACCCAAAGTAGGTGACATGGTAGGCGCGCGCTGGTGCTTGGCAGGCTGCGCGGGTCGCGCTGGTGCGGGGCACGGTTGATCGCGCGAGGGCAGCACGCGAGCATGGCGCACGAGTAGTTGCTTGCACAATGCGGGTCCTGATCAGCATGGTGAGGGCGGAAATTGATAATGCCATTGATGCTAGTCGACTTGAAAAACATTGCGGTGGTTGGCAACGCCGCGACCGGGGCGGCTCACCCCACGTGACCGATCAACACCGATGCGAGCGGCCGACCACCGCATCCCCGCGCGCTGACCGACCACGACAGCGACCGCGACGACGACGATCCGCGCTGCACCACTCTCTGCAGCCGCTGCCCGCACGCCGCTGATCGCCCGCGCCCGTGCTGTGCCCGCGCTCGCGCCCGCCCGACAAGCCCTCGCCACACCACCATGTCCGGCCTCCTCGGGTCCCTGACCGCCAAGTTTGACGACTTGCGCGCGGCGCTCAACCTGCCGAGCCCCGGCAAGTTTGAGGAGCTGCACCGCAAGGCGCAATTCGTCTTCACGACGCACCACATGTTCGATGGCCTCAAGGTCGACATTGGCAAGGGCATGTCGCCGACCTTCCAGGTCAACCACGCCTTCCACCTCGGGTCGCAGGCGCAGCCCAACTCCTACACGTTTGGCGCCGTCGTTGCCGAGGACGCCCAGGTGCGTGCGTTTGCTCGGCTTACTGGGCCGCGTCACGCTCAGCCGGGCGGGCGAGCTGGCCCCGCTGCTCGACCTCCCAATCCTAACGCCCAGCGAACCGCCCACACCAGAACATGATGCATGGCATGATCGAGACCGACGGCTCCCTGACGGGCCGCATGTCCTACGGCCTCACCAAGGCGCTGACGGCCAAGGCCAACATCCAGTTCAGCACTGAGCAGGACCAGGCGATGCTGCAAGCTGAAGCCGACTACGCGGGCCGCGACTACGCCGCCAACGTCAAGGTCGTGAACCCGTCGCCCGTTGACGCGACGGGCATTGTCGTCGCCTCATACCTGCAGTCAGTGACCCCGAAACTCGCGCTCGGTGTTGAGGCTGTCTTGCAGCGCCCGATCCCGGGGATCGAGGACGCCGGTATGTCGTTTGCCGCGCGTTACACGCTCCCGCGGTTCCACCTCGACGCGCTGCCGGCCATGTCGCCGCAGGATATTGTGCCCGAACAGCCCACCGCCGACCCGGTCCTGACGGCCACCTACCAGTCGGCCGGCGCGCTGCACTTGACGTACGTGCACCCGGTCTCGTCCAAGGTCGAGCTCGCGTCCGAGGCGCAAATGGTCGTGACGCCGCGTGGCCGCGAGGGCGTCGGTGCCGTGGCCGCAAAGTACGAGTTCCGCCAGTCGACGTTCCGTACGCAGATCGACACGAATGGCCGCGTCTCGTCGGTGCTTGAGCAGCGTATGGGGCCCATGGCTTTCCTGCTGGCTGGTGAGATCGACCACGTCAAGGGCGCGGCGCGGTTCGGGTTCGGGTTGCACATGGAGATTTAAAGCAAATGTTGTTGTTGATTATCGATTTCCCGGATGCGGGGCGTTTGGTGTATTTCTATCGACGGACCGGAGAACGACGGCGTGATGGAGGTCGCAGCGGCGGCCTGGCGATGGGAGGGAGGGGAGCAAGAGAGAGAGAGAGGGTGAGTGAGGGTGGGTGGGTACCTAGGGGACGTGAACCCATTTTTTTCTATAGTTTTTGAGAAGAAGTTCTTTGCGCGAATCCTCTCCACCTCTTTTTTGTCCGTGGACAGCTCCGCACGGCTGATCAGGCCGTTCATTGTTCTTGATCGAACATGTCGCTCTGTTCTTGGGTTCCGCGCATCTTGCAGACTTTGGAGAACCCGACGCTCTCGTTTTGCCATCGATCCATGGCAAGGGTGAGCAAAGACTCAGGAAAGAACAAACAATCACATTCAAGCGAACACTTAGCGCCGATTGCGGCTCATCATGGCCTCCTTGGCCGCTTCCTTGGCACTGCGCTCTTCGGCCGCGGCCTCTTGCAGCTCAACGTCCATTTGCCGCAACTCCTCGAGGATCGGGAGATACTCAGTGTACTTTTCCTTGGCGAGCTCAAACGCTACACATGAACGGAACAGTCAAGGGCAGGCAACGGTCGACTTCGTCGAAACAGATCAACATACCATCACGGCGCAGCGCCTTGCCGTGGCCCATGATCTCCTCTTGCTCGAGCGCAATCTGCAGCCAGTACGCGGACGTGCGCGCGTAGTAGTCGCGCAGCACCTCGTTGGGTTTGGGCAGGTTCTGCTGCAGCTCGAGCATCTGAATAAACGAAATCAAACCGGGTGGAGAGCATCAGTTGCCTTCCAAACAGCGTGATGCGCGGCCAAAACAGCCCGTACTCGACGCATCTCCTCCTCGCGGTGCTTGCGCGCCGCGGCAATCTTGGCCTCCTCCTCCTCCTGCTCGCGGCGGTACGCCTCGTCCTCCTCGTCGTCCTCGTCCCCGTCCTCGCCATCCTCGTCCTCGTCATCATCATCCTCGTCGTCAGATCCCTCCCACTGCCCCAAATCGCACTGCACCAAACATTTCCACTCGTCGAGCTTATCGAGATTCAGCGACCAGAAATCCTCGAGCGTGTACTCGGCGCCGTCGACGTCGAGAATTCCGCCGTACAGGTAGAGCGTGTTACGCGCAACGGCCATGGTCGTGTTGAACCGCGGCCGCGGCGTGTTAAGCATCTCCTCGCGCAACCGCTCGGCCTCGGCGGCAGCCTCAGCAGCAGCTGCGGCCTCTGCGGCGGCGGCTTCGGCGGCAGCGCGTGCGGCGAGCGTCTCGTCGTCCACGTCCGACTCGTCGTCGTCGTCATCGTTTTGCTGGACGGGGGTCTTAGGCTTTTTCGGCTTCTTGGGCTTTTTCTTGGCGCGCAGCGACATCGAGTACCACTTGTTCGCCTCCATGTTGTAGACGTACCTACACGTGCGCCGCATCGGTAAGTAAAGGGCGGATGGGGGCGGAAGATCACGGTTCGAGGGTGCAGCACGCACATGTCGTTGTAGCACGTCGAGACCATGACCTCATCGTTGATGTCCTCATCGTGCACGCCGCCGAACAGGACGGCCCGGTCCTTCCACATGGCCATGGTCGCGCCGGCGCGCGGGCTACACAAGACGAGCGGAAGCCGCATTAGGGTCCAATGCTTCAGCACGCGCGAAAAAGTCAAAGAACTACACGCACCCGGGGTAGAAGCCCATCTTCTTGCGTTTCTCCCACTTGAGCGCCTTGAGGTCGGTCGACATTTTCAGAGCCCACAAGTCCGTGTGCACGACGCCCTTGGTTTTTTCGCCCTTGACAAACTGCTTTGAGTAGCCGCCGTAGAGAATCACTAGTGAATAGTCGGTAAGATCGTACTCGAGATGCACGGGCGATCCGGATGCGCCTTACCGTGGTCCTTGTGCACCATGAGCTGGCAGCCCGAGCGCGCGGACGGACGGTTCCCGCCGAGCTCCGGGAATTCGATCTGAAGTGGTACGTTACGGCGTCAGGAATTCTGGTGCGAGGGAATCGAGCCGGAGCGAGAGACGACGGAGCGGTACCGACCTTGTGCCACTACACGCCGTGCAGAATCGATTAGATGATGGTGATGGTGAGGTTCGGGAATGGTTCACCGACCAGCGAAAAAAGCGAGCAAGAGCCAAGCGCACCTTGTATTCCAACGTATCAAACACCCACACGTCTTCCATGTACTTGGTCTGCACGTACGTGTCGTAGAACCCTGCAGTCGTCGACGCTCGTCACACTCCGACCATTCCAAAGTGCCGTCGCAGCGCGACGTACCGCCAAACAAGACGACAAAGTGCTTCCACACAACCATGCGGTGCCCGGACCTTGGCGACGGCTTGACTTTGAGCTCGAGCTTTTCCCACGCATTCGAGACGACGGAGAACTGCCAAAAGTCTTTGTAATGGTAGAACGTCTTTTCGTTCTTGGACGCTAGAGTCATTGCGCACGAAAGGGAATGGTCAGTCGTGGCCTGTATCGCGACTGTCGCTCGAAATGAAGGGGACGGACCAAACTCGCCGCCAAACAGGAACATAGTCCCGTTGGGCATGACGGCCATTTGATGCGACGACCGTGGCCCCGGGCTGTTTGGGCTCGTGATCTTCCTCCACTCGTTCTTGTCGGTGTTATACCGGTAGAGATCGTTGTAGAACTCGGTCGTCTTGCCATTATGGAACTCGCCGCCAAACAGGATGAGTTCGCTCGCGTTGAGCGGGTTGACGACGAGAGTCGCGTTGGCGCGGCCTGTTGGAACCATCAAGTCAGCGCTCAAGCCGGTGGAGAGTGCGCGCAAAAGTATGGCACGAACGCGTGGGCGGCTCCGAGCACACCTCCTCGGTGATCTTGAACTCGGCTTCTTGCCGCGCCTTGAACGCATCGAGGATCGCTTCAATATCCTCCTCTTCGCTGTCCGACTCGTCCTTGGACTTGCCCTTCTTTTTCTTCTGCTTCTTCTCGGCCTTGAGCGCCTTGCGCTCGTTCTACGCAGCGCGGTGGAGAGTGTGCAGCCGGCCCGGGGTCAATTCGCGGCGCGTCACCATGGATTGGTGCAGCGATGGTGGAAATCATGGCCAGGTCCGATGTCCACCTTCTCGGCCACCTTGGCCTTGTGCTCAGCCTTGTTCTTTTTCTTCTTGTCCTTGGCCATGGTTGCAGGTGTTGGCGCGTCGCGGTCACGTCGTGCCGATGGCGATTGCAACGACCGCGCTGCCCGGCGCGCAGATGCGGTGGATTGTTGACATGGTCATGTGCGTGGTCGTGATCGTGTTGCCCCTGCGCCTTTTCGTTTCTTTGCCCCCTTCAAACTGTCCCAAAAACTCGTCGTTCCCGGCCGAATCTCTATTGGCCAACAGGCTGCTCCTCTTGATCAAAAACATGTATCTATTCCTTCTCCACCCGCTGGAGCAGGCCCTACTCTGCCCTTGGCACCGCCTCGAGCAACTTCGGCGACGTGCTGTCCAACTTCTTCGCATCCTCGTCCTCATCACCCCACACATCATCCGCAGCCTGCAACCGCTGCGCCTCCTCCTCCTCACCACCCGCAGCCTTGGCCGCCGCCACACTCCGTCGCCAGCGCAAGTACAAGAAACTCGGCACGCTCCCGCCAAGCACGCCCGCGAAGAACGCAACGACCGTCGTGCCCGCATACCCCAAACTCGGCAGCGCAAACGTGCTCACAATCGCGTACAGCGTGACACTCGACGAGCCCAGCATCAGCGGTCCAATAGCGCCCGCCGAGACCGCCGCGCCCGACGAAATCCACGTCGCGACCACGGAGGTGGTGAAAATGACGGGGAACGCGACAGCGATCCCGCCCGCGTACGACGAAACGCGCGCGAGGAGGATCGATCCGGCAATGGCGAGCGCCGCGCACAGACCGCGCACGAGAATCACGAGCGGCGGGACGCGCGACTGGCTACGCGGTGCGGGGGGCGTGTTCCATCCCGCGGCGAGACCCACCAGGACGGTGGCGAGCGTCGTGCCGAGGCCGACGGCGATGGGCGCGCGGGTCTCGGCGTCGATCAGGTGCGTGACGGGGCCCGAGACGGAGGATGCGGTGGACGTGTTGGTCACGTATTCGCGCATGATGAAGACAAGGCCGCTGGCGAGCGCGAGCCACAGCAGGATGGCGGTGGCGAAAACGGCTAGCAAAACTTTGGTGAGCGGCCAGGTCGGGAAGCGCCTGCTGTACACGATGGGCAGGTACTAGTGGGGAATGGAGGGTGGTCAGTCGCAAATAGTGCGCGAATGAACCAAGAAAAAGGGGAGAATGGCACGTACTCGCCATAGAAGCAGGTAAAACGCGTTGAGCAGCATGCCGGGCGGCACCGACATCATGCTGCGCTGGAAGTTGTTGAGCCCGGCCTGCGTGAGCGATAGGTCGCGGCGGTCGGCCGGCAGCCCTTCATAGCGATACTGAATCCAAAACCCGAAACTGGCCGGGATAATCGTGGTCGGAATGGAGCCCAAGACTCCTCCTAGAAATTGCCACCGTCAAGATGGCGGTGAGGATAGTTCCAAATTTCCGTCCTCTGCGCGTCCAAACCACGGTCGTACCAAGGACTCCTCCGAACCGCTCAATCGCGAGCGTGACCAAAATGCACACGAGGCCGGCAAATAGGGCCGAGATAACGACCGAAACCTCAAACGATACGCCTGGGAGCGAGCCTCCGGCCGTCATGGTGCAAGATGCGAGCTGCTAGTGCGATCCGGTGCGAGAATGGATTCGGCTTCGGCCTGGTTTACTGGAACACAGCTGGCTTGAAGGGCTGAGTCGTTGGAGAGCTGAGAGGCGACGCTGGTGTGCAAAAATTGGCGGCAAGGGCAGCGGAGACAGAGAGCGAGCGATGCCGGGCTCACGGTCTTGAAAAGGATTCGTCGCCGTCGCCGTCAAGCTGGTCGTTGGCTGTTAGTCGTCGTGGCAGTCGCTGCGCGTGGGCACACCCCGAGAGGAAAGGGGCAGAGGCGGGCGATAGCACGTCAGCAGAAGGAGCACATGGTGGGGCAGAACAGTCACTGGTCACTTCCATTTCCGCGCGACGAGACATTATCCGTGCGCAGACGCGGAGACCTGCGCGGAGAAGTGCGCCCATGTGGCGACCCCCGAGAAACCAGCGCGCGCGCGCACTGTTGCAACTAAAATGACCTCCGGGTCTTCATCTGGGCGATTTGTGATTGTTCCACACCACCGAAAGCTCTCATCTCGGCGCGTCTCACACACACACTTGACTCACCGCCCTCTGAGCTGGAAATACGTTGACGCCAGAAATACCTCGCCTTTGCCTGGTTAACCGCATGACTCTTTCACGTCGGGCGCGTAGATTGCCCCAACTCCGCGTCGTTGGCCGCCAGCCAGTGTGCGCGCGTCGCGCTGGCACGGTTGGCCGTGGGAGGACATGGAACTAGTGCTGTGGAGGTCAGGATCAGCGCGACAATCACGCAACAGCCATGTGTTGTGCGGTTTTGCACCATCCATCGACCACCACTTCCTCGCACATCACCCAGGCAATAGCACGCGTGACGGCTGTCTGGTGGGACCGCCAACAACCTGCCGGTTCGGATGTGCTTGCGAAAGGGCCGCCCCTTGCGTGCGATTTATGACCGGTCGTTGCACCCGCGAAGGCTCTCTCACGCGTGTCGGATTGTGGCGCCGTTCTTGTTTTGACTCTCATCGTTCTGGAACAGATAATATGGGTCAACAGAGTCCCCCCATCACGGAGGACATACACGACCTGTATGTATTAAGAAAAATGGTAACTCGGCCCGACCGCGCCGGCCCTCGTCTCGCGCTCCACAACCAAACCCCGCGAAAAAAAAAAAACCCAACACGCGACTCTCCTCGACTGCTCACAGCTTGTTGGTGCGCGGCGTCGGAACCCCCTGCGCGGCCTCGACCAGCGCCTTCATTTCGCGCAGCGCCGCGAGCAGCTCGTACCGGAACACATCGGTCGACGTGTCGGTGCACGACCGCTTCGACTCGATCCCGAAATGAATCACGTTCGGGCCGGCAAAGTAGTTGATCCCGTACCCGTTTGGGTAGACGCACCCGAACCCGGTCCCGTAGAGCACCTTGTAGGACTCGGCGCCGAGGCCGGACGTCGACAGGAGCCATTCGCACGACCGCGCATACGCCGGGTCCTCGAACAACGCGCACGACTCGCCGGGCTTCATGCAGAACCGCAGACCCATCAGGTGCCGGTCAACCCCCAAACCGCGCGAGGCTTCGCCAATGTAGGTGATGTGCGACTTGGCCGCGGCCTTGAGCATCGCGAGCCGCTGTTTCGGGCACGCGACGGGCGCGTCCTTTTGCGCGTTGCGGCCCATGGCCTCGACCCAGGCCTTGCTCGCGGATGACAGCGACCGGCACGTCTCGGTGCGCCCGTGCTTGAACATGCGCGTCGATGCCGTCTCGTAAGTCGGGACGGTCTTCCCAGACTGCCGGTACATGGCGAGCTGGATCGCCATTTGCATATACGCGTCGGGCGAGAACCCGGCCGACTTCATGAACGACGACCCGTACCCGTGGAAAATGCAAATGCCAATGTCCGAGTCAGCAATCAGCTTGCGGTTGTTCACTTCGGCGTCCTTGATGTACTGGTCAATCTTGGCGTCGACCTTCCAGGTCAGCTTGCGCACGGCCAGGCCCGTCGCGTTGGCAACGGCCCCCGCCGGATTGCGCGCGGGCTCGTTCTGAATGACGTGCTGGAACATGACCGCGGGCGTGAGCGCGTCCTGCGGCGAGTGTTCGCCATTGCACCCGGCGCGGCCCGACGACGTGACAATCAAGTTCAGTGCCTTGTCGTACCACCGGTTGTGCCCATCGTTGCCGTGCGCGATCAGCCGGTGGTGCTCGTCAATGTCGGCGCCCGGCGCCTTGTCGTCGAGCGAGACGGTGAACAGCGCGTCCTCGATGACTTTCATCGACGCGCGGTTCTCGGGCGAGAGCGAGAGCAGGTGCGCGCGCGCGGTCGCCCACGTGTCGCGGTGCTCGGCCGTCAGGACCGGAATCGGCGCCTGGTTCTGCGTGACGGGCGTGGCGGCCACGTCGGCAATCACGTCGTTGAACAGCTTTTCGAGAACCGCGAGCGCGAGTCGGCGGCCATGCGCATCGTAAAGCGGGACCTCGTAGCACTGGTCGCGCGCGATCACAACCATGTGCTGCGCCGGGCACGGGAACGCGCGCTGGATGCGGTCGCGGCCCGGCTCGGCGATGCGCGTGACGCCAAACATGTGGCGCACCTGGTCCATGCACAGCGGCCCGGCCTTGGTCGTCTCGGCCGGGATATTGCCCGTGTCGAGCAACTCCTTGTAGTTGAGCAGGTTCGAGACGAGTCCGGCGGCACGGCGCACCTGGACGGGCGTGTACTCGCCGGTGCCCTTGCGGTCGAGTGCGGCCTGCACCTCCGGCAAGTGGTCGTCCTTGAGGTTGAGCCACCAGTTGGAGTTGATCATGAGCGGCACGCGCCATTCCAGGTAGGCACGGTCATACCACCACCGCTCGAGCCAGCTGTTGGGCTCGCCCTGGTCGTGCGTGATCAAGCGCTGCTGCAGCTCGGCGGCCTGACCCGACTCGACAAATTGCTTGATGGCCGCATCGGTGCGCGCGAGCTCGGCGGGCGTGAGAATCGGCAGCAGCGTCGTGCGGTACTTGGCCAGCGTCTTGTCGAGCGGCGGGATCGGCAGGCGCGGCAGTGCGTCCTGGTTGGCGAACGTCGACACGGTCGGTTTGCTGCTGGCCATGGTGCAGGTAGACGTCGCGGTTGCAAGTTGGGCGTAGAGGACGGGACGCGTGGTGTACGAACGTGAGCGACGACGGCGTGGGTGGGGCCCCGCTTTTCAAGGCTTGACAGGCGCGCGGCCGGCCGGCACGCGTTGGCTCCACTTTTCAATCGGAGCGTCTCTTTTCGGATTCACCGGTCGCTGGTGGTCGGTCGCGCTTGGTCGCGGTCGGATCGTCGCGAACCCACCAGCCGAGCGAGGTGAGATCACGATCACGCGAGAGGCGCACCTGTCTCGCATCGGTTGCCAACCTGTCTCTCGCTTGCTCACCGCGATGCTCGCAGCGCGCGTCACCGGCCCTGCACGGCCAGTCTCGCAAGCGGCCAGAAGCGACGTGCAATCCAGTGGAGAATAGAGACCTCTCTGGGAGGAGCAACGCGCAAGTGCAAGGACTCGACCTCGGAAACGTTCAGCGCGGCCAAAAGCTCCCATCGACCCGAGACGATTGAGTTGGATGGTAATGACGACCGCACGACGGCAAAAGAATGCAAAAATGAATTCCATTCTCTACCCCCCCCCCCCCCCTACACACGCCCTTCCGCTGGGGCCTTCTCCATTTCTGCCGGGGTCTTGGTCGCAAGTTGCAACGCGTGCAGCCCAGCCCGTAACTCATCGCCCAAGATCCCATAAATCAATCGGTGCCGCTGTAGCAAGGGCTTGCCCGCAAACGCGTCCGAAACAATCGTAACACGGAAATGCGTCTCCTTGACGGCAAGACCCTTCATGGCCGCATGGCCCGCATGCTTGCGGCTGTCGTCGATGATGTCAAGAACCGTCGGCTGGCACGCGGCCGTGATCTGGTGGACAAGGATGCAGATGAGAACCAGTTGCAATCCATCGCAATGATTTGCCCGAAAGGGGTCGCGCTGACCTTGTCGTGGATCTGGGCGGCCACCGATCCGGGCGGGTAACTCGGTGCAGAAGCAGCAGTCGACATGGAGGCACTGGACAGGGCAACTTGGCGGAACGAGCAGGTCGCGGCGGCAGCAATCAGCGGAGCAGCGGCAATGCGAGCGGTCACCGCAGCAAACATGGTCGGGCAATGATCGAGAAGCGGATGAGCCAATTCGTCGTCCTCTTCCTCGATGCCATCAGCTCTCGGCCATCCAAGCAAGCAAGCTCGGCCGCCGCTGCCAAGTCGGTTTGTGTCATTTCGGGCGTGACAACCGTGATGATGCACGTGCAAGATGAAGTTTGCGGGGCACGTCTCGCGCTTCCGTTCCGGCGGCCGGGCGGCGGCGTTCGAGGCGCTTTGGTCAGCAACAAGCCGTCGAAATCGGCAAATCGATCGCGAATCGACACACACCGCCCGGCTGAGCTTTCGGCGCGGCGACACCAGCCCCGTCCGCCTGGCAGGGACCGTTGCGCCCGCCATGCTCACGCACCGCTCGAAAGACAATGGGCCGCGCCGTGGCAGGCGCCGCTCTCGTCGTCTGGCAGGTCTCTTCTCTCCCACGACCCGTTTCGACCTGCCGCTCGACGACAGCGTTGGATGCTCGCGCCGTCGTTGCTGCTGCCCGCGCATTGGAACCAGAAACGACAAGCCAGTCTCGCTCGTGGGCAGTGCACCGAGTCCGAGGTGGACCAGCGGCTGCAGTAACCGTGCCGAGTTCCATTTCGACCTGCTCCTGGTGAACCTGCTCGCTCTCGAGGTAATTACCAGATCGCGCCCTCCTGGTGGTTGCAAGCTGGCCGATGTGCGAGCGTGATGGACGCTGCGATGCTGCCCAAGTCGACCCGCTGCGGCCGCGGCTGAAGCTGGCGCAGACTTGGGTTCGCGCAATCCCATGGATGGGTCAGTCACCACGATCACGGCAACGAACATGACCAACTTGCACGCCATTCTCGCGCGCTGCCTGCTCGCGTCATGTTCACCACTGACCCGACCAACCCATCTGTACTCGTCCCATCAGAATGGCGCCTCCACGGTTACCCGACGGCGCGCCCGCCATTGTCACGCGCGAACCGCACCACAACGTGACCGCCGACGTGTCCGTCCCGCTCATGGACCTCGCCGACGCCGACGCCAAGGACCACGCCGACCTCATACACGACCACGACGACCGGCCCGCGACCGCGACCCCACCACCCGCAGGCGGCTACTCGACGGTCGGCGGCAACGGTCTCCCACCACCCGCGCTCGACACGGCGCCGTGGTGGAGCAAGCTGCTCTTCTCATGGGTCGGCCCGTTGATCGCACAGCACGAGGCCATTGACGAGTCTACGCTCAACGATCTGCAAGAATGGGACCAGGCCGAGTTCCTATCGTCTCGGTTCCGCGACGAGTGGCAGCGCGAGATTGCGCGCGTCGAGGCCAAGGGACCCGACCGGCATGGCAGGGCACGGAAGCCGAGTTTGATGCGCGCGCTCGCGCGCACGTTGCGGACCCAGATTTGGTCGGCGGGACTGATTGTCGGGTTTGAGATCGTCGTCAAGCTGGCTGAGGCGCTGTTTCTGGTATGTCGTCGGTTCTGCGCGCTCAGAATCGAACTCTTTGTGGTGGGGAAGGTGGACTGACCACCCGATTTCCATTGTCGCAAATAGGGAGAGATGATTCGACACTTCCAGACGCCCGACAGCCCGTCCATCAAGGGCTACGGGTGGGGCATTGGCCTCGGTCTAGTCTCGACGCTCCATGCGTACGTATTTTGCTCATTCCTTCCACCGAAAATCGCTCGGAGGCCAAGCTGACCCTCTCTTGATGTAGCGCCGCGCACCACCACTACTTCTTTATTTGCATGCGCCTCGGTGTTCAGATTCGCACGACGCTCATCGCGACCATGTACCGCAAAGCCATTTCGCTTTCCACCGGTGCCGGCACGTCACCCGGTGTGGTCGTCAACCTCATCTCCAACGACGTGTCGACCTTCGAGCCGCTCGCGCTGTTTGGCCACTTCTTGTGGGTCGCAGTGATTGAAGTCATTGTGTGCACGGTCCTGCTCTACCAGCGACTCGGGTGGCCGTCGCTGCTCGGCCTCGCGCTGATTGGGCTCATGGTTCCGCTGCAAAGCTACCTCGGCAGCTGGTTTGCGCGGTTCCGGCAGGACACGGTCAAGTGGCGCGACTCGCGCGTGCGATTGATGACCGACTTGCTCCAGGGCCAGTCGGTTATCAAGTTCAACGCGTGGCGAATCCCATTTGCCGAGGAGGTGTTGCGGCTGCGCGCGGGGGAGATGAAGCCGCTGATCGGGGCCGGGCTCATGGACGCGTTCAACGAGTACGTTGCTGCTCCGCAAATTCTCTCCTCTTTCTGATTGTTTGCTCACTACTTTTTCTGATGTTTTTAGAGCGTCGTGGTTCATCTTCCCTGTTCTTATCGAGCTGATCGTGTTCGGCACCAGTTACTTGGCCGATATCCCGATGACCGCCGCCGACGTCTTCTCGTCGCTCGCGCTCTACGCGATCCTGAAACTCACGCTGACCACGTTCGTGCCCAAGGGCGTCAAGTCGCTCACCGAATCGATTGTCTCGGCCGGCCGCATCTGCGACTTCTTGCTCGAGCAAGAAACCAGCTCGGCGCACTTGCTCGCCGACGGCCGGCACGCCGTGGAGAAAGAGCTGCAGCACGGCGCGCAGGTGGAAGTGCACCACGCATCGTTCACCTGGGACGCGTCGTCGGTGCTGCGCGTCGAGGACGACGACGACGACGGCGAGGATGATAAACCCGCCGACGGCAAGTCCTCTCCGGCGTCGCGTTCCTTCTCGCTCGACCTGAACTACACGTTCGACCGCGGCACGCTCACGGCGATCATCGGTCCCGTCGGCGCTGGCAAATCGAGTCTGATGTCGGCGATCCTCGGCGAAATGCCGTGCGCGCGCGGCCACGTTACCGTGCAGCACGACGCGCGCATCGCCTACGCGCCGCAACGCCGTGATCTTGGCGGTACGATCCTGACCATATCACGTTGTTTGGCCCGCCCCTCGACGAACCCGTGCTGCGCCAAGTGATTCGACTGTGCTCCCTCGAGCGCGACCTGCAGCAGTGGGCCGCACGGACTCGCCACGATCGTCGGCGAACGTGGGGTCGCGCTGAGTGGTGGCCAAGCGTGCGCGAGTCGGTCTTGCTCGCGCGATTTATGCTCGCGCGCCGGTGCTGTTGCTCGACGACCCATTGTCGGCGGTCGACACGCGAGTTGCGCGCATGATCTTTGACGCGGTCCGGCACGCGCCGGCGCTGCAGCATACGACACGAATCTTGGTCACGCACCAGTTGCAGTTTGTCAAGGAGTGCGACGAGATTGTGGTCCTTGACCAGGGCCGGATCGCGGCCGCGGGGACCTGGGCCGAGATTCGGGATAGTACCAACGGGTCGGCGTGGATGTCGGTGCTCGCCGATTACGACCACGACCGCGGCGAGGAGCTCAACATGGACGAGCTAGCTGAACTCGACAAGCAAAAGGAGCGGCGCGAGTTGCAGCGCGAGGAAGGGCTCGGCGAGGAAGAGGTCGACTTGCAGGGGGACGTCGAGGGTGCCGCAGCCGTCGCGGCAGCGCAGGTGGAAGTGTCCGAGGTCGGGACCATCAAGTGGGCGACGATCAAGGCGTTCCTGATCGACCCGACGCCCGCGTGGCTGCTGGTCGCGAGCGTCTTCATGATGATCGCGGGCCAGTCGCTGAGCGTCGCGTCCGATTGGGTGCTTGCGCGGTGGGTCGCGAAACCGCCGGCGATCCAGCTCGGCAACTCGTATTACGCGACGCTGTTCCTATCGCTCGTCGTGTTTGCCACGGCGATTGGCATCATCCGCGCACTCCTGTCGTATCACTTGCTCCTGAGCTCGTCGTTTTCCGTGTCCAAGACCATGGTCTACAAGGTGCTCGACGCGCCCATGGCATGGTTCCAAAAGAATCCGACGGGCCGGATTTTGAACAAGGTACGTCGCATGGCTCGATCACCGAGCGATCATTCTCCATTGCAACTCACATATTAATTTCCTTCTGCGTCGTGTAGTTTACGCGCGACCAGTCGCTCGTCGACGAAATGCTGCCGTCGGTCTTCTTCAACTTCATCCAGTGCCTGTTCCAGACAATCGGCATCATCGTCGTCGTGCTCATGGTCCTGCCGTGGGTCGCCCTCTCCCTTCCCATCCTCGGCGCCATCTTCTTCTTCCTGCGCCGCTGGTACATTGCCGCGAGCCGGCGCATCAAGCGCATTGAGTCGACGACGCGGTCGCCCGTCTACTCGCACCTGTCCGAGTCGCTCGACGGTTTGCCCGTGATCCGTGCCCTCCGTGCGCAGCAGCTCTTTATCGAGACGTTTATGTTGCAACAAAACACGAATACGAGGGCAGTCTTCTCACAAGCTGCCTGCGCGAGGTGGCTCGGTATGAGGCTTGATTTGCTGTCCGCTGCCTTCCTTTTTATCGCCGCCATGGTCTCGCAAGCGATCGCCGACTCTGGCGCCCTCCCGGCCGCGCTCGCGGGCCTCGCGCTCTCGCAATCGCTGCAAATGTCGGGTCTGTTCCAGTGGCTGACGCGGCAGTCGGTCGAGTGCGAAATCATGTTTGTCGCGGTAGAGCGGCTCGTCGAGTACTGCAAGCTCGAGGGCGAGCTGGATCACCCGGCCAAGGGCGTGCCGCCGCCGGGCTGGCCCGCGTCGGGCGACTTGCAGATCAAGGACATGTCGCTGACCTACCCGTCGTCAACGACGCCCGTGCTCAAGGACTGGACGGTCGATTTGAAGAGTGGGGAACGGATTGGCGTTGTCGGGCGTACGGGCGCGGGCAAGTCGTCGTTTTTCCAGGCGCTGTTCCGGACCTACGATTATGATGGGGCCATGGTGCTAGATGGGATCAATACGTCGACGCTCGCCGTGGAGCATCTGCGTCGGCACTTGTCGATTATTCCGCAAGAGGTACGGATACACTCTCTCCGCCATGTGCTGGTTTGGATCAGAGCCGGATCACTCACTCACCACCGCGCTTCTCCACCCACTAGCCGTTCCTGTTCCGCGGCACGCTGCGGTTCAACCTCGACCCGTTCGGCGAATACACCGACGCCGACCTGTGGCAAGCGCTGTCGCGCGTCGAATTGAAGCACGTGATTGAGCACCTCGACGGCAAACTCGACACGGCCGTCGACGACGGCGGCACCAACTTCTCGACCGGCCAGCGGCAGCTCATTTGTCTCGCGCGAGCGCTGCTCAAGCGCGCCAAGGTCCTGGTCGCTGACGAGGCCACGGCCAACATCGACTACAAGACCGACGCGCTGATCCAGCACACGCTCAAGGCCGAGTTCCCAGAGACGCTCGTGCTCACGATCGCGCACCGGCTCTCGACGTGTATTGATTACGACCGGATCATGGTGCTCGACCAGGGGAGGATCGTCGAGTGCGCGCACGCTTACGAGCTGCTGCACCGGCCCGACGGCGTGTTGCGCAAGATGGTGGCCGATACTGGCGAGGACGCGGCGCGCGGGCTCTGGGAGCAGGCCAGGGTCAGCTGGGAGAGCAAGTTCCCAGGCCAGATGCCGCCGTCAGCGGCGGCGATGGTGGATGGCGGCGCGGCGGTAGTCGCGGCGTGAGTGATGGTTACGGTCTTGGTTTCGGTTTCGGTTTCGGTTTGGTTTCGCTCGTTTTCTTTTGTTCGTTTTCTGTCGGTTCTTGCGTTTTTGGGCTCTTGCTGTCTTTCATTTGTCTTCGGGCCGGCGCCGCAGTGTTGAGCGTTCCCCAAAAAGTCGACCTTGCTTCTTCTTCTCGCACCCCACCATTTCTTTTCCATGCGTACAAGGCAAATTAGATATCTTTTGCTGTAGTTGAACGGATTGACACGACTAGATCAGATGCAGCACGACACGAAACGCGAGTCTTTCCAAGTCCAGCGCCACCATCAGTACTGCGCGAGCACGACGCGCGACGTGCCGCCCGCACCGCTGGCCTGGTTGGTCGCGTCATTTTTCTTTTCGGCATCGCGGTGCATGGCGAGCAGTTCGAGCAGGTGCGTGACGATGCCCTGCACGGTCAGGGCCTAGTTGAGCGGTGGAGAAGCGCGGTCAGCTGTGGTTCGTGACGGAGAAAGAGGGATGTGGAGGAATACGAACCTGGCTGACGAGAAACACGACAAAACGCCAGTGCCAGGATTCGCTGATGATCTTGGTCCCCCAGTCCGTATCGGTGCAAACGAGTTGCCGCGCCGTCCCGCACAGGATCTCGCCAAGTTGCCACGCGCTAGATAAATTCGCGCGCGCGCTGGTCAACGTGCTGAGCGGAGAGACGCGGCACAATGGTCACCGAGTACGTACTTGCCGTAGATCATGTAGAAAATAACACCCACCGACCCGACGATCATGGTCACGGCGAGGTGGAACATGACCTGGTACCGGTAGGCGTTGGTCGCGGCGCTGATCTGCCGCGCCGAGGCCGCGAGCGCGATCAAAGTCGTGCACAGCTGCAGGAACCAAATCACGCGGCCGTTCCATTTCGGCTCCTTCCAAAAAGCGACTCCGTCGCGCGCGATGAGCGAGTCTGGGACGGCGGGGACCGTCACGTAGGACTCGATGATGAGGGCGAGGAGGACCGTCTATCGTGAACGGAAGATCAGCTTTGTTTAAGTCGGTCGTCGAGGAGTCGATCGAGCCGCGGCGACGTACAATGTGGCACACGCACAGCACACGGTTATTCCGTAAATGGTCGCTCGTGACGGCGTCCCAGGTATTCACCAGCGCGTCGAGCGCGGCACCGACTCGGTTGAAGGGCTTGGGCCATTTCTGCCAGGCACGGCCGGTGCGCGGGGCCGTGCCGCCGCCGAGCGTGCGTGACGCACCCGAGTGCATGAGGATTTGGCCGGCGCCGCTGCTGCCGCC
>GG745329.1:120754-132269 GCA_000151295.1 Allomyces macrogynus ATCC 38327
GTGAGGGGGGCCCGCGACGGCGGGCGCGACACGTGGGCGGGTCCTGGGGCCGGGGAGAGCGCGGTGCACGAATGCAAACGAGTCGGATCGCAGGGCTGCCGCGCGTGGTCGACGGGTCGCGGTTGCAGGCCGCGGATCGCGGCGCCCGGTGCCACTGTTGCAGGAGCAACCGCGCGAGCAAACAAAGCAAGCGGCCCTCTGCGCCGCGAGACGGCCGCGAGACGCGCCGATATCGGCCACGTGCTGCCACGTTGCATGCTCACTGCGCCATCTTCTTGTTCCGACCGAGCTCCAACGCGTCCACCACAACCACCGCCGCCACGGCCGACCACGAACGGCGCACGGCAACCCGCTGCAGCTGGCCGTACGCGCCCAACTTGGATCTGAACGACCGCCGGAAGGTGCGGACCGTGACCCTGCCCACGCAGTGTGCGGCTACCACCGCCATCCCTGCCGCCCCGGCTTGACGCACGACGACGACGCGCCCGCACGCGCTCAACTTCTCGCCACGATGCCACCATTTACGACCAACCCGGCTGCGCGCCGCCCGCAGCACCTCTTGCGTGCATCGCGGCTCGGCCTGTTTGCACTATTCTCTGTCGCGCTCACGTCGCTCGTGTGCCTAAGCGCCTGGCACCAGAACCAGCATTTCTACTCGGCTGGGATATACCTGAGCCGGTCGGGCGCAAGTCTCTTGGCGCTCATCAATTTCGGCGCGTTGGCCACGCTCGGGCTCGGCAAAGTCGTGCAACGGTTCATTTTCGGACCCTTGCGCCATGTCGAGGTGGAGCATCTCTACGAGCGGTCGTGGGTCGCCGTGACGGAACTGCTCCTGGCCATGACCGTGTTCCGAGACGAGTTTGATGCACGCTTCACGTTCTTCTTCTTGGTGCTGCTGTTCCTCAAGGCGTTTCACTGGATCACGGCGGACCGCGTCGATTTCGTACGTTTTGCTCGCGTTGTTTATTGGTGGTCGCATGATCGATATTGACGCGCAATCTGTCCGCTATCGTTGCTGCAGATGGAGCACACGCCCACGGCCCCCTTCCTCTCGCACCTGCGGCTGCAATCCTTCATGGCGGCACTCCTCGCCTTCGACCTCTACCTTGTCTTCGTCTGCATGGCCAGTTACTGGCAGCACGGGCCCTCGATGATGATCCTTTTCGGGTTCGAGTACACGATTCTGGCCTCGACCATGGTCGTGACCGCACTCAAGTACATCCTCCACGCGGTCGACGCGCGGTGGTACGACCACCAGTGGGAGGCCAAGTCCGTGTGGGTCTTTTACCTCGACCTGGTCCACGATTTCTTCAAGCTCGTCAATTACCTGACGTTCCTCGGCGTCGTGCTCACGACCTACGGTCTGCCGCTGCACATCTTGCGCGACCTCTACCTGACGCTGCGGTCGTTCCTGCTGAAAGTGCGCGACTTGGTCCGGTACCGCCGCGCGACGCGCAACATGGACGCGCGGTACCCGTCGGCGACCGCCGAGGACTTGGCGAGATTGTCCGACCGCACGTGCATTATTTGCCGCGAGGACATGTACGCGCCTGGCGAGCCGAGGCCCGACGATGCCGACGAGATCGTACCGCCAGTTCCGGTCCCTGCGGCAGCTGCGAACGGTGGTATGGGCGCGGGCACGCCGCCGGCACCGTTCACGGCTACAGCAACGCACGGGACTCGCAGGTCACAGGTGCCGAAGAAATTGCCGTGCGGGCACGTGTTTCATTTCGGATGCCTGCGGTCGTGGCTCGAGCGGCAGCAGAGCTGCCCGACGTGCCGCAGATCGGTACTCGAGACCGATAACGCCGCGGGGACGACGCCAGCGGCGGCGGCTGCCGCGGGGGTGCCGCGAGCCGCACCGGTAAGGGCGGCGCCGGCGGCTGCTCCTGCTCCTGCTCCTGCACCACCGGCAGCAGCAGCCGCACCCGCACCGCACGTCGCAGCAGCAGCACGTGCGGGACCCGCTCCTGCGCCGGGACCAGGACCAGCACCTCACGCCGTTGGCGCACCGGTACCACCGCACGCCGCGCCGGACCTCAACGGGTACTTGACCGACGACGACCGGCCGCTCCTGCCGCGCCCAACACCGACGCAACCCGGCCCGTCCTCCTCCTCTTCCTCCGCCCCCGCCCCTGCATCAACCTCGTGGCGACGCAGTCTCCCGCGCCGGTCCCGCGCCGCCATCATCAACGACCTCGCCGACCTCCTCCCGGAAGTCTCCGCGACCCCCGCGGCGCCCGAGCTCGAAACTATTATTTCCGCTGTTCTGGCACAGATCCCGCCGCCCCCACCGCCACCGCAAGCGCAGGCGGTCGCGGTGGTTGCGCCGCGCGAGTTGTCGGACGAACACTTGGCGGCATTGGCCGCACAGGCACGCGATCGTGCGACGCTCGAGCGGCAGGTCGAGGCGCTCGCGGTCGTGCAGGGACAGATTCGGGATGCGCTGAATGCGCTGAATCGGGTGTTGGCGGTGTTGCCGCCGGTGGCGGCGGACGTTGGGGCGCGGGAGGTGGGGGCGAAGGTGGATTCGCCGGCGGTGGTGGAGACGGAGGAGGAGCTGTCCGCATTGAGTTCGGCGGAGGCTGTGACCAGACCGAGTTCGGCGGAGACAGTGGGAGAGACGCGAGAGGGTGTCGTGTTGTAGTTTGTTTTGGACGACAGACGTATATCCCCCATTCCTCACCTCGTGATTTTGCTCCGATATCCGGTGGAGATGATGGTGGAAAGAGCGATTACTATCAAAACAAGATACACAACCGAGCCCGGCCACCCCTACGCGTGGGCTCTTCCTCCGAGCTCGCCCTCCGCCGTCATCACCTCCGCGCGCTCCACTCCACTCTCTACTTCTTCTTGCCCGTCGCCGCCTCCTCGGCCGGCAAATTGCTGAGGTTGAGAAGCAGCGTGTTCGCGTCCAACATGACGCGGTTCGACGACGCCGCGACCACCCCGGCAATCTCCTGCGCCATTTCAATCTGGCGCAGCGCCAAGAACCCGGGCTTCCCCTTGATCGCCTCGCCAATCATCTGCGCCGACTTGGCTTCACCTTCGGCCTTGATAATAATCGACTGCTTTTCCTGGTGCGCGCGCTCGACGACGAACGCGGCGCGCTGCGCCTCCTGCTGCGCGATCTGCTTGGCCTCGACGGCCGACGTGAATTCCGGCGAAAACGCCACGTGCGTGATCGACACGTCGTCGAGCACAATGTTGAACTTGAGCGCGCGCTTGAGCAGGTTGTCGCGGATCAGGCGCGAGACCTTTTCGCGCTGCGTGATCAGTTGCGACGCGTTGAATTGCGCGACGACCGACTTGAGGACTTCGTTCACGATCGACGGGAGCACGCGCTCGTCAAAGTCGGTGCCGAGCTCGCGGTACATGGTTTGCAGTTTGTCGGCCTGTGGGCGCGACAGGACGCGGATCGTGATGTTGACCATTTGCAAGTCTAAGAGATTCGGGGCGTGAGCGCGAATGCGGAGGAGGGACGGAGAGTCGGGTGGAGAAGAGAGGGAGAGACGCGGGCGTACCCTTGGTGCCCGTCAGCGAGGCCACGTTGCGCGGCTTGGCGCGAACGTCGTAGATGATGGCGCGCTCGACCCACGGGATCAAAATGTGCGTGCCTTCGGCGTAGACCGTGTCCATGACGCCAAAGAGACGCGAGTACTTGAGTGCGCGGTGACCACCGTCGACTAATCAGTCGCATTGCGCGTCAGTTTGCTATCTGGGTGCCTGTACGATGCAGGCTCTGTGGCCGGGCGTACCGTTGAACAACGACGCGTTGAGGGCCATGGCGGCACCACCGAGCGCCAGGACCGCGGCCGTGCCCATGATCGCCGACTTGGGCGAGGGACCCGCCCCGCCCGCGTTCGACCCGGCCGACTTGGCCTGCTTGAGGGCGCCGCGCATCGCGGTCTCGAAGGCTTTGCGGCCGGACATGGCGGGTGGAGAAGGCTAGAGGGGTCGTGGCGATGACGCGCGCGTCAGTGTTGTGGGTCGCGCAGATTGGTCGGTTGTTACTTGTTGATGCTCTCGTTGGAATGGCCAGCCACGGCAATCCGGGCTGGTTGGGGGAGCCATGGCCAGCGATCGATCGCGCGCGGCGGTCCTTGAGAGGGGCGGCATGTACATTGCAGCGGTTTGGAAGCGGTTACAGGGCTCGTCGTTGAGCAGCGGAGTGGTCGACCGTGATCGGCAACAGGACGTGGGGGTTGCAGCGTCAGGTTGGTCGCGACCCGCGATCAACTTGGCCAGCTCGAAGCGTCACGTGCGTGTTATTCAGACGCCCCCCTAGCAACGCGTTGGTCAATCTGGCAACCATACCGCCTGCCACCGCGTGACCACGTCGACGCGCCTGGAACTGCTCCTCCATCGCACCACCACCACCACCACTACCACCACCACCACACCATCCACCGCACCTGCCAACCACACGACGCACTCAAGCCATGCCGCCGGAACCACCAAAAGGATCGACCAAGAAGCCGCCGACCGGCAAGCAACGCGGCGGCCGCGGCGCCGGCAAGCCCAAACCGGCGCCCGTGAATGCGCGCAAGAAGCGGCGCGACGCCGAGGCCGCGGAACTGCTCGACCTTGCCGAGCGCACCAAGGATCCCGTATGTGTCGCGTCTCGTTACTCGAGCATTTGGACTGCGCGGACCGCACGCGCCGGCATCGCCGCCCATCGCGTCGCGATGCATGCAATACGACAGGGAGGACAGGCACTGACCCTGCTCCCAATCGATGCCGCCACTTAGACGCTGCTCAAGGGCGACCATATCGTCGAGTTCACGGACCTGCCGATTTCGCGCAAGACGCTCGACGGGCTCACGGCGGCGAACTTTGTGCAAATGACCGAGATTCAGCGCGAGTCGCTACCCAAGGCCTTGTGTGGGCGTGACGTGTTGGGTGCCGCTAAGACGGGGTCGGGCAAGACGCTCGCGTTCATCATTCCGGTGCGTTCACCGCGCCTTTGCCTTTCTTGCATGCATCAATGACTCATGTATGCGCCCATGTAGATCCTCGAGCGCCTCTACCAGATGAAGTGGTCGGCCGACGACGGTCTCGGCGCGTTGGTCCTGTCGCCGACGCGCGAGCTGGCACTGCAAATCTTCCAGGTGCTGCGCAAGGTCGGCGCGCAGCACGCGTTCTCGGCCGGTCTGATCATTGGCGGGAAAGACGTGAAAACGGAGAAGGACCGGTTGAACCGCATGAACATTTTGATTGCGACGCCCGGTCGGCTCTTGCAGCACATGGACGAGACGCCCGGGTTCGATGCCGACCACTTGCAGTTGCTCGGTACGCTGGTCTCGATTCGGTAATTAGAAACAGGGTGGAGAAGGTTGCTGACGATGACGCGGACGTGTAGTGCTCGACGAGGCCGACCGCATTCTCGACATGGGGTTCGAGAAATCGGTCAACGCCATCATCGACTTCCTCCCCAAGCACCGGCAAACGCTGCTCTTCTCGGCGACTCAGACCAAGTCGGTGCGCGATCTCGCGCGGCTCTCGCTCTCGCAGGCCGAGTACGTGGCCGTGCACGACGCCGCGGCCTCGTCGACGCCCACGCAGCTTACGCAAGCCTACGTCGTGACCCCTTTGCCCGACAAGCTTGACCTGCTGTGGTCATTTATCCGTGCGCACCTCGGCCAGAAATCGCTCGTCTTCCTGTCGTCGTGCAAGCAAGTGCGTTTCGTCTACGAGGCGTTCCGCAAGATGCAGCCGGGTATTCCGCTCATGCACATGCACGGCAAGCAAAAGCAGGCCGCGCGACTCGCCGTCTACGAGGCGTTTTCCAAGACCACCGCGTGCGTGCTCTTTGCAACCGACATTGCTGCACGCGGGCTCGACTTCCCCGCCGTGCACTGGGTCGTGCAGGTCGATGCGCCCGAGGACTCGCCGACGTACATTCACCGCGTCGGCCGCACCGCGCGGTACCAGGACGGCGGGAACGCGCTCATGTTTCTGCTGCCGTCCGAGGAGCAGGGGATGCTGGCGGTACTCAAGGATAAGGTCCCGACGCTCCGCCGGATCAAGATCAACCCGTCCAAGACGGTGCACGTAAGCACGCAGCTCGAGGCGCTGTGCTCGCAGTTCACGGACTTGAAGTACCTCGCGCAAAAGGCGTTTGCGACTTACGTCAAGAGTATTTACTTGCAGTCGAACAAGACCGTGTTTGACGTGCACGCGCTGCCGCTGCAGGAGTATGCGGCCGCGCTCGGGTTGCCGGGGATGCCCAAGGTCAAGTTCTTGAAGAAGAAGAAGGGTGCGGCGACGGCGGCCGCGGCGGCGGCGGGGGCGAGTAGCGACGAGGACGAGCCGGCCGCGGTTAAGGAGGCGGGCCGTAAGACGCGCGTTGACCGCATGCTCAAGCGCAAGAACATGGACATTTTGTCGGAGCACTACAATAAGATGATTGACCGGTCCGAGGACGACGAGCACGTGGCGGCGGCCAAGAGCGCGGGCAAGCCGAACAAGGAGCCCAAGCAAAAGGCGCACGCCAAGGACGTGAGCGACGACGACTCCGACTCGGACGAGGACGTGCGCGCCGCGCGGGCGAGCGACGACTCGGACGACGAAGTGCGCAAGCCCGGTCTCGCGGGATCGCGCCGACTCACGGCCGATTCCGACGACTCGGACGACGACTCGGACGCCGACCGCGCACAACCCGCGCCGGCACTGATGGGCTTTGGCGCGGACGAGTCCGACTCGGACGACGGTCTGCTCACGATCAAGCGGCGCAACCACGAGCTCGAGCAGGAGATTGATGCGCTCAAGCTGGTCCCGCAGTCGGCGCCGAGTCACCGGCGCGTTTTGCGCGAGCGCGAAAAGGCGCGCAAGAAGTTGCCTGCGCGCGACCGGCTCGTCTTTGACGACGAGGGGAACCCCGTGCGCGTGTATTCGCTCGAGGACGAGCAGCAATTCCGTGCGTCGGTCGATGTGGACCAGGCCAAGTCCGAGTACCTCGCTGAACAGCGTGCGGAAATGGCCGAGGTGGATGCCGAGGATAAGCAGCGGCAGCGCGAGCGGTTGCGCGAGAAGAAGCGCGAGAAGAAGCGCAAGCAGCGCGCGCGCGAGGGGATGAATGCGGATGAGGATGGCGGTGACGACGAGGTCGTTGTTACGCTTGGGGGATCTGGCGGTGGGTACGAGTACAGTGACGACGAGGAGGAGGAGGACCACGCCGCACCGCGTGCCAAGCGTCGGCGAACCGAGGTCGCGTCGGCCATGGACGTGGATAGCGACGACGATACGGATGCGCCGCGCAGTCTGGCCATGGAGGAGGAGTTGGCGCTCAAGCTGCTGCAGGGTATGGCATAGCTGGGGTGATCGCGTTCATGTGAAGTTTGTTTTTCGTGTTCTATTGGGTGGGCGTGCCGCGTCGCCGTGGTTGCGCGCAGGATCAGTGCGCGGCCCGGCTGGCGAAATACACGATGGGTTTCCGTCTCGGCGATTTGTTGAGCATCGTCTTGTTGCCGCAGGAGAGCGGACACGACGCTGCAACTTGCTGACTTGCGCAGGTGCGCGGTGCGCCTGAGCGCAGCCAGGCTGTCTCTCGCCCCCGGTCGCGCAATTGTCTCGCAAGCATTGCTTTTATCCGTGATCGCTCTGACTGCGTTCTTTGTGATGTTCCTCGTCCTGACTCGCGTACAAATGCGAGAGCTTGGCTAGACGCAAGTCTGGCAGCAGTGAGCTGGAGTGCGCCTGTCACCACGTCACCGGTTGGTCCTCGTTCAAGCCTTCAAGCCGCGAGTCATGTGTTGCAAGGCTGCGCCACAGCCCACGCGCCGGGCGGCCTCGGCGAGGAGGCGGACCATACCGACGACGGCCGACCGAAGCCACACGCCCACGGCGACGACCTCGACCGGCGACGTCCTCGCCCAGATTGGCCGGCGCTACCGCACGACCCAGTCCAGCCGGACGACGACGACGACGACGACGACGACGACGACGACGACGACGACGCGAACGACCAGTTCCTGGCCGGCGCAACCCCCCGCACGCACGCAAGCCCGCGCTCCACCACGCCGCCGACCCCCAACGCGACTGGCAGTAGCCCGCTGCCCCCACGACCAGCGACCACCACCGTACGGCCGCCCTTGGCCCTCGGTCGATAACATCGCCGCAGCCGCTGCTGGACGCAGCCAGCGCCTCAAATACCGACCGAGGGTGTCCTCGACCGAGCTTTGCAAGCTACAAAGCAAGGTGCGCTGCCCAGTCACCGGGCTGTTCGTGACCCAAGCGCGCCGCACCGCTGCACGAGTTCGGCCAACACTGACCCGACGCGCCTGCGGCTGCGTGCCCTTGTTCATGCTTGCGCTGCCGGTGTGGCCTCCGTGCAGACTGCAGACCTACGTGGCCCAAGGACGCCGGCGCCACGCACGCTCGCTCCCCGGCGCGCGCTCTCGCTGCAACGCATCCACTCCACGCCGACGCCCGCCCGCCAACTCGCCCTCAGTTGCATCGGCGGCCCGACCCTCGACACGACGCGTGCGCCCGTGGCCTGCGCTGACCTGGTCACCCTCCGCTTGCAGGTACGTGCTCTGGTGCTTCTCCACCATCCGCGGCCGCGCGCCTGCCGCTCGGACCCGTCGCACCGGGCCGACCGACAGCCTCTGCGACGCGTGGGGCCAGTGCCGGCTTTGTGGCACCGACCGTTGCTGCTTGCCGGCCTGCCCACACGGCCGAACCCTGAGCAGTGCTTGAGCACGTAGACTGGTCGCTCACCTTGATTCGCGCCGTGTCCCCTCCCTGCCCTCTCTCTCCCCTCCACCCCACGCAGACCGACGGACGCGTTTTACGGCCACTACCCCATCGCACCCACACCCGCCCCCGCACCGGAGTGGGCGTCAACGACGCCATGACCAAGCGCGACATCGACGCCTCGCAGGCCGGCGGCGGCCCCAGCGGTTCGACTTCTCTGCTGCCGCCGCGCCGGCACGCAAGCGGTCCAACACGGGCCCGCGCCCCGATGCCGCCGTGCTCGCTTCGCCCATGCCGGGCGTGCACGTCCCGCCCGTCCCACCGCTGCCCGTCGCATTCTCGCCGCACCAGCTATTTGCGCCGTTACCGCCAACGTCCAGCTCGGCGGGGCTCGTCTACCATGCCGTGGCGGCGGCAGCAGCGTCGGCACCGAGTTCACCGCTCGTTGGGACGCCGCGCGCGCCGTTGCCGGTCCAGGCGCCCGCGCAGATGGTGCTCCAACAGCAGCAACAGCAGCCGATGCAGCAACAGCAGCAACCAATGCAATCGATGCAGCAGCAGTTGAACCAACAACAACAGCAGCCGCAACGGCAGCAAACGGCAGACGCCCCGCGCAAGCCGTCGCCGCCGTCGTTCCGCCCGCTCGCACCGGCTCCGACCCCGCCTACACCCGCTGTCCCGCTCGAACCGGCGAGCCATGACGAAGCGGCCAAGTACGATCCCTCTTCTCTGCTCCTGAACGGGCAACCTTCGATGCTTGCGTACCTCGATGCTGACGACACCCACCCTTCCTTATCTCCGCCAGCGATGACGCGGGCGACTCGGCTGCCCCGACCCCCGCCGGCACCCCGTCGACGACAACCACGGGCAAGCGCCGTGCGCGCGCGACCCCCGACCAGCTGGCAATTCTCGAGGAAACCTTTTTGACGCACACGAGCCCGAACCAGCAGCTGCGGCAAGAACTCGCGCAAAAGCTCGGCATGTCGGAACGGTCCGTGCAAATCTGGTTCCAGAACAAGCGCGCCAAGGTGAAGCTCAAGCAGCGCAAGTCGCTGCAGGCGCAGGAAGAGGCGTTGCGGTCGCAGCTCGCCATGATGCCGCCGGGCGCCATGTGGGGCCACCACCACCACCAGATGGGCGCGGGCGCCAGTCTGGTGGGTGCTCCAAACGGCGCATCGCCCATCATGCCCGGCATGGTCTTGGCGTCGCCGAACGGTGCGGGGGCCATGCATTCGCCGGCGCACCTGGCGTCGCCGCTGACGCCGTCGGGCGCGTTCCCGCCAGACATGTACCACCAGCAGCGACTTCTGGCTGCGTCGGCCATGGTCTCGTCGACGTCGGCGCTCGGGTCGCTCGATATTCTTGGGACGTATCTGTTGCCGATTGATTCGCTGCTGATCGGAACCTGGCGGCGGATTGCGATCTTGTCGACCAAGTCGCTCTTTTGCGCCTACTCGCTCACGCATCGGCTCTTCACATGGACGATCTCCGACGCCGGGCACACGTTCAAGATGGAAGTACCCTTTGCGTCGGTCACGCGGCTCGTCCTGCACGCCGTGGTCCCGCCGCCGGCCTACCCACCCGGCTCGCAGCCGCCGACGCCGTCGGACGTGCCCGCGCCCGTGCAGGCCGTCGAGCTGGTATTGCACCTGACGCAGCCGCCCACGTTCTGGATGCAGGTCGAGACGGCGTCGGGTAAAGTGTGGACGTGCTGCCGCGACTTTACCGCCAACCGGCAGGCCGAGACGCACCTCGTGCACCGGCTGCGCGGGAAAGCCGACCTGATGCGCAACCAAGTGTCGACGATCTTGCAGTCCGACCCGGGACTCCATGCGGTCGCGTTTGTCGACGGCGCGCTCACGGCGCCGGCACATACGGGCGTCGAACTCGCCGCGTCGATGGTCATGGGGATCCCGCCGCCGACCATGGCCGCGGCGGCGCAACCGGCTATGACCCCGCTTACTGCTACCGCACCGCAACAGCAGCCAATGCCGCCGCACATGCCCGCACCCATCACGAACGGCACCCCCGCCCCGCAGCCGACGACGATGTACCCGTCCATGTCCTCGCCAACCCCCACCCCGGGCCACTCGACTCCCGTGACACCGACACTCGGCATGGCGCAAATGACCCTGCAGGACGCCACAATCGAAAATCCCGCCGAACACCCGGCACTGCGCACCCTGCGCAACCGGCCGCGCCGGTCCGTGTCCGCGCCGACCATGCCGCAATTCCGCATGCTCGCGCACCTCGGCCCAAGCCCGCTCGGCGGTTTACCGGAAGTCGCGTCGGCCATGCTCCCGCCGGCACCGCCCGTCTCGGACCTGGCCATGGCGCTTGGACCCGCGATCGTCGATCCACGACCGACCGTGCGGCTCATGGCGCCGCCACCGGGGAATAACGCGGCCGTGCCGTCATTGTCGCCGGTGGCTGCGCAGGTGCGCACGTTCACGGCGCCGCACTTGCGCGGAGCTCAGAATGCGGCAAGTGCGAACGGAGAGTCGGGAAGCACGCCGACGTCGCCGAACGTCGCCCGCGGCGCGCCGGGGTCGGCGCTTGCCGCGGCGTTCCCGACCCCGTCGGCCGAGTCGACGCCGCCACCAGCGCCAACGGCGCAGCAGACGCAGCAGGCGGTGCCGATGGTGCTCGACGCGTTCCCGACGAGTTCCACGACGACCTACTCGGCGCCGTACCACGCGTCGTCGTCGGGCGCGGACTTGCTGACGGAAGTGTTTGGCGCCGAGGCCGCGGCGAAACTGACGACTGGGATGCTCAACTTGCCGGAGCCGAGCACAGCGGCGGCGATCGCGCCGGCCGC
>GG745329.1:143325-157351 GCA_000151295.1 Allomyces macrogynus ATCC 38327
AATATTGAAATCCACATTCGTTCTATCTACGTCCTATCCAAACGCTATACGTACCCCTTAGAAAAGAATACTCCCTAACGATACTTAGATATTCCCTTTTTATAGCCCCACCTCGAAGCTATAATTTTACAGACCGTAGGACCCTTAGACTAAATAGGCTTCGAGGGAGACTTCCTACTACTGCCGAAGAACAGCGGTAGGCGAACATCGAGCACGGGTGCGAGCGTGGCCGCGACAAATGGCGGCGCGGTCGCGGCAGCGGGCGCTGGAGTCTCCGATGCAAACGGCGAGGCCGAGGGAGCAGCCGGCGCGGGCCTAGCCGACGCGAACGGCGACGCCGTCGCAGCAGCAGGCGCAGGAGTCGCAAACGGCGACGACGCCGACGCGGCCGGTTTGTTCCACGCGGCAAACGGATCAGCGGCCGGAGCCGGCTTCTCCTCCTTGGCCGGCTCCTCGTCCTTGCGCGCGATCGTGGCAAACGGGTTATCCCACGGCAACGCCGCGTCCTTATCCTTATTCTCACCAGCGGGCTTGACGGCCTCGACCGGCGGGAAGTTGTCCCAGAACGACTTGGCCGGCTTGGCGGCAGACTCAGCCGCATCGACCTTCGTATCAACGGGCGGGAAGTCGTCCCAGATCGACTTGGGTGCTGCGGCCGGCTTGGCCGGTTCTGGGTCCGCGGTCTTCTTGGCGGTGCCAAACGCGGCAAACGGGTCCGCGGCGGGCTCTCCACCCTTGGGCAGCGCCGGAACAGCCGGCGCGGGGGACGAGGACCGGAAAAACTCGTCCGACGGTGTCGACAGCCAGTCGGTCGAGAGCTTGCGCTGCGCGACGAGCGCCTTCCTGGCGTCCGCATCCGCGGGCTTGGTGGGCGGCGACGCCGGCGCGGGCGCGGGGGCGCCGAACAGCTTGGTCGCGAGGTCCTTGACGTTGGTCGACGACGCGGGCTCGGTGGCCGAGGACGACATGAAGAACGGGTTGGCGTCGAGGTCGCGCGACGTCGCCGCAGGCGCAGGTGCCGCGGGTTCCGGGCCCTTGATCTTGTTGAGCTGCTTCCACAGGTCGTCGCCGGAGCCGTTCGCGGCAGCGGGCTTGGCCGCCGGAGCCGCGGGCACAGGCTTCGGCGCCTCCTTCTGCACGTACTGTTCCGGCAACTGCACGGGCCGGAGCAGTTCCTCAACGACGGCCAACTTCTCCTCAAACTGCGTGAGCAGGGCCTTGGCCGCGACAACGTCCGTCATCGCGCCGAGTTTCACGCGCAAGTCGAGCAACGCCGAGTCGAGCCGCTGCTTCTCGGCATCAATCCGGCGCATCGCGTCCTGCTGCTCGGGCGAGAGCCCCGCGCCCTGCGCGGCCGACGGCGAGGACGTTGGCGACGCCATGGAACTCGGCGCCGAGACGCCGAGTGCGGCCATGCGCTGCGCGAGCATTTCAGCTGCCTTTTGCTTACGCCGCTCGTCCTCGGACATGATCGAGCCCGCGGCTTTCGTGGGCTGCATGAGCAGCGAAGTCAAGTTGACGGTCGCACCCTGCGGAATCGGCGCGTACTTAAACTTTTTCCGGTCGCGCAGCTTGAATACGTGCAGCTGTACGTCGTTTAGCTGCTCCTGCACGCCCAAAATCGCCTTGACCAGGTCGGCCGTCTCGCTGCTGGCCGCACCCGCCGGCAGCCGCACTTGCCCGCCGCGCACCTTGTCGACGTACTGCGCCTTGAGCGCCTTGAGCACCGCCTGCAGCTGAGCGATCTCGGCATGCAGCCCACGCACGGTGTTGGCGTCTTCGAGGTGCCCCTGCGCGGCGCGCAGCCGGTGGTGCTGCGAACGCTTGAGAATCAGCAGTTCGCGCGTCTGGTCGATTTGCCGCTGCAAATCCTTGAGTTTGGCGGCGACCGCCGGGTCGGTGGGCTGCGCGTCCTGCGGCTTGCGGCGGTGCCGCGAGACGTAGCCCGTGGGCTCGTCGTTGTTGGACGACGCGAGCGATCCGCGGGACCCCTTGTGCGCGTGCCCGCCGCGAACCCACGACGGCGAATTGGCCGCGGCCGTCTTCTCGGCCAAGATCTGCTGCATGAGCCGGTCCTTCATGAACGAGACGGACGTATCGAGGTCCTTTTGCGAGGATGGGATCAGTTCCTCGGGCAACGTCGTGGGCAAGTCGACATTGTTGAGTTTCTTATAGACGAGGTGCATCGCAATCGCAAACTCGTCGGCGTTCAATTTGCCGACATTGTGAACATCCGCCAACGACCAAATATGGACCAGGATATTCTGCGGCAGACCGGACGTGACGAAAATGTCGCGGCACTGCTCGCCAGTCAGGTACCCGACACCCGCCGTGTCCCAGGCCTTGAAGAGCGTTGCGTACTTGAGTTTCTCCTCGTGCGAGATGAGCCACTGGCCCGACGGCGCCTGGCTGGTCGCGGGCAGCGACGCCATGATCCCGGGCACGGTCATCGGCTGGATTGCCGACGCCGGCGGCGGCGTCCCGCCGTTGAGCGCAGCGAGGTTGCCCATCGACGCGGTGCGCGACACCGGCGCGCTCCCGACGGCCGGCACCGGACTGATCCCGCGCGCCACCCCGGTACGCTGCATCCCGACCATGCCCGTCGGCTGGATCGGGACCATGCCCGTCGGCTGCGCGTAGGCGCCAAGCGGCGTGGGCGTGCGCGCCGGGATCGGAGTCGCGGCGCGCGCAGCGACCGGCCCGGGCGGGGCGCCGATCACCGACGCGGCCGAGGGCAGGCCGAGCTGGATGTTGAGCGAGGCGACTTCGTTGGCAACGTGCGGCGGAAGCGTGGCGGGCACGGCGTTCGGGTCGGCCATGGCGCGCTTGACGAGCGCCATGGCGAGACAGAATTCGGGGAAGGTCAGGGCGCCGGCCGAGGTCGAGTCGGCCATCGACCTAGAGGAACGTGGGTGAGCGGGATGCCCTAATCGATGGACAAGGACCAAAACGGCGTACCAGACGCGCGCGAGGACATCGTTGGCGACACCGCTCTTGACGAGAATGGAGCGCGCGTGCTCGGCTACGGCGAGAGCAGCACGGTCAGTCCCAGAAACGATGCATCGTCCGGTCGGTCGGGTTGACTGGGAGAGTACCAGGCATGCGGCGGCGGTAGTCGCCAACGGTGGTGATGAAGAGGTGCGTGTAGGTGGCAAAGTCGGCCGACGGCACAAACGTCGGCGGAGCCGGCAGCGGGCTCGTCATCTTGGCGTTTGGTCGAGTCGGTTGTCGGGGAGGTATGCGCGCGTCGGGTCGGATGGTCGCAAGAGCGCAAGCGAGGTTGGGTCGCAGTCGCGGTTGTGGGCGCGTGTGGCGCGGCGCGGGTAGTCTCAAGTCGTTTCTGGCTCGGTCGTCGTCGACTCCGATGCTGTCGCAGCTGGTCGTGGTCGCGCTCGTCGGCGTGGTGGGCCAGCGTCGCGGTGGTGGTGGTGCCCGGTGGCGGCGCGGCGGCCAGGCTTCGAGCGCAGCGGCGCGCCGCCGGTGGGGCCCAAGTGCTGAGCGCGTGAAGGGCGACAGTGCTGGCAGGCCGCCACACCGCACGTCCCTCACCGACCACCGCGCGTCTCTCGCTCTTGCCGACGCAGAGCGCCGTCAGCGTCGCTGCCGCCGTTGCACCGGCCGCTAGGATAACGCAGTCCACGGCCAAAGCATTCTCGTGCTCAGCCGGGGCCGACGCCAGAAGCGACCAGCCCGCTCCAGCGCAGTCGATGTGCCTGGCCCGCCTGGCCAACGCCCCAGCAATCAATCACCGATCAAGCCGGCATCAAACTCATTTGCGCCCGTGCGCACAGTTGCACAGCGGGTGAGCGTAGCGCAGTCCGCGCGCAGCCACGCTGGCACAGTGTCGAGCACAGACACTTCTTCGCGCGCACGATACGCGCGTCATGTTCGCTGGCGCGGTGCGTCACGCACCGATGAACGATTGTGCTCCTCTTGCGTCTCTCGCAATCAAGACTGCCACACCCACCGTGCGCGGTTGCCGCCAGCCGCGATTCTGCTCCACACATCAAGTTGTCAGGTAATAACTATTCAGTGTCAACTATTCGTTACAAACCTCGCGCGCTTTCGCGCGTTCACCGCGACGCGATCCTGACCGCTCTACACGCAGGATCACCAACGGCGGCCGTTTGCGCCCCCTTGGTCTTGAGCACCTCGACGACATGCCCGCGCGCCACGACCAGGTGCGGCGTGCGGAGCCCATTCACGACACTCGTGATACTCGAGCGCGGCCGCGCGCGCCATGCCCACCATCCGCATCCACTGCGGTCTCGCAAGCCATTCAGGGCCGGGCCGAGAACTGCACGCACCATGCCGCGCACGAATCAACTATCCGTCCCATCCTCCACCTTCTCCACCCTCCCCGACCACCGTCCCGCTCACCCGCGCCCGCCATCCAACTTATCCAACACGTCGACCAGCGCCTTGAGCAGCGTGACCGACCACGGCGGCAGCGTCTCGACGCCCATGGCCGCCTGCACCTCCGTCGGAATCGACAGCACATGCCGCAGCAACAACATGGTCAACCGCACCCGACCTGGCACATCCAAGTACCCCAACGCAGCCATGCGCACCTGCACGTCGGCAATCGCGTCCAGCGCGGGCCGCGCGGCTGAAATCCCCGTATGCGCGGCCAAGAGCAAATCGTGCACCTGGGTCACGAGCTGCTCGAGCGTGTCACGCCCCAAGTGCGGTCGCGCGAGGTGGACGAGAAGCGCCAGGTGGTCGAGGTTACCGCGCATCAGTTCGTTCCAGAGGTCAGCGACGAGTTCGGCGAGGTGCGTTGGAGAGACGGGAGGTTCGGGCGTGGCGGAGGAGGAGGAGGAGGTGCGCTGGTGGCGCAGGGAGGCGTCATAGAGCGCGCGCGAGTGCGGTTGCCGTAAAGTCGAGTAGGCGGTGGTCAGGGTCTGGAAGGCGGCGGTGGCCACGTCAGCATGGTCGTGGTGCTTGTCGGGATGGCAGTCCCGGCTTTTCTGTTGACAGAAACGGTACGTGAGCAACTGGCATATTCTGAAAGCGAGCACCGCCAATTGAATAGAACGTACTTGCAAATAGGCGCGCCGGATCTCGTCGTGCGACGCCGTCGGCGACACACCGAGCACCTCGTAGAAATTTGCCGACGCGTGCAAGATCTCGTCGAGAACGGCGCGCGCTCTTGGCGTCGTGCCTCCCCGCGTCGGCGACGCCGGCCCATCGTCAAACGACCGCGGGCGGCGCATGGTCGGTGCCGGCCCCTTCGGTGCGGGAGCCGGTACGGGCCGTGTGCGCGGGGAGGTGGCGGGCGATGCGGGCGGCGACGTGGGCGTCCACATGGACCGCAAAGACGGGGTCGAGTGCGACCGGAACAGCGGCGGGAGCAGGCCGTCGTCCTCTTCGCCCGGAATCAGGCGCGCGGCGCGCGTGGTTGGTGCCGGAGTTGGTGTTGCCGAGGATGCACTGGAGCCGTTCGAGGTGGCGCCTGCGGCTGGGTCCATGAAGTAGGCCGACTGCGGGCGCGCCGTGTGGATGCGCGAGGCCGAGCGCAGCGACCGAGGGCGGCGCGGCGGCGGTAATGGTTGCGCGCCGGTTTCGCCGATGACGGTCATGGTGATGGTGGGCGGCGGGCTCGGGGGGCGCGACGGCGCACGGGCGGTTGCAGTGGTCGGCATGGCGAGATCGTTGGTGCTGCCAAGGCGGTCGGGGGTTGCGCGTGGAGCTGCTGGCGGGGCGCGCGCGCGTCTTGTATGAAGCCGGGAGGTCAGGGCCGGGTCGTCGTTGGTGGTCGTCGTTGGTGGTCGTCGTTGGCGGCGGCGGCGACGTCGATGAAGAGCGAGAGGGGAGTCGCTGGCTGGCGAGGTCGCCGACTCGACAGCCGACAGCCGGCAGGCGGTGGAGTCGGAGCCATCTTCGAATCTCGGGATCCAAAGGCCAGCGCAGGTCGGGCGGATCCGGGGACCAAGATCGAAGCGTGGCGAGCGAGCGGGCAGGCTCTTGCCGCAAAGCTGTGACGACGGCGTACCGCAACGAGGCGCCCGCCACATTGATGCGCCTGAAAAAACGCGCGTGTGGCTCTCGGTCTGACGTGGCTCTGACGGGGCTCTGACGTGGTGCGATTTGCACGTGTCACGGCGCGATTTGAGGTGGGGCGGGTGTGGGTCAGCACGAGGGCAGCCGCCCATTGTTCAACGTGCATTACGCGGCCCATCGGCCACCCCCGAATCTTTCTTTCTCTCTCTCTCCTTCGTCCTCGTCGCCGTTGCTGCAAGCTCGTCAGCGAAGCCATGTCGTTCAGCAGGGGCGCCGCCGTACCCGCCAACGCCGCCGCCGCCGCGCGCCACGACGGCTGGCCCGACGCTGACGCTGTCGCCGCCGAACCCGGCGACGTGCACGAGCTGCGCGACCTGACGCTGACGCCGCCCGCACGCGCGTATCGGCAGCCCCAACAACATTACCATGGTCACCACGACACGCTCGCGCCCTCTGCGCCCTCGTCGCGCCCGCCCTCGCCCACAGGCACCGCGCCGCCACCGTTCGTCTCGCGCGAGCAGTCGCGCCGGTCGAGTCTGGTCCTGGCACCGGCTGCAGCGGGCGATCACCATGTCGCTGCTGGACACACGCCGCCGCTCTCAGTGCCGGCGTCGCCGTCGATCCGTGCCGTTGGTGCGGCGAATTCACAGCCGCAGGACGTGCCAGCCGCTGCGGCGCTCGCACTCGGCGCGCAGTTCCCGCCGCGGTACTCGCAGGCCGATTTGGCCATGAAGAACTGGGGCTCGGCCGTCAATGCCGCCAACGCCGCCAACGCTGCGTCCTCGTCGTCGTCTGCAACGCCTGCAACGCTCCAGCAGCAGCAGCCGAACCAACACCTCTGGCTGGCGACGCCCCCGGCCCCGGGCAGCCCGCAGACGCCGCCAACGATGCCCGCGGCGTCCTCACACCTGCTCGCCAACGCCTCGCCGCGGTCCGGGTTCGCCGGCCTGCTGCAACTGCCGGCGACCCCCTTCTTCTCGGCGCTCGAAAACAGCCCAACGATGGGTTCCCCGCGCATGCCGACCGCAGGTCTGTCGGGTGCTGGCACAGGCGCGCCCGCCATGTTTTCCATGGTCGACTCGCCGTTCTACGTCCCGCCCGCCCAGTTGCAGCGGTACCTGAGTGCCAAGACCTTCTTGCTCAAGCTCGGCCGCACGCTGTTTTCGTTTGGGATGCCCACGTTCACGCTCGAGTCGACACTGTCCGACGCGGCGGCGGCGCTCGATGTGCAGGCGTCGTTTGGCGCGCTGCCGTCGTCGCTGAGCGCATACTTTGAGCACCCGTGGGGGCTGTCGGAGGCGACCATGGTGCACTTGAGCTTTGGGCTCGACATGGGTACGTTTAGTATCTGGATCGTCTGCCCTCTCATGCGATCCATTTTCGCTCACTCGATTTTCCAACGTCTGTAGGCCGTCTCTACCTGACCAACCAGCTATGCAAGGACCTGATGGCCGGGCGGCTCACGCTCGAGCAAGCCAGTGCCGAGCTCGACAACATCCTGCAAAACGGGTCCATGTGGTCCACTCCCTGGCTGCTCACCGCCTTCGCTCTCGGCAGTTTCGGCGGCGCGCCGCTCGCATTCGGCGGCGGATGGGCCGACGCGCTCGCGTCCTTCGTGCTCGGCCTGCTTGTCGGCATCGTCAACATGGCCCTCGCGCCCACCAACCTTGCGAACCTGTTCGAGTTCCTCGCTGCAATGCTCGTGTCATTCCTGACGCTCGCCGTGCAGCACTGGATCTCGCCGTCCGTCTGCTTTTCCGCGACGACCCTCTCGGGCCTGCTCGTCCCGCTACCCGGCCTCTGGATCTCGACGTCGTTCCTGGAACTCTCGACCAAACAGATCGTCTCCGGCGCGTGCCGCATGTGGTGGTCGCTGATGATCGCATTCCAGCTGGCGTTCGGCCTCGCCGTCGGGTACAACGTCTTCTACTTTTTCTTCCCGGCGCTCAAGGCCTCGGGCGGCACGCTCATGCAGTGCGGCGCGCACGCGCTCCCGCCCGCATGGAACGCGCTGTTCCTCCCGCTGATCGCCGCGTCGCTCAACATTTTGCTCAACGCTCACCGCGCGCAGCACTTGCCGATGGCCGGTGCCGCCGCGCTGTCCTACACGCTCTTCTACGTCTTGACCGCGCACGCGCACTTGACCCTCGAGGCGACGGCACTGATTATCGCGTTTGTGATTGGCGTTTTGGCGAACGCCTGGTCCCGCGTGTTTGGCGGCGGCGCGATTGAGGTCACGTTGACGGGCGTAATTTTGCTGGTTCCCGGAAGCGTCGCCACGCGGGACTCGGTGTACCTCGTGGACCCGGCCGCGACGGGCGGCGCGTTCCAGAATGCCGGCGCGGGCATCGCGCTGCGGTTTGTGGTGATTGCGTTGAGTATTAGTGTCGGGTTGCTGGCCGCGCGGATCGTGGATGGCGTGGATTTGGCGCTGAATACGCGCGCGGAGAAGCCGAGGGAGCATCGGCATTGATGGGGAGGGTGTCGAGCAGTGGAGGGTAGCGGAAGAGAGCGGTGGGAGAGAGTGGTGGAAGAGGGTGGAAACGAGCGGAGAAGGTGCGTCGAGACGAGGAGGGTCGGGTATTGTCTTACCGTGTGTGTTGGGCGTGTTCTTCGGGTAGACGCAGTGTTGCTTTGTAAATACTAGACTGCAACGGTGTCTGTATCCAGACTCGGTGCGCGCGGCGTCGGTGCAACCTTGTGGCCGACGCCGGTGGAGGAGGTGGAGAAGCGATAGCAGGAGCGGTTTCGCGTTTCTGACGGCCGACAGGAACTTGTGTCAGACAGAAATCCGCGCCAAGCCGTACATTCGCCTATTCTGAGCCAGTTTTCCCTCAGCCATCCAAGTCTCGCCCGCCCAGTCATCGTCCACCATCTCTCTTACACAGCCGTCACGCGCTGTTGCAGCGCGGCCTGCACGGCCTGCACGACCCCCTCGGGCAAGTCGGTCATGCGCAAGTCGAGCGACTTGAGCGTCTACACACCCCATCGCAAAACGTCAGTGCCTCGCGGATACACTCTCCACCCGACCCCACTTCCGTACCTGGCTCGCCTGCACGCTCGTCCACACGGCCTTCCCCAACGCGTCCACGACCCGGTCGCGGTCCGCGGCCTTCTCGCTCCCCTCCCCACCCGTACTCCCACCGGCCGTCCCGCCAAACGCATTACTGCTCACATCCAGTGTCTCGACCGCGTCTGCCGCGACCAACGCGGCCACTTGCTGCAGCGCCGACGCGCCCATATTGGTCGCGGCCAAATCGAGCGCCTTGAGGGTGTGGTGGTGCGTGAGCAGCGCGTAAGCGAGAATGAACGCGCCGTCGTTACCGAGCGGATTGAGCCTGAGAATCAGGACCTGGAGCGCGGTGTTGGTCGCGAGCGCCTTGGCGAGGTAGGCGGCGCCGAGGGCGCCGACGCGGTTATTCCCGAGGTCGAGGTGCGTGAGCCGCGAGTGGGGCGAGGCAAGGACGGTGGCGACCGGGGACGCGCCGGTGTCGCTGATTTTGTTGTGGTCGAGTTCTAGGTCACGCAAACGCGTCAGCAGGCCACCAAGAGAACGAGTGGAGGGCACCGGCGCACTCAGGTAGACGAGCGCCTTGTGGTCCTTGAGCCCGTCGCACAGCGCGGCAATCTTGCTGTCGTCAATCCCGCACCGAGACAGGGTCAAGTGCGTCCATGCGCACTTGCGCAACGCGCGCGCGAGACGGACGGCGTCATTCGACGACATGCCGTACCAGTACCACTCGAATTTCATGCCCACGTCCTTGACCCTGGATGAGCCGCAGTTTGTGAGTCCGAGCGCGAGGGCCGACACAAGCTCGGAACGCGTACCCGTAATACAGCGCAACATGCTTCAACTGATCCAGTCCGGCCACAAGCAACTCCGGGTCCACATGATCCGGATGCGCGTCCGTCGCCTTGCGCTCATTTGGGTCCCCCGCCACCGCGTCCGGCAACAGCTGGTCGACGTGCAGCCGCACGACGCACGCGCTCACGGCCCGCGCGAGTGCCCCCAGCGCCAACTCCCCGCCGCGGCCCGGCACGTACGCCGCAACCGCCGCTTCCATGGTGCGTTCGCAATAGGCGGTCTTCCACTTCCCGCCGTGCCGCGCGAGATCGGCGTCCGGGAAATGCGCGGCCGTCCGGCGGCGCCAGTACCCCGGCGAATTAGTTCCGCGCTCTTCGGCGTCGTCCGGGATCAGGGAGACGATTTTCGGCAGTGGCAGGTCGACGGAGATCGACGACAGGACGCGCGCGCGGTACTTGCGCGGGAGGCCGTCAAGAATCGGGCGCGCTAGGTGGTGGAGAGGGTTACCAACGCGCTTCCTCGTGGTGAAATGAGGTAGGCCAACCTTCGAAGTTCTCGACAATCGCGCGCACGCACAAGGTCGTGAGCGGCTCGACCATGGCCAGGTTCCACTGCGAGTCCTCGGCGAGGATACGTCGCTCGCCCGGGACAGCGAGCGTGACGTGCGCCGCGCTCGAGAGCTCGCTGCGGCTCGTCGTGGCTGCGTGGCTTGGCGAAGTCGGCTTGAGGACCGACGTCGACGCCATGCTCGGGGTCGACCCGGCGGGTATGGCGCCGGTGTCGTCGGGCCCGGTGGGGACGGCGAGCGCGCCTGACCCGGAGTGCGTAAGAGGGCTGCCGGACATGGCGGATGGGCGAGTGGTGGTGGTGGCACGGAGTCGAGTGGTGAAGTTGATGCGGCCGGTGATGTTGGGTTGACAGGGGCGTAGCGTCAGGAAGAGTGATCGTCTAGTGTCTATAGGGCGTCGCGCGGAGCGACTGCAGGGAGTCGGGCCCGCGGATTGAGGGTGGGGGAGCGAGAACGGCGAGCAGTACGAGCGAACGGCAGCTGCATTTTGGTCGACGATGACGACGACGACGACGGCCGACGGAGACGACGGAGCCGACGTGCGGTGGGATATCACGCTTGATTCGCACGTGCGCAATTCAGCAGCAAGACTGCGCTGCCTGCTGCTGCTCCGCTTGCTCCGCCTCCAACTCGACCAACCGACTGATCATGACCGCCCTTCCCGCACGACACGACGACGACGGCCACGCCAGCGACCACGATGCCGTGCAGTGCAAGCAGCCGTCACGACCGCCGGTCGGCGTCGGTCGGAGAAGCAAGCAATCCGGCCCTCCACTGATCACACCAGTGCACCACCGCCTCGCCGACCTCCCGCCTGACGCCGACGCGTCGTGGCTGTTCGACCGGCACGAGCCGCAACCCGCTTCGTCTGCCCCACGCCCCGCATCTCCACCGCCGCGCGCACCCGTGCGTGCCGAGCGCCACGTCTATCCGCCCGCTCGGCTGTTACCCACCGCGACCAGACGTCCGCAACCACCCCCACCTGCACGCGAAAAGGCATGGCGCGCGACCCTTCCCTCGGGCCTGCGCGCGCCAACAGCGCCCTCTCGGCTCCCCACTGCTCCCCGCGCCGCGCCGCCGCCGTCGCCCGAGGACCTGTCCGGGTTCGCGACGCCGCGTCTGAACACGACGAGCCGGTGGGCCGCGGCCACAGCGGCCGCGGCGGCACGGGCGCGTGCGAGCGTGCGTGATCGCTTCGTGCACGATCCACGCGTGCAGCATGCGGTGGCCGCGGCAGTTACGCGCAAGGCGATCAATGTGCCACGCGACATCGTGCAGTACGACCTCGGGCCAATGGAAGATGGGGATGAGGGAGAGGTGCCGGCGGTCCCGCGCGCGCCGAACGCGGCGGATACGGCGTACTTGGATGCGGCCGAAGCAGTGCGACCGCGCGCCGACATGTTGTACGTGTTGCGTCTTGGGTTCGCGAAAGTCGCAGAGGGTGGCTCACGAATTCGTTTCCGATACGACCAGCCTGCCTGCGGCGCTACGCGACCCTCCCGCGGGATTCGACGCTGGGCCGGTACCCGCCGACGTGCCGCTGCTTGCGCTGCCGCCACTGCCGGATCCGCCGACGTGCCTGATCCCGCGCCCGACGACACCACCGCGCGGGCGCCGAGGGCGGCCACCATCCGCTCCGCCACCACCTGTACAACCGACCGACGGCCTGGCGTGGTCGGTACTGACGAGTGCGATGCGCCGCGAGCGAGCGCGGCTCGTTGCGAACGAGGAGGACGATTTGACATGAGCACTGTTCTCTCCACCTGTTTTCTGTCACCTCCTGCTGCCTTCCGCCAAGGCGAGCGAGAGACTCGGCCAGCTGTCGGACAAGCACACGGAGATCGTTGCGTGCCTCCCTGCCCTAGGGGCCGAGCGGGTGCAGCGTGGGAACGGCCGCTGCTCAAACAAACAGCGCGAGCACATGCGCATCTCTTTGATGGTACCGTCGCGGCCAACGTCAGCACCACGATCAGCGCGGGCGCCAGTGTAACTCGCTCGACTTGACGGCAAGTTCTCGACGTTCTCAACTGCAGTCTGTGCACCCACCGGCCTCTCTCGTCGACTTGGCGGCGGTTGGTTGTTCTCTGCGCCACGCCGCAACGCACGTGCACCGACGCCCGGTTGCAGCTGCTGTGCTTGTCTTCTTGCGCGCCGCCCCCGCCATCCGACCCCGCCGCTGCTGCACCACCTCGCCCGCCGGCCTGCTGCCGCTGCTGCCGCCGCCGCGCCGCGCAACTACCCGCATTGCCGTTTCCGACGCGCGCCGTCGCCGCTCCGCACCCTCTATCCGCTGGTTACTGCCATTGCTGCACGCCATCCAACTTGCCGCCGATCCAACCGACCACGATGCCGCGCCCGCCCGCGCCCAACCTGCCGGCACCCCCCACGGCCGCCGCACACACGCCGCGCAAGCGCAAATGGGGCGCGCCCTCGCCGCCGCGCGACCACGACATGGCCGAGGCGACCCCACCGCGCTTACCGGCCTCGCGCGCGCCTTCGCCGGGCCACCCGTCGCCAACGCCACGCAAGCGCCGGTTCCTCGACTTTACCGGCACCAGCGTGCCCGTGCCCGTCCCGGCCCCTTCATTCGGCGCGCCGCCGCCAGCGAAACCCGTCTGGGGCCGGTCGTCGGCGTGGGGGACGCAAGCCGCTGCCGCAACCGCGGAGCCAACGACGCCGCCGCGCGGGTCCAGTAGCAGTGCCGCTGAGGCTGCGGTGCCCATGACTCCGCGGCGCGGCGCGGCGGGCGACGCGATGGACCTCGACTCGCCGTTCAAGCGCACGCCAGTGCGACTCGCGACCCCCGGACGGTCGTTGCTCACTGGGTCCGCAATGCTTGCTGCCGCGGGGGTGCCGATGATTGGGCCAGGCAGTCCGTGGGGGAACAGTGCGAGACGTGCGGCGCTGCTACAGGCGTCGACGACCCCGCGGTCGGCGCTGCGGTCGGACCCGATCGAGTGCAAGCCGTCGCCGTTCTACCGACCGGAAGAGTATAAGGCGAGCCCGGACCGGATTGTGATTGTGGAGGATGGCGCGCGTACGTGCTGTTGGTTGCGATTCTCGGTCGTGGGGATTCAGCGCTGACAGGATGACTTGCGTGCGTAACAGAAACACCTCCGGCCGGGTCGCCGATTCCCGCGGGCCTGCAGACGCCGCGCCGCCCGCCGATGCTGCGCGGGTCGCCCGGGACGCTGCCCAACGGGAAGCCCGCCCCGAGACCGCCGTCGGTGCGCCGGCTGTTTGCGAATGTCGATTTACCGTCGTCGTACGTGCCTTTGGCTCCTTTTCTCGCCCCTCGCTCTGAAACTCACTCTTGGTACCATCGCAGCGACCCGCCCGAAGAGTCCGCCTCGCGCGCCGGCCCACTGTCGTCCTCCCCGACCCGTGCGCCCGCTGCGGGCAGCCTCAAACCGGCCATCCGCTCGTCGCCCAGCAAGCCCAAGACCGTCACGTTCCGGTCAGCGCTGCACCTCGAGCTCCCGCCCGCCCCTGCCCCTGTCCCCGCCAAATCGCCTGACCAGCGCATCACTCGGTCCGCGTCCCGCCGCGCAGCCGCGCTGCTACCCCTCGACCCTCGAAAAACGTCGCGCGGGAAACTCTTCAGCTCGTCGCTCTTCACGCGCTGCAACCCGCCGCGCGTCACCGTCATG
>GG745329.1:162274-184781 GCA_000151295.1 Allomyces macrogynus ATCC 38327
CCGTTCGGCAACATCTACACGACGACGGCGCCGTTCCCGGGGATGGATCCCGGTCATGGCCGCCGCGTCAACGCTGCCCCCGCGCGTCGCGCTCGGTCTCGGGACGCTGCCGGGGGGTGCGGGCGCGTTTGGGATTGCGGCCGGCTCGCAGGCGGCCGGGATGGGGGGCATGGATATGGATGAGATGATGGGCGTCCAGCCATCGATGGAGTTGGGTGGGCTGGGGCTGGATTTGGACGCGATCATGTTTGGGAATGGCGCAACGAGTGGGGCCGGCGCGCAGGGTGCGGCAGGAGGGGCCGGGCTCGGGGCTGCGTTGAATGGGTAAGAGAAGGTGGAGAGGGTGGAGGAGGGAAGAGTGCGGAGGAGGGAGGGAGGGAGGGAGGATGAGGAGGAGGAGGAGTAGGTTGCTGGTAGGTCGTCGGCGTGTCATGTTATCAGGTTCGACCATTCGTTGTGTCGTGGTGTCGTCGCGTCATCTCGTAAGGATCACATCCAGCCGAACCGCCGCGGTCGCTGAAGTTGGTTTTTCATCACCAAGGTTTCGTCAAATTCAAGAATCGACGAGGTCTTCCGCAAACCAGGACGGGGCGCGTCATGATCGCAGCTGCGCGAACCCAGGAGCAAAGACCCAACTACCGCGTCAACTTCTGCCACGGCCATACGACACTGTCAGGGATGCCCACCGTATTCCACCGGTCCTGACGAGGAAGTGAGCCTGGCACAGAACACCGAAGTCCGTGCACACAAGGACAGGGCATCGTGCACACACGGACAGGGTATCGCGCACCACTCCGTTATGAATGCTGAGCATCGTTTCCACCCTGCTGCGTGGTATTCACATACCAATCAAGAGCACTGGTATTTCGCGCGCAGTATGGGGTGGAGTACTCTCAACCGTACTTGCCGATTCGATTCCGAACTCGAGTTCGCGCGTAAGCAGCAGAATGAATGTGATCAAAACCGGCCATTCTTGAGGAAAATAGGGCCAATTCAAATGCGGAATAAAACACCGACCATCCTCATGCCGAGACGGTACCTGCGGCACCGCCGGCCTGCGCGGCCTGCTGCTCGGCGGCCTCCTTGCGCGCGAGCATCATCTTGTACTGCAAGACCTCGACCAAGACTAGACGAGCACGAGCGAGTGGGATGGCCATCAGTCGCGGCACGCATTCGAAAGCGTGATGCGCAGGCGCCAAGAGAGTAATCGCGGGCAGGCGGGGATCTGCGAGCCTAAGCCGCATGCATCGAGCCAGTTCGCACGCACCGACGCGGCAACGTGGACCAGGACCCTAAACCGCGAACGCACCTCGCATGTTGTTCTGCTTGGCAATGATAGTCTGCTGCAGCGTGTCCAGGTTGCCCTGCAGAAACTCGACCTTGCGCTTGTAGAACGCCTTTGCGTCGTCGACCTTCTTGTCGACGTAGTAGCCCGTCCCGACATCGACAATCACGCGCTCCGTATTGTTGAGCTTGCCAGGTACGTAGAGCGAGTTCGTCAGCGGCACGAGGATTGCGCGGTCTGCAAGAAACAGCCGCCACTGGAACGTGGTCAGTCGTCGTTACGGTCGCGATTCGACCGACCGTTTGCTGTGGAGTCCGTGCGTGCCTTGATGTTCGGGCGTGATAGCGCCGAGCGCTTCAATGCACGCGGAAAACTTGGCCTGCGCCTGCTTGAGCTGAGTGAAAGAGCTTGTCAAGTGCGTGATCTCCTCGTCGAGCTGCTGCCGCACGGCTTGCAGCTGCGGCAGTGGCAGCGTCGTCAGGTCGATCGATTGCTGTTGCGGTTGCGCCGACTTGCTCATTGCTGGTGGTGGTTCGTTCCGAAATGGTCAACAAGGCGATTGGTTCGTGATTCGCGACGGGACCGCGTCGACAGCAAGGCGGATGTCTCACGGCGACGGTTTGAGACAAATGTGACCAATGTCGAGAATATAGCAAAATGCCACATATTATTTGAACTTCATCACATGCGCGTGGCAAACGCGCCGGCCCGTTTGATTTCCAACCTGATCGAACGCCGGCGCATCAGCAAAAGCGTCGCGGTAGAGAGCGGGGGTCGGGGGCGCGTCTTTACTTATGAGCGGTCGACAAGCCGGACAAGGTGTTCTCCAAGGCGCGCGCGCGGCGGCGGCGTGGCGGCAGGCCAAAGGGCGGCAGCACAGCAGCAGCTGGGAAACGCAAGCCAGGTTTTGGTTGTCACTTGTCAGCAGCAACAACACACTGAAAGCGACCTCGCCGCGACGGCCACACAGTCGGCCACCACTGCTGCCACCACCTCCGGCTTGTCACGCGCAGCGCGCTGCCGCCACTGCCGCCCGCCCGCCCGCCCGCCCAGCAGCAGCAGCGCAGCGCACACGCCATCCTCTCAGCTTGGCCGCCGGCGATTGAACTCTGCCAGCCGGTACGTGCGTGCCGCTCGTTTCTGAGAAATCAAGCGGGCGATCTGCGCGTTCTGGCCGGCAAGGTTGAGCGATTCTGAAGGCGATTTGCTGTGTGGTTTTCGAGCGTGTAGTGCGAGCCAGGACCACGTCAACGGTCCTGGCCGCGACCCGGAGAGGTACTCCTTGCAAGTTTGCATGCAAGATTGCACGGCGCGCGGGTCATATCAACGATTTCGATAAATAACGTTAACCCCAGGACGGATAAGGTGCGGAAATGCATAATGGGGTGTTGGCGCAACGGCAGCGCGTCCGACTCCAGATCGGAAGGCTGGGAGTTCGAATCTCTCACACCTCATCTTTTTTCGATTTCAATGTTTCTGCTCTTTTCTCGCGCTTCAAGCGCAGAAACAAAGCCAAGGCGGTCTGTTTTCCCCATGTCAACACCACTCATGCCAACACTCATGTTGTCCAATTTTTCGTGCAAATGGCAATCCGCAATACAGAGAACTGAAAGCACAGCATGCAGATTGATGGATGGAGTGATGTTGTGTCTTACCGTTCTGGGCCTTTTCTGTTCTCTGTTTTGAGCAAAAGAAGGCTTTTAGGATGTTTTGAGCAAAAGAAGGCTTTTAGGACCGCCTTGGCTTTGTTTCTGCGCTTGAAGCGCGAGAAAAGAGCAGAAACATTGAAATCGAAAAAAGATGAGGTGTGAGAGATTCGAACTCCCAGCCTTCCGATCTGGAGTCGGACGCGCTGCCGTTGCGCCAACACCCCATTATGCATTTCCGCACCTTATCCGTCCTGGGGTTAACGTTATTTATCGAAATCGTTGATATGACCCGCGCGCCGTGCAATCTTGCATGCAAACTTGCAAGGAGTACCTCTCCGGGTCGCGGCCAGGACCGTTGACGTGGTCCTGGCTCGCACTACACGCTCGAAAACCACACAGCAAATCGCCTTCAGAATCGCTCAACCTTGCCGGCCAGAACGCGCAGATCGCCCGCTTGATTTCTCAGAAACGAGCGGCACGCACGTACCGGCTGGCAGAGTTCAATCGCCGGCGGCCAAGCTGAGAGGATGGCGTGTGCGCTGCGCTGCTGCTGCTGGGCGGGCGGGCGGGCGGGCGGCAGTGGCGGCAGCGCGCTGCGCGTGACAAGCCGGAGGTGGTGGCAGCAGTGGTGGCCGACTGTGTGGCCGTCGCGGCGAGGTCGCTTTCAGTGTGTTGTTGCTGCTGACAAGTGACAACCAAAACCTGGCTTGCGTTTCCCAGCTGCTGCTGTGCTGCCGCCCTTTGGCCTGCCGCCACGCCGCCGCCGCGCGCGCGCCTTGGAGAACACCTTGTCCGGCTTGTCGACCGCTCATAAGTAAAGACGCGCCCCCGACCCCCGCTCTCTACCGCGACGCTTTTGCTGACCCTCTCGAGCCCTCGAACACCGACCCACCCATCAGCCCACCACCATGGCCACGGTGCGTGCGCACCCGCTGCATGCCCACGCGCGCGACGTCGTGCTGCTTACGATGCTGCAACTGACGCGCCGCGCTGCCCGTGTTCCTCTCTGCTCCCCCTCGTCATGTATCGGTGCTCTCGTCCCGCGCGTCCCGCTTTCTCGCTGCCCGCGCTCTCCCTCGCCGCGCCCTGCTGCTGCGACTGCAACGCGACTCGCCGGTGTTTCGTGGACCGATGCACGTCGGATCGACCGACCCGCCGCTCGCGCCACCTCTTTCTCGCCGCACGACTTCGTCTCGTGGCCCCCTTTCGCATCGTCGTGAACGCGCGGCTATGCTTGTCGGCCTCAGGAACGCGACAACCAGGTCTACATGGCCAAGCTCTCGGAGCAGGCCGAGCGCTACGATGGTGCGTTTTGAGAACTCAAGTGGAGCCATGTCTTGGAGGAGGCGCTCTCGCCAACTTGATGATGTGGACGGTGGACTTACGTCGCCTGCGTTTCACCACTGCAGAGATGGTCACGTTCATGAAGGTAAGTTGACGACGAAATGCGGCTGCTTCCTCACACGGAAGCGCTCCCCCCCCCCCCCCCCTTCCGACGGGCTCACCGGCTCCTTCGTTGGGCCGGTCCCACGCCGTCCGTCGCGCGCGAGAATGCGTTCTCACCCACCTTTTACTATCGGATTCGTAGGAGGTAGCCAAGCTCGGCGTTGAGCTCACGGTCGAGGAGCGCAACCTGCTCTCGGTCGCCTACAAAAACGTGATTGGTGCTCGCCGTGCGTCGTGGCGCATTGTCTCGTCGATTGAGCAGAAGGAGGAGAACAAAGGCAACGTCGCCCAGGTCGAGAAGATCAAGGGCTACCGCCAAAAGATCGAGGCTGAGCTCTCGGATGTGTGCTCTGACATTCTTGCCGTGCTCGACGCTCACCTGATCCCGGCCGCCGAGGCTGGCGAGTCGAAGGTCTTCTACTACAAGATGAAGGGCGACTACCACCGGTACCTGGCCGAGTTTGCTGCGGGCGAGGGCCGCAAGGAGGCTGCCGCCGCTGCGCACGACGCCTACAAGCTCGCGACCGACATTGCCCAGACCGAGCTCGCGCCGACGCACCCGATCCGCCTCGGTCTCGCGCTCAACTTCTCGGTCTTCTACTACGAGATTCTCAACTCGCCCGACCGCGCGTGCCACCTTGCCAAGCAGGCGTTTGACGACGCGATTGCCGAGCTTGACACGCTCTCGGAGGAGTCCTACAAGGACTCGACGCTCATCATGCAGCTGCTGCGCGACAACCTGACGCTGTGGACGTCCGACCTGCAGGAGGGCGACAAGGCCGATGAGGCCAAGGAGGGCGAGGGCGAGCAGGCCTAAGTTGATTGGTTTTCACCGTGCGCTGTTGCGGTGTCGGTCGGAAGCCGTGACTGATGAGGGGGCGACGAGAGGATGCTGGTTTGTTGGTTGGAGTTTGCGCCGCCGTTTGGAGCTTTGATATCATTTCCGCGGGCCAGTGCGGTCGCCGGGCGTTTCATGTTTCCTTGTCGTCTGTCGTCTTGCTGAACGACAGAACCGCCTTGGTCGACAGGGCCGCGAGGACGATACACACGCGATGCACACATATCTGCTTGGAGCAACCGCTCCGACTTGAACCTCATTGGACCAGCCTGGCCATCGCGTCAGAGCACCGCTTTCCAGCACCCCAACTTGACACGGTCAGAAAAGTACCAAGCGGCAATCCATGGCTCAACACTTTCAAGCGAGTCACAAGTGCCCGCAACACGCTTACGCTGCCTTCTCCACTTCATCTCGTCAGCAAAAATCGAGCCCGGCGCCAAGCACCCACCATGGATCAGCTTACAAGCCGAGTCGGGAGACTGCTCGCCGCAGCATCGATCCCGTCCTCGTTCCTGGCCTCTGTCCGCGAGCTGACGGCAGCGCAGCTCGCCGCTGTGGCAGGAGTCACGTTCCTCCTCTTCCTTGTCGCGTCGCGCATCATCACAGCATTCCTCGACCATGTTCTCTTCCCGGCACACAAGATTCTCGGCCCGACCCTCGCCGAATCTTCGTCGGGCTCACCACGGCTCAAGCACTTTGACGCGTCCGACCGCGTCCTGCTGGTCATTGCGCACCCGGACGACGAGTGCATGTTTTTCGGGCCGACGGTCGTGGCCCTGGCGCGCGGGCACCGCGCGCTCGTGCACGTGCTGAGTCTGTCAACGGGCAATGCCGATGGACTCGGTGCGGTGCGCGTCAATGAACTCGTGCGCAGCTGTGCGGTGCTGGGCGTGCCCGAGGCGCGCGTGCACTGGGTGGACGCGCCACAGCTGCAGGACGGGATGCGGAATGCGTGGAGCGCGCGCGAGATTCGGCGGCATGTGCGCGAGACGGTGCAGGCGCACGGGATTACGCAGGTACGTGAGGGGGTCGTGGTGGTGGTGGTTGGATGGGCGTGATCTGACGCGTTTGCCATGGTTGATATCCAGATAATCACGTTTGACGAGCGGGGCGTATCGGGCCACCCGAACCACATTGCCGTCGCGTCGGCGCTTCTGTACGTGGACGCTCTCCACCCAGTCTCGTGCACGGAATCGGGACTGACTGCCATATAGAGCGTGGACGGCGACCCCCGTCTGGCAGCTGCGATCGGTCCCGCTCGTACACAAGTATGCGGGACAGGCCGTGCCCCGACGACTCTTGCGCGCTCTTAGTGCAACACAAGGCCCGGCGCGTCTTGCGATTGGCGATGGAATCGGTGTTGGGCAGGACCGGTGGGCCGTGGTCGCGCGCGACGCGCAGGCGCACCGTGTGCAGCTGGGGATGCAGTGCCACGCGACCCAGCTCGTGTGGTTCCGGTGGCTGTATGTGCGATGCGCTTATTACATGTGGGCGAATGTGCTCGAGCGCGTGCCAGCGGCCGACGAGGACGAGGAAGTGGTGGAGGCTGGTGAGGGTGAGGAGGCCGTGATGACGAGGGCGCGCAGGCGTGTGCCGGCAGCGGCTGCAAGGCGGGCGCGTGGGTCGCGGAACGAGTAGCCAGCACGGTATGATTTGCGCGTTTTGTCACGGCAAGGGATGGTGAGGACAAGGAGGAATGAAGATATTTTTGATCATCTGGTACCTGGTCCTGGCCATGGCCAGGCAGTTGCCATGGCTCCATCGTGGCGCGGGTGGCGAGGGAACGCCAGCTCAGCCCACGTGGGGGGACGCTTCCATTTGTCGCGTCGTGTCTGCATCTCAGGCTGCTGGGCCACTCGAACACGCCGAGACAACGAAGACAACGACGAGATGAGACGACGACCAACCACTGACCCCCGCCCGACCCCTTCTCCCCCCCTCGACCGGCCCCGTGTATGCCCCGCCGCGCTGCGCGACTGCCTGCATTGCGCCGCGCTCGTCCCGCGCATTGACGCTATCTGCTCCCAGCTCAACCTCACTGGCCAGGCTCGGCCACGTCCACGACGCAACCATGGCCGCCGCGACCACCGCGTCGTCGTCCAGCGCGACCGACGTCGCACCAACACCTGCCTCGCCGCGCTCTTGGTCGCTGCCCGCGCCCGCACCGGTCCCCGCTCCCGCCAGCGCTCCTCAGCAAGCACCAGCATCGGCGCTCGCTCCCGACCATCCCTTCACTCCTTCGCTCCTCGACGTCCCCGCTTCGTCCGCATCGCACGGCAACGCTCAGTCCCCGCCGCCGCCGCGCCCGCCCTCGCTCCCGTCCACGCCCCCACCGCTGCTGCAAGTGCCGCAAACGCCGCAAGGACCCATTCGTACCAACGCGACCACGCCGCCGCATCGCGCCCCGTCTCCTCGAGCGCAAGCCGGTGCTGCTCGCGCCTTCCGCGTGCCAAGGCCGCGCGCATTGACGCTCGCAACGGCCACCGCTCAGCCGCCATTTGCCCTCTCGGCGTCGCTCTTGCCCAGCCCGCTCCCCGCCTCGCCGCGCACCACGACTCCACCCGCTACCTCGACTGCCAGCTTGCACGAAATGCTCGGTCTCGGCAGCCTCGGCGGCCTCACATCGCTAGCGCCGCCGCCGCTCTCGTCGCGGCTGCGCACCGTGTCGCTGACTGTCCGCACCGACTTGTCGCCCCTGGGGCCGCCGCCATCGCTGCCGCCGCTCTCGTCAACGTCCTCGACGGGCCTACTCGCTGCCCCCAATGGCAATGCTGCCACGACGCCGCGGTCGCCGTTCGGCCCCGTGTCGTCCGGGACGCATCCTGCGCATGTGCCGTTCAGTCCCCTGTACTCGCCTACTTATGTGTCCGCGCACCCACACACGTCGTCGCTCCAGCACGCGCCATTGCACCACGCCAGCAACGCACCGCTCGCCGGCTACGATCCGTCCATGTCCATGTCGGCGCCGTCGCTGACGCACCTGCTCGACACTGGCGGCCTCATGTCGCCGCGCGCCGTCGGTGGGCCCACGGGTTACCACGCGCTCGACGATTCCGCAGCCCGGGCGCGCGTCATGTCGCTCTCGCGCGCGCAAATGCATACATCAATGTCCGCATTGCCGCTCACGCCGACGCACGCGAACGGCAGCAGCACGAACCTGTCGCTGTCGCTCGATGATCTCGACCCGGCCACGCTCTCGGTCCTGCACATGACAGCCGCGTCCGTCTCGACGCCTGGCGCGTCGCAGTCGACGCTCGCCGACTACTTTGCCGCGGCTGCGGCCGTTGACGACTCGGCGCGCGCCCCGCGCGTGCGGCGTGCCACGGAACCGGAAGCGACAGTCGCAACGGGCCCTACAACTGTGAGCCCCGCTGCCGACCGTGCCGCGACCACGTCCCCGGCACCCGACGACGACGTACTGCGCACGTTTAACTTCCTGGGGCTCGACGACGCCGAGTCCGACTCGGACGGCGACCCGCGCGGCGGATCGGCCTCGCCCGACAGCCAGCAGGGCCATCTCTCGCGCGCCACGTCGAGTCGGCGTCCGCCACACTTACAGCTGACGCCGCCACCGCCGCGGCAGCGGCTGCCGTCGGGACCGCAGTCAGCGACTCTGCCCCGCAGTTCGCTCAGTTTTGGGCCGCTTTCGGCAGGCGCTGCGCCTGGGAGTCGTGCACCGGGACCGACTGATCGCGTGCGGTCGATTTCGCTCTTGTCGAACTGGTACTCGGATTGGGACCCGATGCCAGTGGCACCGCCGCGGTCGCCTGGGACGCCGTTGGGCGCGGATGTGTTGACGGGTCGCGCGTCGCCGCGGTCCGCTGGGTTTCCGCCGTCGTCGAGAACGTATGCGGATGTACGTTGCTCTCCTCTTGATTAGAAACGGGTGGAGAGGATGGCCAAATGACTGACAACCTGTTTTCAACCGATGCGTGTAGCACTTGGCCACGACGCCGTCGCCGTCGCTGCCGTTTTCGCCACCCGCGTTCACGGGCACCTCGCCAGGTCATCAGTTTGATTCGTACATGACGCGCCCGAGCGCTTCCACGGCTTCCACGGCAACGCGGCCCATGCCGACGCCCGTGTCCGTCACGAGCACGAGCACGGCGCTGAGCACGACCCCGCCTGGTCTGTCGCCGACTGCCGCGTACGCGACCCCCGCGCCGAGCCACCACCACTACCACCCACAGGTCCCGACGCGGTCGCTGTGGATCGGCAACCTCGACGCGGCGCACGTCACGTCGGCCGAGCTCATGGCCCTGTTTGCGCCGTTTGGCGACATCGAGTCGTTGCGCGTGCTCGCCGACAAGGAGTGCGCGTTCATCAACTATTACCGCATCGACGACGCGCGGCGCGCGCGCGAGGCCATGGCCGGTGCGATTGTCGGCGGGCAGCCCATCAAAATTGGGTACGGCAAGGTGGCCAAAGCCGAGCAGTATGGCGCGGCTGCGGCCAACGGTCCGATGTCGCCCAACGTGCCGAAACCGGCGAGTATGGCGGCGCTCGCGCCGATGCCGGCGAACATGGCCGATAATACGACGCCGTCGCGCGCGCTGTGGGTGGGCAACTTGCCGGCGCATTTCACCGTGCAGCAACTGTCGGCGCTGTTTGCCGGGTTTGGGCCGATCGAGTCGTGCCGCATTCTTACGCACAAGAATTGCGGGTTTGTCAATTTCGTGCACGAGGCCGATGCCGTGCGCGCGCGCCGCGTCATGCATGGCCGCGACGTGGGTGGACTGCTGGTCCGGATCGGGTTTGCGCGCGTGCCAACGTCCCCGCCCAAGCAGCCGTCGGGTGTCGATGTGAACACGACACTGCTCACGAACATCAATGGCACGCTCGTGCCGGGCGTCATGCCGTACTTCCCGACTGCCGCGCCGAGCAGTGACGCCGAGATGCACCAGCAGCAGCACCAGCACCACGCGCACCAGTTCCAGTACGACCACCGCAGTGGGATGCGGCACGACTCTTCCGTCGCGTTCATGAACGGACAGTACCATCTCCACGATCAGCCGCAGCACCACCAGCAGCAGCATCTCATGGGCGCACCCGCCAACGAGGCCGAGCCGCTCTCGCCGCTGCTCGTGCCCATTGACGCGCCCGCGGTCCCCACCGAGCTCAACGGTGACCACGAGTACTTGGCCACGATCCCTGACCTTTCCGAGGATGTGCGCGGTGGTGCCGGTCCCGACACCGACGCGCGGCGTCTCGACCTCGCTCGCGTGCGCGACCTGCGCCGTCGTCTCGACGCTGCTGCAGTACTCGACGGGTCCGCAACCGAGACCGTCGCCGACGTCTACGCGGCGTGTGCCGCCGATCTCATTCCGCTCGCGCTCGACTACACGGGCAACACGTTTGTGCAGAAGCTGATTGAGCGCGCGCCCGACACGCTGCGGTCAGAACTCGTGCACCGGCTCGCGTCGGACCTTGCCGCGATCGGGGTCCACAAGCATGGTACGTGGGTCGTGCAAAAGCTAATCGAGGCCGTGCACGCGCACCACGTCGCGTGCCCGACCGACCGCGCTGCCCAAGCCGCCGTCACGACTCTCGCGTCAGCCCTGCGCCCGTACGCGGCCGCGCTGCTCCTTGACCCGTTTGGCAACTACGTTGTGCAGTCGTGCCTCAAGCTCGGCGTCAACGATGACGGCGTCACGGGCGCGGCGGCCTTCGTGTTTGATGCGATGACCACGTGTGCGGCCACGATTGCCCGCGGCCGGTTTGGAGCGCGCGCGATGCGCGCATGCCTCGAGTCCCCTGCGGCGCCCGCGCGGGCGCGGAAACGGGTCGCACAGGCGTTGCTCCCGCACGCGGCCGACTTGGCCATGGACCCGAATGGGTCGTTGCTCGTGCAGTGGCTCGTCGAGGCGTCGGGCCTGCCTGGGCGGCACACAGCGGTCGCCCTGGTGCTTGCGCCGCACGTCGCGCAACTCGCCGTGCACAAGGTGGCGTCGACGCTGCTCTATAAGCTGGTCGCGCAGGACGTCGACCCGGCCGCGCGCGATGCCGTGTTGCAGGCCGTGCTCGGTGACGCGCCGCTGGACGGCGGCGAGAATGGCGACGCCGCGTCGGTTCTCGACGTGATTGTTGCTGACGCGACGGTCGGCGCACACCTCGTGCAGCGGCTTCTCGCGTGCTGTGTGGCGCACCCTGATGACCGCGCCAAGTACATGGACCGCGTGGCTGCGGCGATGGTGCGCCGGCATTATGCGATGGCGGCCATGTACGGCGTGCCCGCGATGGCCTATCACCACCATGCGTACGCGGCGCCCTACTACGCGCCGCCGCACGAGAGCATGTACGGCGCGCCGCCCACGGCGCCGGGGTACGTCCCACCGCCGCCGTTCCCGCCCCAGCAGCAGATACCGTCGCAGACGCAGCCGATGGCGTACTCGGGGTACGCCGCCGATCCGTACGCGGGCGGGTACCACCACGCGTTCCCGCCGCTGCCAGGCACGCCGACGCGCACGGCGCATGCCGGGTTCGCCGAGTAGGATGGAGATAGAGCCGAGTGCCCAAGGGTCCGGCCTGGCGCCGGGTCCTTTTTGTTTTTATCCGACTTTGGTCCTTTTGCTTCTTTTTTTAGTTCCCTTCCGTCTCTTTGGCTACTCCGTCGTTTGTTCTTCTTTTCCTTTTTCATTCCATGCGGGGGCCGGTTAGCTAGCCGAGCTCTCCCCACCACACGCTTCTGTGTAAGGGCGGAGTTCATTCTGACGTAGCCGATCCCAACCTAACGTCAAGCAAGCTTCTCACTCTTTGAAGTTCTATTATTATTTCGTTCTCGTTCCCACATCCCCCGCTTGATTTCCTGACGTTGATTGATTTTTTTTCCTCGTGTTCGTTTTCTTTTCGCGTCGCTACCCCACTTTCTCCGCTGCGCTGTTGTTCCGGTTTGTTGTCATGGCACTTCGAAATACACACGCCTCGCCTTGATTTTATTATTTGACTGCTGGTTGTCCATTGCCCTCGCCAGCACCTCGGGGTGCTGCGATGTGCCTATTCCTTTTATTGAATGGGCTCAAATGATCGGCACTATCTCAGGAACATGAACATGTGACGCAACGTCAGTTCTGAGAAATGAATTGAAAAAAACAGGCTTGATCGCCTGGGCCCCATCGAGGCGTGCAAACCCCTCGCCCCCGACCCGTCAGGATCCTCACTCCCTGATCGAGAGAGACACCAGACAAAGCAGATGTGCCCGTCGAAGACGGGGTGGGAAAACGGGAAAATCGGCCGCTCATTCTGGCCGTAATGGAAACCGGGTGGGAGGCACATCTTGCACCCCTCGTGTTGGCTCGGGCTCGGACAACGCACATCGTCCCTCGCTGTCAGGACCGTCAGGTGACAGCCCTAACAGCTCGGGCAATGAGCACTGTGCGCGGTTCTGCCAGATCGTGGCTTCACAGTTGGACGAGCAATTGTCGTTGCCATTCCTTTTGTCCGCGAGGGGCCGCCGCCCCGAGGTTCAGTTTCAGCAACAGCTTTCGCTCACGTGCGAGCCCGCCCCCAGCGACAAGGGCGACCCTGGGCGACTTGGCCAACCAAGGCAACTGCCTTCAACCACCGCGGTCTTCACAGCAACGCAGCGTTGTCCACCGCGTCAACGGCGTCCACTGCACTCTCTCTCCCCCGAATCGCAACTCATTTCCACCCCGATGCTCCACAACGTCCAGCAACAGCCACGGCGCTAACCTTCAGACTCAACCAAATCGCGACTGCATCCTGCTCCCCCGCTTTCTCGAGCCGAAAAAACGCGTCGATCTTGCGTCATTGGGCCTCCCGACGTTCTCCCACGAAGCTCGCCGCCAATTCGTCACAAAGCGCTCATGGCTGCTGTCACAATCCACCGCCATCGTCACAACTGTCACACCCCCAGCCATCATATCCTTCAGCCAGCCGTCGACACACGCACGCACGTCACCCGCGACGGGCAACGCACGCACTTTAGAAATTTTTTTATACACTTGACTTTGCTTTGCTCACCATGAACGACGTGGAATCACGACAAATGACAGATTAGGCCTCAATTCCACGCCGTGCAGGCGCTTTGCGTGTGCGGTGGAGACCGCGAGGTGAAATGGAGCAGTAACCGCAGTGCACGCGTTCGTTCGAGCAATCCAGCGCCAGCAATGTGAGCGACGCTGTTTTGGCATGCTCGTCGTGAGCTGAGGGCGCTCTCGTGCACTACCGTGGTCTGCAGTCGACGTCTTCCTCCCTCACAACGTCATCGCCGTCGTCGTCATCCATTGTCGATGTTCAGGTTCGCGTTGTCAGGGGGCGTTGTGCTGGGAGCGGGTAGGGGCGGGCCAGAGACGACGTGGACACCATTCAAGGAAAGCGATGTGGCGACGTTCTGTCATTTCTGTCACTTTGCCTTGTTGCTGAAAGTGATGCTGTGAACCCAGGGGCCCTGGCTTTCGGGCACTTTGAATGAAAACCACAATAGCCAAAGAACAAATCCTACAGGGTCAGCAAGAAAAAGTACAGAGAGTTTTGCATTGTAGTCTTATAAAACCAAATTAGGCATTTGTGCAAGTATAACAGCCCGACTAGCTCAGTCGGTAGAGCGTGGGACTTTTAATCCTAAGGCCGCGGGTTCGAGCCCCGCGTTGGGTGGTTATTCAACTTTTCTCTATTTGGCCATTTCAGAATTGCAATTGCATGACTTTTGCCCGACAAACCGTTCAGGTCCCATGCTCGCTCCTTGCACTTTTGCTTTTGACTTCCTTTTGCCCTTCATCCACCTTCATGTGCTGAACCTGACATCATTTGATCAGTGGAAAATAGATAGGAATGTGAAAAACGTGCTGGAACTCGCTCAAGCGCCCGACTAGCTCAGTCGGTAGAGCGTGGGACTTTTAATCCTAAGGCCGCGGGTTCGAGCCCCGCGTTGGGTGTGTCTTTTTTCATACAGTTCAGTAACAACTTTGTTGGCGGAAGCCCTGCCGAAGCCGTGGCGCAGCTTCTTGTTTTGACGTGAGTGGTCGCCACGCGCGGTTCATGTCGGGAGGGCCTCCCAGCGCCCTTTTATGCCTACCCGACCGCCGGCAGTGTGCACGAGAGGATTTTGCAACGTTTCTTCATGTCATTTGGTTTTTTCTTCACGTCTGTGGTCTTCTCTGCGGCCAACTCGTTTAGCACAAGTTGCTCGACACAACCACCCCAACCTGGCGCATCCTGAATCAAGATGCTAGCCCGTACTTTCCAGCCCGTGCGATCCGTAACGCGTTCGGTTTGGCAGCACCGCCACCATTCATCAAGGGCCAAGCTGCACCCGCTCTTGCGCAACCCCGTCCCATGGCCCGCCTCGCCCGCGCGTGCGCCACGCCCGCCCGTCAATGTTCCCTGGCTCGCCCTGCTCGCCGGATTCCAGCGCGTACCTGACCACGTCGATGCGGCCGTTGACGAACTCCTCACGCTCGTCGAGCATGGACTCGTGGCTGGCACACCCGCGCACGACCCACTCATGACCTTACGCGATGCGTACCGCACGAGCGATGACGCAGCACCGGCGGCCGTGACGCTCGACGATTTGCGTGACGGGAACGAGGAACCGTGTGCGCGCGAACCGCCATACCTCGCGCTGAGCAACAGCGAGGTGCGCGCGGGCATGTACGTCGTGGAGGGCGGCCAGGTCGTCAAGCGCGGCGGCAACACAGCCGAGGATTGATAATCTGGATTTGATTCGTGCGACGAACGTTTCTTAATTGTGGGTGTCTTGTTTTGTCGCCCTCCAAACTCGGCCACTCTACAAAGGAGACGGCTCCAAACGCTGCACTGCCATCAAATTCGCCATCGTCCTTGTATCGACCACCTCCTTTCCCATTGCACTTTGCGTCTGAGGTTTGCTCGACTCAAAATGAGTTCAAAGTACTGTTCAGGTGATTTGCGAACTCAATCAGAAACCAAAAGTTCAGGTCACGTGCAAGCCCGATTAGCACAGTCGGTAGTGCGTGGGACTTTTAATCCTAAGGTCGCGGGTTCGAGCCCCGCATCGGGTACACCGATCATTATCCGAAGCTTCGGGCAGTAGAGGGCAGGGCACTGCTCAACAAATGATTTTTATGTTTACTTCCTCCTGGCGATTTGTCTGGATCCAGTTCAGGTGAGTTCAGACCTTCGGCTCTTGTTGACTGTTGAGGGTGATGGTTCGTGAAACTGATTTTGTATGGTCTACCTCCCACTCACCAACCTGCTGCACCCTGTTCCAAAATATTTAATTTGGCGCCCCCACCGTGTCGTGTGACCACTTCGGCCCTTGCTTATACACGCGCACCATCGGCACGGGCGGCAGCTTCTTTGGCCCAGGTCCGGGAATTCGAAATTGAGCGCAAACCACAGTGGCGCGTCGCGCTCAAGCCTCAAGATCCGGTGCCCAGTACTTAGGCCACGTGCACGACCCACACGGCGCGCGGCTCACTCACCGTCCACTCATGCAGCGTGCCCTTGGTGAACTGGAACGCCGGCTCCCCGTCCTGGTCGGGTGGCCCCACCACGTCGACTTGCGGCAGGTTGTGCGTCTCGCCGCGGCCGTTGAACGACAGGTAGAAGAGCGCGCGGAAATCGTGCGCGGGTGGGTAGGTCAGGTCGAGCACGTCGGTGAAGTGCGACGTGTGCAGGTCCGACCAGTGCCGTAAAAGCCAGTTCCGGTAGCCCTCTTCGATTTGGCGGAGTCGCCGGTGGCAGATCTAGATACGGTCGGCAATTGCGATGGTCTTGCTCGAGAACGGCTCTGTTTGCGTGACAGTTGAGTTAGTGGCCGTGAACGTTGGCGAAATCGGGCGGAGAAGTCGGCCATAGTACCGATACGCATGTTGAGAAACGTCCAAATGTTGTAGACGCGCCCCTGGTACGTGAGCAGCACGTTGTCGAGCTCCCACCGTGACTTGCGCAGCGCTGCTGGGATCAATGACCGCGCGAGCGGCGAGTCCGAGTTGTGCACGACTTGCCGCCGCATCTGCGTGGACCGGTCAATGCGCTGCACGTCCGTGCGTGCACAGGTACTCGGCGCATTGTCGGCGCCCTCACCCTCGTCGGCGCTGGATCCGAAAATAGGGCGGTCGCGGTCGTGGCGGTCTAATGCCTACGTCAATTTCACGACCAAATTGGCGGCAACTTGGGGGAAGAATGCATACCATTCGTACCGGACCGAACGCCCGCGGTCCGTGACGAGGCCTTGCTGTCGGGCGACACCGAGGACGGCGCCAGAAACTCGCGGCGGTTGCTCAGTGCACTGCGTTGCTTGTTTTCGGCAAGGAATTGGTCGACGAGGGCCTTGACCTAGATTGGTCGTGCGTCCGTGCGTCATACGTGGGCAGGTTCCATTTTGCATCAATGAATTGGGATTTCGACGATATTCGATTGTCGCGGGTCGGCACGCACTTGAGTCGAGTCGAGCCCACTCAAAATAACGCTGCTCGACGCTGACGCCATGGTGAAATTTGCTGATCAATTGCAGCAAGTCGGAGCAGTGCTTGATGGCGAGCTGAAAGGTATTCGAGCACGTCGGAGTGCGTGATGAAAAGCGCGATGTTCGGTCTGTCCGCAGGTCTGAGGTGCAAGATTCGACCTGCGCACCCGAAGTCAACCGACTACGACGACCGGCTCGTCGTGGCCTCTCATCGGCGCAGTACAGGTGACGCCAGGCGACAAAGAGCGGCTCAAAACGAGATATCACTTGCTATGTATGCGAAAACACGGACCAGGAAAGAGAAATGACAACAACAACTTATCAAAATGAAGCGCGGCCTCTCCAGCCGCCGACTCCCGGCCGGCCACGGTCTCGCGAGCGCACGCCGGCACAACCGCGATTGCGACCGGCCCACCCGGCGCGCGCTGCGCTTAGCCGAGCTTCCACGTCGGCATCCACGAGCGGCCCTGCGCAAACTCGGCCGCGGGCCAGTCGAACCCAAACGTCATGGGCGCAAAGTACGCAAACACGCCCGTGACCGCGGCAATCACAGCGATCCAGGCGACATGGCGCGCGACCTTGGGCGCCATATCGAGCACGTGGTCGAGCAGAAACGCCGCGAGCAGGATCGTAAAGTAGAGCGCCGGGAAGTAGTGGTGCAGGTAGGTGACGCGGCCCATGATGCCAAACGGCACGTAGTGCAAGAACCAACCGGCCAGGAGCCACTTGCCGGCAAAGATGAACTTACCCCACGCGGGCGAGCTCAGGTTCCAGTCGGCCGTTGCCATCTTGCGCTGGAACTTGGCGTGGTAGAGCGCCCACAGCGCAATGTACCCGCCGAGCGACGCGATCGCGCCCCACCAGACGAGCGGATTGCCGAGCATGTAGAACTTGATGTCGTTGTCGCCCCAGCTGCACATCCGGATGCCGACGTGCATGAACGGCCACTCGGACGGCGAACTCGTCAGACCGTCGGGCTCCTTGTCCGGGTCCGGAACGAGCGCGTTGTTGCTCGTCCACATGGCCACGTTCAGGTGCGCAAAGTCCTTGAGGAACTGCGACTTGAAGTGCGACGCGTCGGCCTTGGGCAACCGGTCGTTCCAGTGGTTCTCAATGTTCCACATGTTGTTGATGTCGCTGTTGCGGTCCTTGCGCTTGTCGCAGACCACCTCGGCCTGCTTGAACCCCCACTGCGGCAGGTTCACCGAGTGGCTGCGCAGCAGGCAGCCCGAGTTCTTGTGCCGCAGCCGCAACCGCGTCGTGAGCGTGTGAATCACATCCACCTTCTTGCCGCGCGACAAGTCGTCAACAATCTCCACGACCCAGTAGTCGTTCGAGTCGCCAACGGTCTTGTTACCGTACCCCGAGACTTCGTTCATGTTCTTGGTCACGGGCCCGGCCACCGGATGCGAGTGCAGGTTCTTGCCTGTCGACGCGTGCACGAGACGCACAATGTCGCCGTTGCGCACGTACTCAATCGGACGGTTCACGGCGGGCGTCTCACTGGTCTCAGCGGGAGCAGCAGCCTCGGCCACGGGCGCATCGTCCTTGGACGCGGCAGCGTCCGACGCTTCGGCCTTAACGGCGCCATCGGCCGCGGCCGATTCAGCAGGCGGCGCATCCGGCACCGCGTCCATGGCCACGTCCGACCCGCCCTTGGTCACCTTGGCGGGCGACCCGTATTTGGCGTCGTCCTCGGCCTCGGCCTCGCGCGTCTTAGCAATAAACCAGTCGTTGTTGGCATCCTTGTGGTGGTAGCACGTCACCTGCTGCTGCTTCGACCCATGCGGGTAGGTCTGCACGTGCGAGTGCAGCAACCCACCACCAAAACCAAAGTTCTTGAGCGTGAACTTGGCGCCGTACGCGAGCTCGAGCGGTGCGTCCTTGAGGTTGTTCCCCTGCAAGTTCGACTGGAAGAGCGAGCTCATTTGCGCGTCGCCCGGGCCCGACTTGGTCAGGATCGCGAAATGCAGCGCAAACGAGGCAATGTAGATGGCGACCGGGATCAGAATCAGACACACGATGCGCGCGACCCAGTGCTTGATGTAGGTGGCCTTGGGCATCGACACGTCGCCAAACAGATCCCACAGGTTCTCGAGCGTGTAGAGACCGACCACGGCCACGACAAAGAAGCCGACCCACTTGACCGACGAGACGAGACCGAGCGAAACACCCGTGTTGACGAGCCACAGCCACCAGTCGAGCGAGAAGGGCTGGTTCTGCAAGTTGGCAAACTTGGTGAAGCAGTAGAAGGACAGGACCGTGAAGAAGAGCAGCATCGAGTCGAGCAGAATGAAGCGGCTAATGACCGTGTATGCGTTGTCTGGCAAGAGCATGAGAACAAGGAGAGCGTCAGTGCTGCATTCGCGCGCTCGTTTCGGCAGTTCAGCAAGCGCATACCGAACAGAACCATCGACGCAGCAGCAAACGCGGCCCAGCGGCTCATCTTGAGCTCGCGCGCGGTCAAGTAGGCGACCGGAACCATGAGGGCGCCCCACAGCGCGCAGAACATGCGCATGGCAGTGTAGTTGACGTTGGGCGGGTACTCCTTGCCCGACTCGAAATCGAACGAGCCATCGTAGCCGGCAAACAGGCCGGCAAGGCCAATGAGCGTCTTGCCGAGCGGCGGGTGCACGTCAAAGTAGAAGTCGCGCTTGATGTAGTGCGAGCCAAACTTGCTGCAGAGCGGGAACGAGAACAGGAGAGCAAATGGAGCGTGTCAGATTCGCGGAAATGAAGGCGGCGGCCAACAGCTCGAACAACAGCCCAACTGTGCAGCGAAACGCAGATCAGGGCCGGTGGGCAGTGGGAAAAGCGTACCCAAAGTGCGCCTCGTCCCAGCTGAGAGAGGATCAGGCGGAAGGATGAACAACAAACGAGAAGCGATGGGCGGCGTCAAGCGGTCAGACGTGATCCAAAGAGCCAGGCAGAGTGATCCAGCAACTGTGGGAGCGCGACACGAACACGACTTTGTTGGACCAGCCGATGCGCGCAAAGCGCGTGGCAAAGGCGAGGAACGTGAGAAGGTAGAGCGAGTAGGTCTCTACGTTGGACGGTGCCGGGCGCGAAGGAGCCGTGGAGATGGACACGTTGAGCTTGTCCTTGCCCGACGCGTCGTCGTCGACGAGCAGGGGGGTCGCGTCGGCGGGGCGGCCCTTGCGGCGCTGCTTGAGCTCCATGTCGGCGTAGCTGGACATGGTGGGCAGGCAGGCCACGGAACGGTAACAGCGGATTTGAGTCGGGAGCCGGGGGCGGTGGTCGGAGGTCGGGTCGCGTTGGAGAGAGAGAGAGAGGCAGAGCGCCCGAGCACGAATCCCGGTGGGTGGTGGCGCTCGCGGTCGTGCGTGGAAATTGCACGAGCACACGCGCAGTCCTTGGCAAGCACGAACAGGCCGCAGCCGAGTTGAGATTGGCCAGGATGGCGTTGGCGTTGGCGGTGGTTGATGTTGGCGAGAGTCGCGCGGCCGCCGGCGCAGCGAGGTGTGCAGGCACAGGCACGCGTCGGGCGGGTTCGCCCTGATCTGCAGTGAATCCCGTCCAGAAACCGCGCCTGCGCCCGCACCCTGCTTTTCCATCAGGTTTCACACCCTGTCTCAACCGGGATTGCCAGGGGTCGTGGCGCTTGACGGCCGCGAGAGAGATTTGACAGGCGCCGTCACGCACGCCGGCCCACGTCAGACGTGGCTGACGCGGTCATCTGACGGCACCTGCCCGCCTGTCTCACGGCATCGCAGCGCGTCTCCCACCTTTGGCTGTGATCACAGTGATCACGCTTGCCCGCTGCGCTCGCCCGACGCTGGCGCACGATCATTGCTCGCACGCTGCCGCTCCCGCACGCGGCCCGCCGTCTTCACTCTGCACCACTCTTCTTCGCGCTGCTAGACTGACAGGCCCGACTCTGCAGCTCGCCGCCCTCGTGTCGCGCCGCGATCTCCTCCCTCGCGACCCTCCGCACTCGCTCCCTGCCGCCGCTTGCCGCCTCCTATATCATCCAATCGCGCCAAATATCACTGTCCACCACCATGGCGTCGTCCGCGCCCGACGCCTCGGCCGTCGTGCCCGACTACGAGTCGATGCTGATCCTGGGCCGCAGCGACAACAGCATCTTTGACGCGCACGACCCGCCCGAGCCCATCTCCGTCGTCGACGACGGCCTCCACGCGCACCCTACTACCACGATGCAAGCGGATCGCGCCTCTCGGTCTCCGCAGCGGCTGCCGGCCACGGCGCGCGCGTCGTCGCCGCCCGCGTCCGTGCCCGCGGGCATGATCGGCAACCTGCCGAGCAACGTCTCGCTCTCGTGGACCGACATTCTGCGGCCGCTCGATCAGACATCGCACCAGCTCGTCGACCAGATCATGGCGCCGCCCGGGCTAATGACGACCTTGTCCGCGACTGACATGGAGGGAGGGAGCGCCGCGCCCGCCCAAGCGCCCGCGTTTATCCAGCAGCAGCACACGGCGCCGTCTCCCGCCGGCGTGCGCCCGCCGTCACCGCCGCCGTTGCGCGTCGCGACTGAGCAGCAGCAAAACAACGCCGACCTGAACACCCCGTCAAACCGCGCGGGCCGGAGCAAGGAAAGTACTACGACTTCCACCACCACTTCTGCGCGCCCGGCATCGCCGGCGCGCGCCGGCTCGCCGGGGCCGCAGCCCGTGGTCCTCGGCGCGCTCAAGGGCAAGATTGTCGCGTCCAAGGTCGACACGTGGCGCGCGCCGTCGCCCAAGCGCGAGCGCAAGGCTGGCACCGGGTCGGCATCGCCGCCCGCATCGCTCGGCAGTGCCGAAGTCATGGCACCACAGCACGTGCAGCTGCCTGCAAGCCCGCCGCGCCGCGTGCAGACGGCCGACGCTGACCAGCTCGCAATTGCCGTGGCGAGTCCCGGGTCGGCGCGCAGTTTGAGTAGTCCGCCGGTGCCGGCCGCGAGCGTGTTCTCGGGCAACCAAGGAAGTAACGTGCACTTGCTTCAGCAGTCGAGTTTCTCGGCGGCGTTGCAGGACATGGCGCGGCAGAACGCGCCGTCGCCGTCGGCGGCGCCGCAGTCGTTTGAGGTCACGTCCCCGTCCAAGGCGCTCTCCAAGCTCCAGCAGGACCAGCTGCAGATCTTGTTGCGCGAGGCCGAGGCCAACATGCAGCAGCAACAGCAGGGCACGACCGACCGGGCCAAGGAGGTGCTCCCGAAAGTCGACACGTGGCGCGACGACCGCATGTCCCCAGCGGCGCGTCGGCGCGCGCAGATCCAGCAGGAGCAGAGAGAGCTCGAGCACCAGCGTTTGCTCGAGGCGCAAGCTGTGGAACGCGACCGGATCTGGCGCGCCGAGCAGGCCGCCGAGCAGGACCGGCGCCGGCGCGACCACGAAAACTCGATTGGGATCCAGGCGTGCTCGCTCGACTTCCTCGTCTCGGTCGGCGCCGAGCCCAAGGCCACCGTGCCCGTCCCACAGCCGCAGCCCATGTCGCCGTCGGCCGCGCGCCGTGCCGCGGCGGCCGGTGGGGTCCAGGCTAAGGTCGACACGTGGTGGCGCGACGGGGTCCCGCGGTCGCGGTCGCCGTCGTTCCAGGAAAAGGCGACGAACAGCCCGACGCGCACGGAAGCGGTTCCGGTAGGTGCCATCATGTCCTACTCGGCGGCCGAAGAGGGCGCGAGGCTCGTCTCGGCCGTGCACTTTGCGCCCTATGACGACGAGCACACGTCGTTGGGCATCCAGACCAAATCGGCGACTGACTTGGCCGTGCAACGTTCCCTTCTCGCACCCACCAGCAGTACGTCTCAGCAACATCAGCACGGCGCATCAGCAGAGCCAGTTCCCTTGTCGCCACGTCCCCGACGGCTGGGCGTGCGGCAAGGGTCGACGCCCGGCGGGCGCAAACGTGGGCGCAGA
>GG745329.1:208013-249614 GCA_000151295.1 Allomyces macrogynus ATCC 38327
CTACAGCAAACTCCCAGAGTAAATTAAAAATCGACACCCAGTGATCGCGCCCTTAACAACAAAACCATAAAAAACAAAAAAACAAAACTGGCACCCGGTCCCCCGCAACAAAACGCGCCAGCGGGCTTCGGCGCGCCAAACGCGCCCGCGCCAGCACCACCAAACGCGGCCGTCGTGCCTGCGCCAAACCCGCCCGTGGCCCCAAACCCACCGGCGGCCGGCTGCGCGGTCTGCTGCGTGCCAAACGCGCCCGGGGCCGCGGCACCGCCAAACCCGGTCGTCGCCGCCGGCTGTGCGGCGGCCGCCCCGCCAAACCCGAACCCGGCGCCACCGGCCGGGTTGCCGAACATGGCCGTCGCGCCCGCACCCATCCCGGCGCCGGCGTGCTTCTTGCCCATCAGGTAGTCTTGCACGCGCAGTTCCTCGAACGAGTAGTCTTGGTAGGCCGGCATCGAGACAATCGACACGTAGTTGACGACTTCGTTGTTGGTCTGGTCGCGCGTCGCCGAGTACGACGGGTTACCCGTGCCCTGGTTGGGCTTGGGCGCGACCTGCGCCGCTCCGGCACCGGCACCGAACGTCGGGGTCCCGGCACCCGCGGCGCCGAACGCGGGCGCGGCCGCGCCGAACGCGCCAGTCCCCGCGCCAAAGCCTATTATCGAGTGATCTGAGTCAGATTCAGGCCCACGATCGCGCATCGCATCACCGTACAACCGCAGACGTACCCGCCGTCGCGCCAAACCCGCCCGCCTGCTGCTGCCCGGCAGCCGCGCCAAAGCCGGGCGCCGGCGCGGCGCCTGTACCGGCTCCGGCGCCAAACAGGCCGCCGCCGCCGCCGAACGCGCCGCCCGTCGTGGCCGCGGGCGCACCAAACGCACCAGTCGCGGGGGCCGCAGCACCGCCGCCAAACGCGCCGCCAAACGCGCCGCCACCGCCAAACCCGGTCGTGCCCGCCGCGGGGGTCGCGGCAGCACCGCCGCCAAAGATCGAGCCGCCGACTGCGGGAGCCGCGCCGAAACCCGTGGCCGCAGGCTGTTGCTGCTGCTGCTGAGCGCCAAAGAGGCCGCCGCCGGGGGTCGCGCCGAAGCCACCTGAGGTCGAGGAGGCGGGTCAGCGGGGGGTATGAGGGTGTGCGAGGGGAGGGAGAAAGTACCGAAGCCTGTCTGCGGCTGCTGCGGCTGCTGCTGTTGGCCAGCATTGGCGCCAAAGCTGAACATACTTGTTCTGGGAGAATGAGGTCGAGGAGAGGATCAATCGAGCGGGCGTGCCGCGGTCTTTGCCCAGAGAGGGTCCTCGACAGGTCTGCAGCGAGTCTTGACCAGAGGCGCGCTGGTATCGGCTCGGACAGGGCGAGGAGGTGGAGATGGTGACGCGCCAACGATGGCAAACCGACTGACTTGGCCGGTTGGAGTGCGTCACATGCGTCCACGTGCTGCTTCACAAAGCAGTGCGAGACGCGCGAACCACCAAAGCCGACGAAAGCACGCCCAAAAGCAATCAATTTCTCTTTCAAATGTTTATACAAAGCGCAGTGAGCCGCGCGCTAGTGCTTGTGCCCAATCTGGATCGTGAGCGGGATCACCATCCCGACCAGCATTGCCGCCACCTGACCCGCGCTCAACCTTGCGCGGTGCGCCATGACCTCGGGCAGCACATGCACCGTCGCCACGTAAATAAAACTGCCCGCCGAGAAGAGCAGCAAAATGCCCGTCCATTGCGCGACATGCGCCGCCGCCATGTCTGGGTTCGCGGGCGAGCCCTGGCTCAGCGCCAAGAACGTGGTCATGGCCGCGAGCGGCGCGGCCGCCGCGAACGCGAGCAGATGGTAGCGCACGCGATGCCGTGGCAAGTGGCCGTTGCGCAGCAAAAACGTACTGAGCCCAAACGCCGACGGGCCCTTGTGCAGCAATATTGCGAAAAACACCACCATTTCCAAGGTCGACTGGTCGGTCGCCGAGGCCGCGCCCATGGCCACGCCGTCGGAAATGCTGTGGATGATCATGCCAATTGTCGCCGCCATTTTCGAGTGCGTCTGCGCGCTCGTCGCGAGCATGTCGGTCGCGGCAATCGACGCGGGCCGGTGCGCCGAGTGGTGCGCGTGGTGGTGGTGGAGGTGGTCGCTGCGGTGCAGGACCGTGAGCTCGTCGGATGCGGGCGAGTCTGGGCGCCGGATCGGGTCGTCGTTGGCCGAGTAGAGGGTGTCGCGCTGCGGGAGTGGGAGGTGGTCGTGCACGAACCAGGCCGATTGCACCTGCTCGATAATGAACATGAGCATGAATCCCGATAGGAGGGCCGGGCCAATCATGTTCGCGACGCCCGACCGGTGCACGTCCGACTCGGCGTGGCCATCAGCGTGGTCGCCGTGATGGTCGTGGTCGGACCTCTGGCCATGGCCAGCTCGTTCGGACGGGTGCGGCATGCGATCGTCAAGGTCAACGTCATGCGTCCCGCTTGGTGGATGGTCCGAGCCGCTCGAACGGGTACCCGATACATGCGATGAGCCCGGTCCTGGCTGGTGCCTTGGTTCCTTTTCCACGGCACTGTTATCGCCTCGCCGAATCACTTGAACCGCGTCACTTGATATCCTCGCCGAGCCCTCTGCTTCCCACGGCGACCGCTTGCGGTACTCGGGGACAAACGGGTGCCCAACGGGGGGCGTACTGGTCGGTGGCCTGTCGTGGAGCATTGCCGCCGACTCGTTGCGCTCAGCCGAGAGCAGTGTCTCGACGCCCTCGGGCAAGATGACGACAAGCGCCGTGCCCACAATCATGCCGGCGCCAAATACATTCATGAGCTGCATGCCGCTCTCGGATAACGGCACATAAAGAGGCAGCATGCCGGCGCCAAACGACCCGACAAACATGGCTGCCGACAGGCCGGCGAGTCGCGCAAACGATGCCATCTTGGAGAGACGGTGGTGTAGCGACGGACGGACCTGGACCGAGCGTTGATGGTCTTGGGTGGCGTTGATGGCTCGAAGCTGAAGTCGGTGCTGTGCGAAATTTCGAGAACAACGGCAGAACAGCGATATGAATCGGTACGGGCGGGTATGCGGGCCGCTGGAGTCGTGCTGTCGTCGGCAGTTGGCGACGACTGCGCCGGGTTTCTTGGAGGAAAGGGGGGAGAGAGAGGGAATCGCCAAGTTGCTTGCGAACCAGTAGAAGGGACGATCATGAAGCGCCAAGTGACCAGGAAAGGTGGTGGGTGCCGTTGCACGTGGGCCGTGTTTACGACTCGTAAATCGCGATTGCATCTGATCACCGGCAATCGCACCCCAACACACGATTCCCGCGCACCGCGCCCGATTAACCCCGCAGCAATGATCGCCCCCGCGACTGCCGGCAATGGCTCTGCCAAGCGCGCCTTTCAAGGCGTCCAGCAGCTCGCGACCGCCGCCGCCAAATGCAGTGCCGAGGCATGCCAATCATGGAGCTCCTCATTTCGTGACCATGACGCGTCGTTGCTAACCAGTCGGCCCTACCGCCTCCAGAGCATCGCTTACGGCAAGTGCGTCGCGAGCAACACGGCCGACATTCATCAGGACCGGTGCGCGCGCGAGTTTCTCGCGTTCAAGCAGTGCGTGACCCAGAAGGTGAGTTCCAGTCGCATGTCTCCGCTACCTCGGCCGCACGACATGTTGCTGACCGGGGTGCGAATCCTTCTCCACCCGATAGGCCGGCCGCAAGTGGTAGATCGAGCGCTCAATCACGGTCCGCGCGAGCGGCATGCTGCGTCGGCGTGCTGTCGACGAGCCAGATCAAAAAGATAATGCTAATTCACTTGTTTTACCGTCAAATGCCGGAGTCGGAGCCAACGCGCGTATTCCATGCAATCGCGAGCAGCGCGTGGCCGTCGACTAGCTCGTCGCATCCACGACCGCTTTCCACACGCTTGCCACAAACAGGTTCGTGTCCTCGGCAAACACGTCACCCAGATCCACGACCAGATCCTGCGCCGAGGTGCGACCATCCACGGCCATGACGACATACTCGCTCAACTCATTATCGTCGGCGCCCAAGAATGCAGCCACGGCGCGCAAGACCACCGTCTGCACTTGCTCCTTCGCCTCGCTCGTCCAGTTCTCCCACTTGATCGACGCGCCCAGCACCGCATCCACCGACTCGGCGGGCGCCGCCGTGATGCGCTTAAGCGGGATCAATCGCGTGCGCTTGGCCACGTGCTCGTCCGCGTCGCCGTCGGCGTCAAACGATACTCGGGCCGCGGCACCGGATGCGGGGCTGGAGCGCCCGTTGCTGCTGGTGGTGGAGATCCCGGGTTTCTTGATCATGAACCCCTTGGACTTGAGCTTGAGCAGCGGCACCGGGCCCGTCGACGCGGCTGCAGGCACCTCGCCCTCTTCGACCTCCACAAACGTGGCGCGCGGCTTCGGTGCCGGTGCCAGTACAGGCGCCGCGGGCGCGCGGACAGTGGTCGGTGTCGCCGGTTTCGGTGCCGGCGACTTGCTGCGATTGCCCAAATCCCAGCGACTCCGGCGTGGCGCCGGCTGTTGCGCTGTCGGTGGCGGCGGTGGTATTGCCGCCGCCGTGTCCGACATTGGCAGCGACTGCATCGACGGCGTGCGCGACACGGGCCGTGGTGTCGCGGAGCCAGCCGCAGAGGGTGTGTCGCGCAACTTGGTCGAGACAATGGCCATGTCGTCGAGCGACGGGAGCCCAGGCGGGGCCGGAGTCGGAAGAATGGCCGCCGCGGTGGGCTCTGGCGTCGGGACGAGTTTCTCGACGTCGCGCGATTCCGGCGGCGGTGGGGCCACGCCGCGCAGGTTGTCGAGGAGTTCGAAGAGCCGGGCGCGTGCGTGGCCGTCGATGTTGGCGTCGTTCTACGGAGCATGCGGTGGTCAGCGAGATGGTGAGTGGCGAGGGTGAGGGCACAGAGGGGGTGCGCACCGGGCGCACGCCGCGCGTCGCGCGGTATCGGTCGAGTAGCTTTCGCGCGCTCTCGTCGAGTTTTATCTACACAGAGAGCCATTCGCCTGTCAATTTTACGGCAATCCACTACAGCAACCACAGCAAGCTCACGCACCAGCAGGCGTTTCCACGGGGTCCGGTCCATACTCGGCAGCTCGATCGGCTGCTTGCCCGGCATCGCCTCCCCGCCAATCAGGTCGAGCGCGCGCACGACCGCGTCCGGGTCGGCAAACGTGACGAACCCAAAGCCCTTGGGGCCCCCGTCAGGGTTACGCATGCGCTTCCACTCTTTGATTGGCCCGCACGCCTACAAATCGCAAAAACACACGGCGCGTGAGCACAGTCCACCAAACCGGCTCCAGCAGCAAATCGACATACCCCCAGGATCCGGTCCATCCAGGCGTCGTCTACGCCCGACGAAATATTGCCCACAAACACGCGGCTCATGCGATCGAGCTCGTCGTGCGTGAACCCGGGCACATGAGCCGCCACCGGCGCTGGCGGCGGTGGTGGGGCCGAGCGCGCACCACCTCCACCATAATACGGCGCCCCCGGCACCCCCGGCGGCCCACGGTATCCGGCGTGCGGTGGGGGCGGCGTCATGCGGTACGCGTGCGGCCCGCCGCTATTCGACCGCGGCGGCATGTGCGGCGGCGGGTGCGGATGCGAGTGCGAGTGCATGCCCGGCGGCGGTCCGTGCATTCCCGGCGGCGGCGGCGGCGGCAAGTATCCCGGAATGAATCCGGGCGGCGGGGGAGGCATGCCATGGTGGTGGTGCGGCGGCGGGCGTTGCGGCAGGCGACCTGGCGGCGGTCCGGCGGGCGGGTACCCTTGGCCTACAGGAGCGGCATCCCGGTCAGGGCGCACGGAGAGCGGAGCGTAGGCGCGTCAGCATAAACTGACAAGTACTCAGTCGTCGGCCATGGCGCTCACGCGAATCGCATACGGTTCGGGTAGTGGCTCATGATGCGGTGCTTGGGTGCTGGGCGGGGTCGGCTTGGCGTGGGGGGGTTTTGCAGCAAGTTGCGGCCGGAATTGGGTAGTGGTCGTGCTGAGATCAAAGCGGTACGGTCAAGTCGACGACGACGAAAGACGTAATGGAAGATCTCGACATGTCAGGCAGCGATCAGTCGCGCACGCATGTGACGACCAGAAAGTATCCATATTTTTTGACATTGACAACGACCTGCTCCACCAAGCCGGTCGTAAGCCCGTTGCCCACAGTGTTCGTGACCAAACCGCTCTACTTCAGGCTCCAGGAAATGTCCCTACTCTCTGCAATACCGCCGCTCGAGGGTGGTGGAGCCGTAACGCGTCTGCCAGCGGGCCCGCCAATGGCGATCGTCCAACTCCGACCGTCGACGAATTGAAGCGCGCCGCAGCATCACCACCAAGCGATTCGGGCTCGGTCGCATCAGGGCCGGAAAAGATCACAAGGCGAGCGGCAGGAAATGGGCCAAGCACATGTGAGTGTGGATTTAGCGACTTGTCCCCATGCTGACCATCGATCACTGATCACGACCATTCCACGAACCAACAGCTCACACGCCGACGTTGACACTGGCAGCAGCGTTGCTCAAGCGCATCAGCACGTTTGCCTCGGATCTCTCCACCCGAACGAACGACGACGCGCCCAACCCAACGACTCTCGTCGACGCGACAGTGCAAACGATGGGCCCTGCACCAGCGACAGCAAGCTTGTCACCCTCTGAGCCGTCATGGACCAGCCAAGTCGCCAAGGTTTGTACGAAAGCCGTGCTCCGTCTCGTGCAGGTGTGGACGCGGCCTACGACCCGCCCCGCGGCTGAGCCGGTCCTGGAAGCGCTCCTCGACCGCATGCCGCACTGGCGCACGTCCCGATTTCTGAGCGGGTTCACGCTCTCGTCGACAGCGTGGAAGTCGGTAATCGACATGCCGTGGGACAAAGGGCGGTACCTGCCGACGCTCTTGGCCCTCTTGAAGGTGTGCCCAGCCCCGCCAGATGTGCTGGCGATGCTCGTCACCCAGCTCCCGCGCGCAATTCGCGACTTTACTGTGAACCCGGCGCTGGTTCGGCTGATCGACGAACTGCTCTCGCGCACGTCGAGCAGCCAGGCCATCGTCGAGGACCGTGCGCTTTTCCGGCTACTGCTCGGATGTCTCATCGAGCGCGCCGAGTTGGAGCAGCTGCACGTCGGCGCTGAAGGGGACGATCCGTCGAGCGTGACGTTTCGTGCGCTCAGCGCGCTCATCAAGACGTGCCGTGCGAGCAACATGGATGTGGCTCATTGGGTCGTGGATCCGCGACTTTGCCGCTTGCTTGTTGTTGCCCTCCGCGCCTTGACAGCACCCTTTTCCTCGATCACGACCTTGTCCACCGGATGCGCTCGTCATTTTGACACGCGATCTGTCTTGAGTGCGGTCCCGACCGTGTTCTATGCCAACAACCCGTCCATGTTGGCGCACCACCTCAAGCTGATTGCCCTCGTGTCGGCTCTTCTCGAAAGGGTCACCATCCCATCCGACGCAACGGACGAAACGACGATGACCGATCCGCTCCTGCCGCTGTCTCGAAAGGACCTGGCCGACATGTCGACCGCCGTGGATTTCTCACGACCCTGCTCCCGATGAGCCCCAGCGCGCCGCTTCGAGCGCTGGAGGGGGCGCTTGTCGCGATTTTGACGCGCATCTTCAGCCTGGTCGTGATCCCTTACCCCGGCGATCCACCGCCGCCTAAATTTGATATTCTCGATTTTGATCTTGCCGTGTCGTGCCTGCGCATGCTTGTTTTTCCTCTGCCAGTGGTCGTTGGGCGTCGCCAAGTTTGTCGAGGGCGCACCTGACCAGCACGCGCCGTTTGTGCAGCGGCTCGTCGCGGCCATTTGTTGCCCGCTCCAAAGCACGAGCGGCGTGGACGGCGCCGAGTCTGAGACGCTGCGACTGACCATGCGTCCGTACTCGGGGCACCAGCCCAAGCAGCAAATCGGCGCTGTAGCGCAAAGCGCTCAAGCTCGTGACGCAACTGTACGTTTAGCATCCCTTTGCCGTGACTTTGCAGGCCTGCGCTGACCGGTCGACAACTTTTCTTGCTCGAACAGAATGCCTAGTTGGCAAGTCGGCAACTTGATTATCGAGCACGGCCTCGGTCCTCTCCTCGACTTCTCGCGAACGATTACGCAGCCGAACCGCATCGACGCTGAGCAGCTGCCGCTGCTGTGCATGATTTGGCGGCAAGTCACCGAGTCGTCGCTGGCCCGACTCAAGATTCGCACGACACTCGCGCGCGCATTTGCCGAAACCATGGCCGTGCTCGCGCACCAAGTCTTTGCTCATGTCGAGCGCGGGCTCGTGAAGTTTCTACCGACAATCACTCGCCCGTTTATTGGCGACGCGGTCCCACTCGCGCACCTCGCGCACGTCCCCGGTCCCATCGTCATCGACTCTTTTCTCGCAGTCCCGCACGACCACACGACCAAGCACCTGGTCGTGCTGATCAATACGCTCGGGTACGCTCCGGCGTTCCAAGCCGTCGAGGCGCCACACCTCGTGAGCGTTGCACGCTGCTTGTTGGAGGTAGGCTACGTCGATCCGGCGTGCAAGTGGGTGGAGAACGCGTTCCAGCTGATCCCGTACCAGGACCAGCGGCGCGTGCTCGCGCAAGTCCTCTACCCGGCCGTGCACGACGGCCACATCCACCTGGTGCGCTCGCTGCTGACCACGTTCGATGACAAGACGACGCTCAAGGCCAACCACGTCCTGTGCCGCGCAGCGGTGTTTTTCCTCGACCCGATGCGCGCAAGGCGGCTCGCGCACGACTGGGCGAGCGCCGACCTCGACTGGACCGACGCGGCCGTGCGCGTGGCCACGGCGGTCATGGGGATCTGGCTTGTCGAATCCGGCGCGTTCCCAACCGACCCGTTTCCTGCCCTCGATTTTGATTTGCACTCGCCACCGGCACCCGCGCACCCGGGCACCGACCACGCGCCCGTGACTCCGCAACTGCACGACGGCGCGGTGGCTGTCTGCCGGCCGTGCTTGGCACGCACGTCGGCCGCGTTTTCCGCACTTTTGACAGGCGCCTTTGTCGAGGCCGCGCACGCCGTGATTCCGATCCCGGACGCGAGCGCCGTGACCGTCCATGATTTCATCCGTGTCGCTGTCGTGCACAAGCCCCTGGTCGATTGGGTCCGCGCCGAACCGCAGGCGGGCTATACACCGCGCGCCCTCGTGCACCGGCTCGTCGACCTGGCGGTGCTCGCGGAGCGGTACCTGGTGGAGGACGTGGTCACGCGCGTCACACGAGTGCTCGCTGACTTGACGGATCCGCGGTCCGCCGTGGGCCGCGCGTGCACGACCGCCGCCGTCGGATTGGTCGACCCCGCCGTGTGGCTCGCAGCAAGTGGTGGCAGCGCGACCCCGCCTCACTTGCCGACCGTCGACTCCCCCGGCGCGCCCGACTCGCCGAGTTACTCGGTGCCGTGGTTGCTGCCCGGGAGCCCGGGCGCAGTCGCAGTCGTGTCATCCACGACAACATCCCCGCCCGCACTCCGGCTCGCCGCCGACCCAGGTGCCGCGATTTGCGCCGCGACCGCACAAGAGTGGGCCATGGCCTTGCTGCGCACGGTGCTCGCGCTCGACGCGACGCCGCGGTACCCGGACCTGTGGACATTGCTCGCGGCCGCGATGGTGTGCTTTGCGGCGCGGATGCCGTGTCAGTGGCGACGACGCGGCACCCGTGCGCGCGATCCTGGTGCGGTTTCTCGCGGCGCACGCGGCGGCGGCGGTGGGTGGGGAGGTTGCGGAGGGCGACGAGGATGGGGACGAGGTGGAGTAGATTGGAAACGTGTGCGAGCACGTGGAGATGTTTAAATGAAATTCGGCGGTTGTTCTTGGTGCATGGTGAGGATGTCGTCACGGCGCGCATGTTGGCGCTGGTCGAGGTCGTCGGCTGTGGCTCAGAAGACATGCAGCACGACGCGCATGCCAGGATGTGCTTTTTGAGCAAGTTCCTGGAGTGCTTCTCGCTGTGAAACGCAGAAAACCAGTAGCGAAAGCAGTCTAGAAACCCGTTTTCTCAAGCACGTGATTCTGACCTGGCGACTCTCCTCGGTGAATCGGTGAATGGCAGCGCTTTCTGCCCCGCCACGTTGCGCAACGCTGGCCGGATCACAGCTCACCTCCTTGGAGCTCCTCGGCCAGGAACGAACCGACCCGACGCGGCCCACAAGCGCACCACCACCACCCGCCCGACCCGCTACTGGACCCGGCCGCTGCCACGCGCCCATCCGCGCCCGCGTGCTCTTGATCCACGTATGTATGCCCTGCCTGGCCGATGTTTGTGCGCCTGGAGGAGCAGGCGCGAGGGGGTCAGCCCGCACAGCCTTGGATGGGCAGCAGCACGCCGACACGCCTCCCACCGCCTTGCACGGGGGACGGGACCGCAACTCGACTCGGCTGGATTGGCCAATGGTCCTGCTCCTCGACAACCCACAGGACGACGACTCTTGATCTGCCCGCAATTTCGTGTCCCGTCGACCCATCCATCGCGCCACCGCGTTTTGCCGCGGATCTGCTCGCCCTCGTCCTTCGCCCTCGACCACGCCGCATCGCGCTCCGTGCCGCAACCGCGTGCCCAGATCGATCAACCGACCGACGCGTGTGTGCCCCTCAGCTGCCGCAGCGCGTCTCTCGGCCAGTTCGTGCGACGCGACGTGACCGTTACCCGCGTCAACTGGCCTGATCGGATCCGACGCCCATCCACGCACGGCCCGCCGCCGAGCGTCTGCGGATTGTCGTCGCCTGCGTGCCGCTGTCACGCTGCTGCCCGCCTGACCCGACTGCCCGCTGCCCGTTGCTGCTGCCCCCTCGACTGCCCATCGCTCGCTCGCACCCGCTCCCGGACTTTGCCTGCCCGCCGGCGCTAACGCCCCTACTACCTATTCGACCCGATCTGCGCCATGCCGCCGACCGCCGCACCCGTCGCCCCTCCCTCCCCATCGGGCGTCGCGTTCCGCGAACGCGACTATGCCAGTCTCCCGCGAGCGTCCCCTACGCGCCCGTCGACGCGCTCCGTCTTAAACCAGTACCACGCCACCGTCATGGCCGATCCGTCCTTTATGGCGCCGCCGACGCTGGTGCTCGAGGCGACGAACGACGCCAAGCATGCCAAGGCGCTCGACTTGTTTGACAAGATCAAGATTGGCCGCATCACGTCGTCCAAGACGCCGGCGGCACCGAATAACGGGTTCTTTGATTCGAAGGTGCTGTCGCGCACGCATGCCGAGGTGTGGGCGGAGAATGGCGCGGTACGTGATATCTGATTGGGTGGATTGGGTGCGATGGGGATGGGATGCTAATGGGTGCCGGATGTAGGTGTACCTGCGCGACCTCGGGTCGTCGAACGGCACGTTTGTGAACGGGAAGCGGTTGTCGGACGAGAACCAGGCGTCACCGCCGACGCTGATCCGGACCGGGGACGTGATTGAGTTTGGCGTGGATATTCTCAACGAGCATGGCACCGACAGTACTTAACATTCGCGACGCCACATTTGAGTGTGTGGAGCAGTTCCACTGACGCTCGTTCCATTTCCCAGTTTTGTTCAAGAAGGTCACAGTGCGCGCGCGCATCGAGCAGGGCAACGGCGGCGACGCACCGCACGGCATGACGCGGCGCGAGTCTATGGAGTCGTTTGCGACGATGAAGGATTCGAGAATGTGCGTATCGAGGCAGTTTGCTGATGGGTTGGGATGGAGTGGTGGACACGGGACTGACGTGCAATGTGACGGTTCCGTTCCTAGGAAGTCGGTGCAGAGCACGGTACGTGCGAGTTCTCCCATTGTACCTATGAGGTGCGCTGGGTGCTGTGGAATTGACGTGTTGCCGTTGCAGCCATCCAAGAGCTCCGACGCGGCCGTCAAGGACATGCAGTCGCTGATCCCGCAATTCCAAGTGAGCATCTTTGCTCACCCACATCTCACCCATCGCATCCCGCTCACCTCCCGCCATTTTCACAGACGCAGCTCGCCAAGAACAAGAAGGTGACCAAGGACCTGGCCGCGCTCAAGTCCGAGGTCGACTCCGTGCACCAGGCCGCGCTCGGGTTCAACGTGCACGAGCTCGACCAAGTTAAGGCGCGGCTGCGCGACGTTGAGCGCGACCACGACAACGCCGTGCAGAACGTGGCGGGCCTGCAGCAGCAGCTCGCGCAGCAGCTACAGAATGTGGCCAAGCTGCAGGTCGATAACCGCGAATTGCAGGTGCTCGTCGAGCAGCAGCAGAAGCAGCTGCACACCAAGGACCACGGCGACGCGGCCGAGGCGCTCGTGCGCGAGAACGCGCAGCTGGTCGCCGCCAAGCAGGCGCTCGAGCGCCGGGTGAATGAGCTCGAGGGGATCGTCAAGCGCGGGAAGCTCGCAGCGGGTGCGAATGCGGCACCAACGCGTCAGGTACGTTGAGTGTGGATCGATCAACTTTTCAGCCAGACTGACCTCCCGGAGGACCGCATGTAGAAGAAGTCGTCGTCATCGGCCCTGTGGATCCTGACCGTGCTCGTGGTCCTGATCTCGATTGCCGCCTACTACTTTGTCACTTACATGGACGGGTGGACGCACATTGACCAGGCCGCGCAAACGCACTTGGGCATGACCGTCGACCAACTCACGGCGCACGCGCGGGCCAAGGCGCAGACGGCTGTCGACAGCGCGCAGCAATGGGTGGCCGGGCTCAAGGAACAGTATCTGCCGCCGGCCGTGAAGGAGGATCTGTAGGGCACAAATGCGCACTGCACCCGATGGGTGCGAGAAAGGTGGAATTGATTGGGGTCGAGGATGGGTGGGGGAGAGTGCGGGGCGAATGACATGTTTATAATTTGATGGTTGCCCAGCACCCTCCGTCTGGCGCACTTTGGTCAGATCGCGGTGAAGATCAAATTGGCGAGAGGTGGAGTAAGGTTCGACGTTTGCACGCTGTTCTCTTGGCCTAACTTTTGCATGCACCATCGGCCCCTCCGCACCACCGGCGACAAAATCTCCGAGCCCATTCATCGCTCTTGCTGGAGACTGGCCGCAAACGACGTCTGCAATCACCAAGACAGCCCTAACCACGATGCCAAGACTGTCCAGCTCATCCCCACCAACCTCAAAGGTCGAGACCATCAAACGCCGATCATGTTCGGCCCATGGAATGAAGCTTTGATGCTCATCACCGCGGTCCTCACCTTGGCCCCATCGCCCCCTGTCTTCACGGCGTGGCCCAGGGCCATGGCAGGCGGGTTCATGGGCTCAACCGTCGTGCTCCTTCCCGCGGTTTGCGCCCATCCATCATTGGTGGCCGGATTCCAGGCCTCACCGCAGGCAATCCCTTACACGTGATCGTGTGAGACGCCTATGTTATTTCCACCACATGTATTTGTGACGCTTCGCACCCCTCAATAACCCGAGGAGAGCGTAGCATGGGCGCGAGGTCGGAGTTTGAATGGGTAGCACCCATTGACATACAGTGAACGAGCTAGAAATGGGGGACCAAATCCGGAGTTGCATCAGTGCAACTTCGCGATGCCCTACGCCAGGGGCGACTCATGCAGTGCTTGCGCCCTCCTTGATTTATTGCTTTGACGGTCTAGGATGCAGTGCATGTGGTCTTCTTCTCATTTAGCGATCGGGCCACGGCCAAGATGTTTCAGGTGGCAGCAGCTGGCAAAGGACATGGTACGGGTTGGTACATTGACGCCGCACCATTCATTGGCCAGTCGAGTATATAAATAGTTGGGATGGAGAATCTTGATAAACGGGACAGAAACCACGATGATCAACGAGATGGACAGACGATGGGAGTACGGTGCAGTCGCTTTCTGATTAACTGTGATCACAAGCACATTCAGCACTCGTGGCAAAAGAGTTTCGCGGTTAACCTCGAACCGCGCTGTCGTCGCGCCGTTGTCGCGCCTGTTTGTTGGAACCGCAGATCGAGACCAGTGAGCTCAAGGCAGTTCATGGCGCCTGCAAGACGATTAAGATTCGCGGGTTCACTCGTTCTACATGCACAGCGATCCTGTTTCAAAAAACAAATTGCCCCGACGACGGGCCTCGCTGCTCAACCGCGGTCCAAATAAATCGCGCGTTGCTCCTTCTACTATCATATCATGCGCGATCCGCATCCTTCAGCGGCACCACCCTCTCGTCAAGACTTGCCGCGACTGCTACACGACCCGACAGTGCTAGCAACCCCAAAATCCCACCGGCCGCCTTCTTGGCCCCCTCCTTGGTCGCGGCCGCGGCGGCCCCCGCCTGCGCAGCGCGCGCGACCGCGCCCACGTCCTTGAGCCACCCCCAGCGGCGCAGGTACCGCACGACCGCGGGCGTGACGGCGACGGTAATCGGCACGCGAATCGGCAAAAGCAGTTTATGGAACGCGTAGGCGATCAGGAACGTCGTCAGCAGCGACTGGTTCTTGCCATTCGTCGTCGCGGGTGCGGCCGGTGCCGATACCTCGCCGTCCGGGTGGTTGAGCCCGTGCAGTTCATCGACGTCGTCCTGGTCGACGGCGAATTCCCAGAGCCCCCACTGCGTCAGGTACGCCTTGGCTGTGTCAACGAGTTTCTCGACGTCGACGCCCGAGTAGACGGCGACAAAGGAGAGCGACAGGTCGATGGTGGAGATGGCCATGTAGACAAAGAACGCCGGACGGCCGTAGTCCTTGAACAGCTGCCGCAGCTTGCTCGGCTTCTTGGCCGGCGTGGTGGTCGCGGCGGCAGACGCGGACGCGTCGGCAGCCGGGGCCTGTGCGGCCTTGGCCGCAGCGGTGCCCGGCTTGCGCTTGACGGCCGCTGACGGGTTGGTCGTCTTGAGTACCGACTTGGCGCGGCGCGTCGTCGTGCGCAGTACAGCCGACGTCACGGACAGTGGTACGCTGCCGGGCGCACGGCGCGCGAGGTGGTGCGAGAAGAAGCGCAATGGCGCGTGCGCGTTCGTAGAGGGTGCGCGAGCAGGCGGGGCACGCGAAACGGCGGCGACAAAGATCCGCGGCAGGCGCACGGTGGGGCCCGTCATGGTCACAGCGGTACGGAGCGACGGCAGCAACGCGAGCGGAGCGGCCATGATGATGATGTTCGACGAGTAGGTTCGTGCAGCGAGCTGATCCACAGCAGGTTGCACGGCGAGCAAAGGGCCGAGTGGGTCGTGCTCGGGCAGGTCGATGCGTGCGGTGCCGCGCTATTTGTTCGTGTTGGTTTGGTGCTGTCGATGTCGAGAACAGCGCCAGCGTTGGAGAGTCCATCAACAAGGGCTGACCGATCAAAAGTTGCTGGTCGTCGAGGTGAACCGACGTGTTGCATGTCCATCCAGCCACCGGCCTGGCGCGTGGTGCGTGCCATCGGCGTGCTAGCCACGTGTGACACGCGCTCAGGCCCGGCCTGCCAGGTCTGCACAGAGCATGGCAAGGGTGGTGACGTGGCGCGGTCCGGCACGTTTCCGATCCAGCCGAGCTCACCCGACGAGGCAGCGGTGGCTTGCGTGCGCGCGTGAGTTGGCCAGTCCGTTGTCCTGAAAAGGCAGGTCTCTCGATTGTCTCGTGCCGTGCGCGCCTCCTGAAACCTGTGTCTCAGGTTTGCAGTCGCGCCGACACCGCAGGCTTGTTGCTTTTTTGTTGGGCAGTGGCCAACAGCGGCGTCGGCCCCTCCGTCGAAATTCGTCTCGGTCACTGCGCGGCCGTCAGTCTTGCTCCTCCTCTCTCCCACCCGCCGTCCTCGTCGTCGACGACAGCCGTCGTGCGCGCAGGTGTGAGTGTGTGCGGCGTGCAAGCGCTGTGTGCGACCAAACGCGGGCTTATCAACGCCAGTCAGGTACGCTCAAGATTCACGCACAGAGCCGTGATCGTGCGTCAACTGCTTCCGAGCGCTCCAGCGCGCGGCGCCCACTGCCGGCCCCGCTTCCTGCGCGACGCGAAGAGCCCTGCGGACGCGCACGACGACGCTGAGGGGGCCTTGATGCTGGCTGCGAGCACGAGCGCAAATCAGGCTGCCCCAGCATGCGCGACGGTGACTGACTCTTGCGGCACGTTTCCCACAGCGACGCGCGGTGCGCTCGGCTTCTGTCGACGGCGGTCACCGCTCGTCCAGCGCACACCAGCACCCGCGCACCGCAACTGTGCCTGCTGCCACCGCGTCCCTGTCCCCGCCGCCCCGGTCCAAGTCCCTCCGCTCAACCAAGCCCTGCCGCCGCGCCCTCAAAACCAGCGCTCGCCCCGCCGCTCATTCGCAGCGCGCTCTTTGTCGTCCTCGCCCGACTTGCGTCCCCCACCTCGCTTCTCTACCAGCTCCGGACGCGACGCGCCGCGCCGACCCTGTCCGGCGCGCCAAAAGTGTCTCCCGCGCCGTTGGCGAATGGTTGTCCAGCCCATCGCCGCGCCCTTGAATCCGCGCGCGCCCGCTCCGGCCGCCCGCCCACCCTCGAATTTGCGTCCGCCCTGCAGGCGAGCGCTGCCGCCACCGATATGATCGCTGCCCCGACCTCGACTTCCAATTCCACGCCCTGTCCCACCATGCCGCTGTCGCCACTCGCGTCTCCGACCAGTCAAGCCGCGCCAAGGCGCGCCAGCTTGACGGTCGCCACGGATTCCGCGAGCTTGCAAGCCAGCGCATCTTCCGCACCGTTCTCGGACGTGCCGCGCGCCTGGCTCGCCGTCACGGCTGCGGCATTGACTGCTGCATTTGAGGGGATGCCGGGCACCACTGGCTGTGCCGCGCGCACGGCGGGTCATCTCGGCACGCCGACCCTGGCCGCTGCAATGCTCCCGACCCCGCCCGTGCACTTGCCATCGACTCCAGCCGCGTCGCCGGCTCTGCTGGACTCGCCGTACCTGCCGACGCCCATGGCGTCGCCGATTCTCGACATGCCGTTCCGCAGTGGTGCCGCCGCTGCCGGGAATACTTGGCTCGCGTCGATGCCTCTCATGGAACCCGAATCCCCGCGCGTAGCAGCGATGCCACCCCCCGCAGCCACGGGCGTGCCGGACTTGGCCGTCTTCATGTCGCGTCTCGTGCGGCTCTCGCGCACTTCGCTCGTCACGTTCCTCGTCGCACACTGCCTCCTCTCGCGTGTCGTGGCCGTCTTGACCGCGCAGGGTCGCGTACGTGCCGCCGCTCCGGACACGCCGCACCGGCTGTTCATCGCGGCGCTTCTTGTCGCAGGCAAAGTGGCCGATCCGGACGACGTGGTGGTCGCGGCCAGCAAGGGCGCCGCAAATCGCGAGATGCCCGCACCGTCGACGTCGTCGTCGGCCGCACAACTGGCCACGATTTGCGGCGTCTACGCGCCGCGCGAGATTGCCGTCATGGAACGCGTCTTCTGCAAGGCGCTCCAGTACCGGCTGCACGTGCCGCCCGCACAGCTCGCCGAGCACGCGCGCGCGCTGGTCACCGCGTACCCGGCGCTCAGGCCGCTCGGTGGGGATGAGGTCGTGGCGGTCCTCGATGCGGCGGCTGCGCGCGAATGATTTGATTAACGGAGAGCTGATGTTTGGTCGTTGTTGTGAAGCCGTTTCTGGAGTTTGCTGTTGTTTGCTTGCGCGTTTGGCGTGTCGCTGTCGTCCTTCTTGAGTTCCCCATCCCCACCACCCCCTCCATTCCAGCGCGTGTGCTATCAATGTATCCAGCTTAGATCTGCGCGTCTTCTCCACCGTGTTGTGAGCAAGCGGAGGGTGTCGCGGAGTGCAAGTCTTTTTGTGGGAGAGTCCTTCGCGTTCGCGAGCGAGGTTGAACGTCTTGAACGTGCCAAACAGAAACGACAGCAGCAAAGAAAAAGCGAACCAACGACAGACACAAAAGCAACCAAAGAGTCTTCACAAACCAATCATCATCATCGTCATCATCATCATCATCATCAAAGCGTGGGGGGAAGCCAAAGAAATTACCCGTCGACGAGACGACCATCAATCATGGAAACGGACCGCGGCTCGCACGCGTGCGGTGCTGCGTGTGACAGGCCTACCCTCTCCCATCCCCACCACCGACCGACCCTCTCGCGGGCCTTCGTCCACGGACCGACGTTCACAGCCCCTCGATATCCTCCGGCTCGGGTGTCAGCTCCAGCACGTCTTGCGGCCCCGGCGGCGTCGACGAACTCGCCGTTGCCGTCGCAGCCGACGCGGACGCTGCCGCCGCCGCAACCGCCGCATGGTGCGCGGCCGCCGCGGCCCCCGTCTTGACCCCTGACGCGTCGACGACCGGCTTGGGCGGAAGCGTCGCGGCCGCTGCTGCGACCGCTACCGACGACGACGCCGACGACGGCCGCTCATCGTACGTGGCATACGCCGCATGCGACGGCTGGTACGCGTGCTGCTGCTGCTGCTGCTGCTGCTGCTGCTGCTGCTGCTGCTGCTGCTGCTGCTGTTGCTGTTGCTGCTGCTGGGACGGGTGCTGCTGCGGGTACATGGGCGGCTGCGGCGGGAGCTGGTGCTGTACGTGGTGATGGTGGTGCGACGGCTCGGACGGGAACCCGCCGGCACCCACGGGCATGCCTGTGGCGGCCGCCATGGCGGCGGCGGGCGTGAACGACCCCGTAGCACGGCGCGGGATCATCCCACCAATCGGCAACCCTGCCTCGTTGGGCATCCGGATCGGGCCGGCGCACCGGTCCTTGCCGTACCCGATGCGGCACGTGCCGTACTTGTTGGCGAGCGTGACGGGCGCCTCGGCAATCGCGCGAATCGCGCCGCGGATGTCCATGTAGTTGATGAACGCGCACTGCTTGTCGACGAGCACGTGGATCACTTCAATGTCCCCAAAAGTCGCGAAATCCGCGAGCAGTTCCGCCGCGATCGCGGCCTGCTGCGGCTGGTTCGACGTGGCCTTGCCCTGGTACGGTGCTTGGTCGTCGAGCGACTCGCCCATGGCCACGTCGCCGCCGAGGTGCTCGTGCGCGGCCGCGGCGTTGGCGCCGACGGCCAACAGCCACTGCGGGAGCGGGCCAATGTAGACGTTGCGCGTCGCGCCCGCCGTGCGCACGGCCGTGGCGACTGTCGTGAGCGGTGGCGCCGAGGGGCGGCCCCACCCAAGCTTGATCCGGCGGCCACGAATGACCATCCCGTAGGTATCGGCCAAGTAGTAGGTGAGCGTCGCGGCCTGCGGGTCGATAAACGTGATAAACGCGCACGCCTTGTTCGGCAGCATCGAAATCTTGTCAATCAACCCGGCCCGAATCACGTTGCACACGTCCTCCGGAATCGCGTCCTCGGGCAGGCCGCCAATGTAGACGTTGCGGTTGTTGGGCGGGTTCATGCGCTGGTGCGCGTCCGGCGGGAGGTAGGCCAGGTTGTTCGAGTAGGCAAACGTCGGGTCGACCATGTGCTCGGCAATGCGCAGCTGCGTGCCGCCAAACGCGACGGGTGCACCGTGCGACGGCGCGCCAAACTGGTAGTACGGCGCCGGGTGCGGCTGCGGCGTGTACGCCGTGGGCGCTGCCGCGGCCGCGGGCGAGCCGTACCCGTAGGTACTTGCGGCCGAGTTGGCGCGCACCATGTGCCCACCACCACCGTTGGCGTGCCGCGGCACGCACCGGTCCTTGCCGTAGTTGATGCGGCGGTTCGCGTATTTCGGATTCGTCTGCCCGAGCGAGGCCACCACCTTCATCGCGGCCGCGAGCGCGCAAAAGTGCACAAACCCCATGTGCCCCTTGCCCGGCTCGCGCGGCGGGACAATGCGCACATTATCAATCTCGCCGTACTGCGCGAGATCGAACCGCAGCTCGTCCTCGGTCGTGGACGGGGCCAAGTTGGAGATATATACGTTGCGCGTAGCCCCCGCGGCGACGGCGGCCTGGATGTGCGGCGGCACCGGCGCGGCGTGCCCTTTACCCCACCGCACAGTCAATTCGCCGCCGCGCAGGTACGGTGGCGTGCGTTGCGCGGCCAGAACAAAGTTGGCAGCGTCGTGCGCGTCGAGAAACACGAGGAATGCGCACGACTTCTCAGCGACGATCTTGGCCGACTCGAGCGCACCGTGGTGCACCTGGTCGAGCAGCTGCTCGACGGTCGTGCCCGCCGGCAGGTTGCCCACCCACACCGTGCGGTTCCCAGCCTCGACTCCCGCAACGCCGCCGGTCGCATCACCGCCAATCGAGTTGCCGCGCACGACTGCCGCTGCGGCAGCAGTCGCTCCGGCGTAGTGCTGCGGGTTGTAGTGCGGGACGGGCGCGGCCGACGACGACGCGACGGCAGATCCGCCGTAGTAGCTCGCGTCCCCGTAGGTGGCCGAGTAATCGGTCGAGTAATCGTAGTAGGCCGCGGTCGCCGCGTCGCTCGAGACGGCGGTCGCCGAGTACTGGTAGGGCGATGCCGTCGATGCAACCGTATTCGCCGAGTAGTCGGTGCCGCCGGCGCGCGGCTTTTTGTAGTGCGCCGCAACGGGATCGCTGGGCGACGACGGGCTGGCGCGTTTCATCCTGAGCAATCGGTCTGTCGATGATAGTCTGTCGAAGCCGAGCACGGGCGAGAGCGTGGTCATGGTCGAGAGAGGGTGGAGGGGGATCGGGAGGGGAGCCACGGGGGACCGGGTGGAGAGAGGAGGAGAGGGGGCGCACGGCCAAGAAAAAGGGGCGCCGTGCGCGGCACGGCCAGGCAGCGGAGCGAGGACCCACCGGTCGAACAACCGCGGCGAGCGGCAGGACGCGCGACGATCGGTGGCGGCGGCACCGTCGTGGATGGCGTTGACGATGACGGACAACGGAATGGGAACGGCAGCAGAAACACGAGCGCGAGCGCACGCAACCAGGACTAGGCACACAGCGAACGAAAGCGGGCGCGAAAAACCAAGAGAACGCGAGAAAACAGAGCGGGGGCAATGAATCAACACGATGTCCAACAGCACCAAACGAGAAGCGCAACAAGAGCCAGCATGCGTGCCATGCAATCGATCCCGTCCACGACGGGCGAGGACATGGATGCGAGCACAGCATGCCAACGAACAATCAGAAACGCGATAAGTACCGAAATGGAGACAGCACAAGCGAAAAAGAGGAGCCATGGACGAATGCACAAGACAAACGAAAAGCACAAGACGATGAGAGAAGTGCTCGACAAAAAGGAAACAAGAGCAGACCCGCAGTCGTGGCCCCACTCCTCCTCTGGCACCCCTCTCCCCCGGCCTGAGCGGTCCCTGCCGCCTGATCTTGCGGCTGATGGGAAGAGACGGGTATCTTTCTTTCTTTCATGATCGGTGCGCATACGCGCTTGGTGGTTTGGTGGAGGCAGGGCGGCGCGAGGTCCAGAGGGGACGCAACATGACGGGACGGGCACCCGCCATACCTGGAATGTCGGAGAGTCGAATGCACCAAGTCAGAGTGTTGGAGAGCTGGCGAGTGCGGGGTGTAGGAGATGCCTGCTGGTGACGTTGACGACAACGTCAGCAACGGTTTGAAGCGTGAGATGGTGAAGCGTGCCATAACTTGACAGTGGTCACGCCCTTCTCACGTTTGCCACGAGACCGGATGTGAGGAGCACGACGTGCTGAAGCACCAGTGTCAAGCCTTACTCTCTCAAAAATATTTGAAAGGATGCATCGAAAAGACCCAAGTCATACACCTTGGTAAAGCGAGAATCGAGGCCAATGAGCTCATCAAGCACCAACAAGATGGGCGGGAGGTGAGTAGGGGAGGGAGGTAGGCAAAAGATGGTGGAAGCAAAACCAAAAGATAGCGCCGGCCTTGGCACCGGAAATGAAATCCCAACCCAAGAAAAGCTCAGGAGACGATGGAAAAGCAGCAAACAGTGCCTGGTCGCAAGGAAACGTCAGCCTCGGGCGGCGGATCCCAGCGACACCAACTCGCTTGGCCACACCATCAGTAGCCTTGCGCACCCCGTCCTTCGGCCGCCTGTGAATCTTCGACGCGCTCAATATCATTATGGACTCGACTCTCTATCGCGACCGGAAGGTGGCGATGGACCGTCGCCTCCAGGGCAGCGTCGGACGTCGTCCGCGCCCACACTACGAGCAACGTCGAGTGCTGCGAAGCCGAGTTCCCGCGATGGCCGATGCTGGTGTACGGCAGCGGCACGGCCGTATCAATCCACCCGGTTGGATGCACGGCATGTGCATCCTCGACCCACACGCCCGACGCGACCCGGCGCGGGACCTCCACACCATCGTCGTCAAGCTGCGACTGGGTGGAGAAGTATTGCTCGCCAAGCGCGACCGTGGACCCGGCATTGGCGACCAAGGCCAACGACGACGTCGACTCGGCCGACGGCACGCGCGTCTTGCTGGCGGCGGACACGGCGGAAGCGGCCGTGGGTGACGACAGGTGCCCCGGCCACTGCGCGACCGGCGCCAAGACCAAATCGCGCGCGGGTGGGGACCCCACAAGTTTCGCGACGGTCGCGGCGGCCTCGGATGGCGACAAATCAATGCGCAACGACCGCTCGCCGGCGCGAGCAGGCGACTCGAGGTCGAAGTCCAAATCAATTGCGAGTGATATCGCCGGCGTCTTGAACCCGGCCTCGATGTCGCCGCCCTTGCGATCGGCGGTGGGCGTCGACTCGTCCCACGGGTCTGCGCGGTCGGCTGGACGCAGCCGCTCGAGAGCGAGCGTCGATGCAACGACGGTGCCGACGCTCTGGATCGACATTTCGAGCGTAAAGTGCCGGCCGAAATAGTTGAGGAGGCCAAAAACTGATGCAAGCGTCTAGGCAATAAACAACAGTGACAGCGGGGTCAGAATGTGATGCGCGTATCGAGCATGAGCCAACGGTCGCCAATAAAATTGCAAACGTACTACAAGCAATATCACAAACACGAGCTTGATGAGCAGCGTCAGCACGGCTGACTCGAGTCGGCGGCTATGCTCACAGCGATCCATGCCCAGGCGCGCGAGCCTACGCATCTCCTGGACGTGACGCACCATGGGCCGCACCAGGACGAGTAAGATGATGAGATACATGACGACGAGCACGGCCTTGCCCGCGGTGCTGAACATGCGGTTGAAGACAATCGAGCACACGCCCGAGGCCGCGAGCACGTCCCGGTCCCACGTGAGCATCGCCGTCGACACGGCGATCAAACCCATGGCCACGGCAACGAGCAAAAATAAGAGCGCGCGCTTGTATGGGCGTCTCCAGGCCGGCACGAGCATCGTCGACTGCAAAATCAGCACGGCGCTCGACGGCAAGACCATGAGCACGTAGAGCGCGTCCGCCACGGAGCCCTCCCACGCGCAATCCATGTCGCGGCCGAAAAAATGAACCACAAAATTGACTTGGTTCGTGACGTGCATGATCCCGGCAATCAGCTGCAATTTGGCAAGTCGCGGCTTCGTCCACCACGGCACCGCGCCGGGAGCGTGACCCTTGGCGCCAAAATGCGCCATCGAGACAGCCGTGGTCGAGGTCGTGGTGGTCGCTGGTGTCCCTGGTGGCACGGGCGCCGCGGGACGTGGAAGCATGAGACTGGCCGCGTGCTTGTCGCGGTCGCGGACAGCAAGCACGCGGCGCAACGTGTGCACGTTCCAAAAAAGTATCCCGATCGCGGTCAGCAAGAAAAAAACGAGGGCAGCGAGCACGGGCAGGTCGTAGTTCCATGGTGCCAAAATGCGTGCGTTGCTCGTGGTTGCCGAGTCGTGCGTTGGGGCGAGTATCGGCATCATCGTATGCTTCGAGCAGCGGATGCGGTGAAGGCGACGTCAGATTCGATGGTGGGCAAGGGCTACATTGGCGCTCACAGTATCAGACCGGTGTTGGCGGAGCACCCATGTGGGTTGGGTTCGTGAGCATGGTCGTGAAGTGCGAACCGGTTACAGCGGCAGCGAGGCTGGTTCGGCGAAGCGTGATCAAGTTGGGCCAGAATTGGGCGACAACGCGACAGAGAAGAGACGTTTGTGACCGTTAGTTGGCAAGGACCGGACGTCCTGTGCCCTCAGACGCGAGGAGCAGGCCGGCGCGAGTGGTGGAGGAAATTGGCGGCCGGGAGAGACGGGAGCGGGCAGTGTTTTCTACCCGTCCATGAGGGTCTTGCGCGGTCTGAACAGCGCGATGGGCATCGTTGGCATCGTCGCGAGAGTAGTCGCTGCCTAGTCGTCGGTCCGTGCGCGCTCCAGCAAAGAGAGGTGGCTCCAGCAAAGGAGGTGGATGAGGGGACCGCAAATGAGGTGCTCTGACGACTCGTGGCGAGTGTCAATCGCGGTCGTGGTCGTGATCTGTCGCGTCCAGGAGCGCCCGTCGCGTGGGAATGCTTGCAGGACGACGTTCGCAGCGGCATCAAGCGGCTGGTTTGTCTGTCTGCGTCTGACCACCATCCACTCTGAGCTTCAGAAACATCATTGAAGAATGTGCTTTTGCGATGCTCTTCTTCACTGATCGATCCGCTGATACTTTGTGCTGCTCTCCCCAGCTTCGCTCACGGTCCTCGACAAAGTCGACGGAGTGTCCACTTTATGTGTCCCTCGATCGCTACGGGCGTTCCAGATGGGCATGATCCAGGCGGCGTTGACGCAGATCAGTGGAGAAAGTGACCATCGGCGCAATGTTGATAATTGAATTGGAGTCGCGGAAATAATACAAAACAAACAAAATTTGAAAGAACCCAAACGGTAAGAATGAGCACACATCTCTCCACCCAAGATAAGCGGGATCCCGAGCCGACAACTAGTCCACCCGCCAGGTGAGCGGCCGTCGCACGCGCCGTGCTCCCGTCTCCGTCTCGCCGTCCTTGCAATCGACAGTTTCCTCCACGACCGGGCACGCGGCATAGCGCGTGGGCGCCGACGACCGAGGCACGTTGGACTTTGCCGAAGACGTTGACTGGAAATACCCATGGTGGTGGTGGAACGCGCCCGACTGCGAGACCATGCCCCTGTCGGCCATCGAGCTGGAAGCCTCACCGGTTCGCGCATCGGCATTGGCCCACGCCTCGCCCGACATGGCTCGCTGCGACCCATCCATACCAGCACTATCGCGTGGCGGAAACTGGCGGCCGTCAAAAGCGGGCACGTTCGTGGATAGCGTCGCAGCCGATGACTCGGGCGAGACGACGTGAGTCGCGACGACGCTCGTTGGCGGTGCAACCGACACAGGGACGGGTCCCAGAAACTGCACGGCGTCAGTGGACCGAGCCTTTTCGAGCGCGGTCGGCCGGGCCATGAGCTTCGCGACCGCTGCTGCCGCTTCGTTTTCCGTCAAATCAATACGCAACGGCATCCGCGTGCCGCTCGAGCGCGTGGGGACGACCGTGTCGAGCTCTGTCGAGTTCCCGGTCTCGAGGCTGTCGTCGTTGGCCGTGACCGACGCCGACTCGCCCGACGCGTCCATGGAGCGCCGCGAGCGCATCCGATCCAGAGCGAGCGTCGATGCGCAGACCGTGCCCGTGTTTTGGATCGTGTACTCGAGCGCGGGGAAGCTCTTGAACACGCCACACATGCCGAGAATCGCTGCGAGCGTCTGGTCAGGGGGAGCGCGCGTCAGGAAACCGAGCCAGGGGAATTATTCCGCAACAAGAACGGTTGGAGAACGGACCATGAGCAAAATGACGAGCACGAGCTTGATGAGCAGCGCCATGACCGCCGCCTCGAGCCGACGACTGTGCTCGTCGCGCGGCATGCCCGGGCGCGCGTGCAGCTTGCGCATTTCGAGGACGTGATACACCATGGGCCGCACCAGGACATGGAGAATAATCGCGTAGACAATCACGAGCGTGCCCTTGCCGAAAATGTTGAACTCCCGGTCGTAATGAATCGAGCAGACGCCAACCTCCTCCAACATGGCCGCATCCCACGTCAACATCGCCTTGGACGTGGCCACCAGCGACATGCCAACCGCAACGAGCACAAACAGGACCGTGCGTCGGAACGGCCGTTGCCAGGTCGGAACGAGCACCGTCGTCTGCAAAATCAGCACGGTGCTTGACGGCAGCAAAATAAGCACGTAGAACACGCCCGGCAGTGCCCCGAGACACAGGCAGCTCATGTCGCGGCCCAGGTGCAAGACGAGAAAGTCGATTTGGTTGGCGACGTGCAGGGTGGCCGCAAAGAGCTGAAGCTTGGCGAGCCGGACCTTGGACCACCACGGCGCCGCCGCGTCGGGTGAGCGGTCCTTGGCGTCGCTGAGCACTGTCGGACGCACGTCAGCGTCGGCAAATGTGGTCGTGGCCGTGGCCACCGACGTTTCCGACCCGACGAGCGCAGGCAAGGAGCCAAGTCGCGGCCCCGATTGAGCTGCCTTCCGTTCTTGATCGCGGATCACGAGCAGGCGGTGAAGTGCGTACGCGTTCCATGCACATAACGCAATGGCCGTGAGCAGGAAGAACACGAGGGATGCGAGCACGGCGGGATCGTAGTCCCACGGTAAAGTTTGCCGCGTCGCGCTGCTGCTCGTCAGCAGTTCCGTCGCAGCGAGCACCGATTCCTCGAACGACTCGCGAGCTTGACGGGCGGCCGCAATGGCCGTCGCAGGCGGCGGCATACTAAAGCGCAGACTTGTCAGACCGAGGAGCGCTCGTGGGCACGGCCGCACTGACTCACGACGAGCAGTTGAACCGCCAGATGTGGTCGCGGGCGGCAGGGATCAGTGTTGGTGGAGGGCTGCGTGCGGTTCAGGGACGGGTACGTGGCCGAGCGGGCACCTTGATGTCGTCCCGTGTTGGCTGAAGCGGTGGCGTGCACCGACACGACGGGCAGCTGGCGACCGCAAATTTCGTGGCCGCAACACAACGCGGACGCGGTTGTGCGCGGGTAAGTGAGCGATATCGCTGGCCGGACAGGTCGTGCGCTTGCTGCAACGCGGCACGTCCGTGAGCTGCCAGCGGTGCAGGTTGACGTGCTTGGAAAACTTGATGCCGTACGCGAGAGAGTTGAAGGGGAGCACTCGCCGGTGCGCCCATCGCCCATGACCAAGTCGGAGCAAGGGTTGGCTGGCCTTTTGAATGGCTGACCATTCAACACGGCAGGAACGTTTGCGACCATCTTGGCGGCCGCTGGCGCGAGCACGGCGGCTGGCGCAAGCATGGGGGCTCGCTTCGCGTGCGGGGTTGGAGCCCGGGCCCGTCGCTGTGCTGCCCAATCCCTTCCGCTCTGTCATCGTGACAGCACGGCGGATCCAACGCGCGCAGGGCCAGTCAGGTCTTGCGAACGGCACGGGCCCCACCGCTTGTGTGACCAGGATCAAGATTTGCGGCACAACAAGCGCCGGGACGAGGTGTGCGGGGTGTGCGAGGGCTGTCGTGAGATCCGGACCAGGGCCGCGGATCAGAAGCTGCGGTTGCACTGGCTGCGCCGAGGTCGTGCATCTCGAAATCAGCAATGCGTTCTACGCTTGTTGTGTCGCTTGCCACTTTTGGCGCCCCCATTTGCGGCACCGCTCCAATATCGACCAATAACGGCACACGAATCGGTCCGGTTCGACGTGGGCGCTGCTAGCAATCATTTTTGTTTTTACGCTCTTTGATTGTCCAACAAGGGGTCGCAGCGGCTCTTAGGGTCTCGACGGTGCTGCTCGTGGACGACGCGACAGGGAACAAAAGGATTGATTTGATTGGTGTTTACAAAGCACAGACGGACTCGGCAACGACGCAACGCTCCGAACTTGATCCCCAAAGCACCGACCCCCGACCTCCCCACAAACAACTCAAAGACACGCCGTCAACAACGGCGACAGGAGCCGTCCTCTTCTCTCCACCGTCTCCTCGGCGCGCAAACCGCCACGGACATCAGTGACCACACCCACCTCGCGTCTGATCATCGCGCGTCGATGCCCGCAAATCCGGCCGCATACTCTCGTGAAGCTCGCCGGCCTGCGTCAGGGGAATGGTCAGATTGTCGTTGGCCCAGGATGCCGGCACGATGCTCGAACCGTCATTGACCCAGACCCCCGACGCGACTCGGCGAATCTGCGCACCGCCGGCTCCGCCGTCGATACTGTCGCGCAAATCTTCGGTGGAGAGCTGATGGCGGCCCGACCCGACCTCACTCCCCACCATCGTGGCTGACGACGACGACGAAAAATCGGCGGACGGCATGCGCGACGAGCCGCAGAGCAAGGGCACGACCGACAGCGGCACCGGGCCCGCAAATTGCAAAATCGACGAGGCACGCTGCGACTCCGGCTTGGCGCGTGGCGGCGTCGTCGATCCCATGAGTTTGGCGACCGCGGCTGCGGCCTCGCTCGCCGTCAGGTCAATGCGCAGTGGCAATGTAGCGCGATGGCGCTCGTCGGTCGTGACACCGAGCATATCGCCGCCTGCATCACCGGTCAAGGGCGACGATTGATCTGCGGACGCTGACGACACGGCGCGTCCCGGGCGCAGCGGTTCCAAGGCGAGTGTCGATGCGCAGACCATGCCGACGTTTTGAATGGCAAACTCGACTTCGACAAAGCGATCAAACAGGTTGAAGATGCCCAGGCCTGACGCGAGCGTCTAAAGCAAAAAGAAACGGCAGGGCTGCGTCAGATTACGGTGGAGAAAGTAGCAGAGGACGACAAGTGAGCATGGTTGCAACAGGAGAGCGTACTACGAGCAGGATCACGAGCACGAGCTTGACGAGCAGCGTCAGGACGGCCGATTCGAGTCGACGGCTATGCTCACAGCGCCGCATGCCCGGGCGCGCGCCGTGAAGCTTGCGCATTTCCAGCACATGCCGAACCATGGGGCGCACCAAAACAAGCAGAATGATGAGATACATGCAGACAAGCGCTGCCTTGCCTGAGGTGTTGTATGTGCGGTCGTACTGGACCACGCACACGCCGGTTTTTGCGAACAGGTCGTGATCCCACGAGAGCAATACCGTCGACTCGGCAACCAGGCCCATTGCAACGGCAACGAGCAAGAACAAGAGCGTGCGCTTGAACGGGCGACGCCAGGCCGGGACGAGCATCGTCGTCTGCAGAATCAGGACAGTGCTCGACGGCAAGATGATAAACGCGTAGAGGACGCTCGACATGATCCCGAGCCACGTGCAATTCATGCCGCGGCCGAGATGAATCGCGAGAAAGTCGACCTGGTTCGCAAAGTGCATCGTCGCCGCAACGAGCTGCAGCTTGGCCAGTCGCGCCTTGGTCCACCAAGAACCGCCCGGTGCACGGTTTTTGGTATCGCTGCGCGTCGTAGAGTGGACGTCGTCGGTGAGCGGCGCGGGGGTCCCAGGTACAGACGAGCCAGCGGAGCGCGACCCGTGGTTGCTCGTCGACTTGCCAACGCAGAGAGGAGATAGGGCGCGGTGAAGGGCATACGCGTTCCACACCAGCAAAGCCATCGCGGCCAGCAAAAACAAAAAGAGGGCAGCGAGCACGGGCGGATCGTAATTCCAAGGCAAAGTCTCCTTGTTGCCGCCCGAATGGGTGTCCGGGGTGGTGAGGAGCGCGCTGCCTGCAACATGTTGCTCGGTCGTGATCAAAAGCGTTGGCGCCATGGTGCTTGCTAGAACTGCACCGAGAACCGGCAACAGTGATATTGCAAGGCTACGGGGAGGAACGATGGCGGAAAGTTTAGTGAGGGCCCACAGCAAGCAAAGTTCAAGGTCTCACCGGCATAGAGTGGTGGTGGTGGAAATACCGACACGTGGATAGACTCGCGAATTGCACGAGACGCCGCCAGCGCTGGCCAGGATCAATAGGAGGGCAGCGGCCGTTGCGATCACGGAGGACAGGACAGTTCGCGTCGTTGTTGCGCGAGCTGCACAGCGACGGCTCCCGATAAGTTTTGGCGATGTTGATCTCGCCGTGACACTCGCTCGGATGCAGCTGGCGGGCAACGGAGTGAGGAGGAGAATACGGAGGAGCTGCGCCGGTCGTCGGCATTTGCATCGTCGCCCACGTAAATCAGGCATCGTTGCACTTGATCAGCGCACCCGCCATTTGCGTAGAAGCCCTTGCGGGTCGATTCTGTACTTCGACGTGTACCGGACATGGATGTGCTCCGCAGGCAACCGCGGACGCGTCGATCCCGTCCGCGGCAACGTGCCACGACCGCACGATTCTTGTGGCGCCGTAGACGGACCGCGCCCTCATGCCAAGCATCAGAGCCTCGGGCTTCGGGAATCTGAGAAACCGTGACATCGCTGACGTCGAATTGGCAGTGCATACGTTTGGCAAGACGCGAGCAAGTATGGAAAATGGAGGATGGAGGATGGAGGATGGAGGATGGATATCATACTCGTTTGCGACGCGTTGTGCACCCCCACAACCCACCGCTGATAGTTTTTACTTTGGTAAAAGCATTCCGCGTGAAGGGAACTCTAGTATATGTGCAAAAATGCGGTTGGAGCGTTGCAGCGCAAGCATCAACAATAATCAAAACTGTTTTTAGCCCAAAACATCATCTTGATCCCATGTGGCTCTGCCACATGAGCGGCGTCACCTCACGCCTTGCTTGGGTCCGTTCCTGGTCAACGTCGGCACCCGGCACATTGTCCACCGTGTCCCGTGCAGTCGAAAGCTGATACTCGGGTGCGGTTCGCCGCACGTTCGGTCGTGCTCATGGCACCGACTGGAGTCGGTGCGCATCGGCACTGCCGCGGTTGCCTACCCGCTGTAATAGCGGCGCGCTGTCGTGCACAACTGCTGCTGCGACCTCTTCACCGACCCACACGCCGGACTCGACCCTGTGCGCCAGCCGCACATCGGCAGCTTCAAAATAGTCGCGCAGCGGACGGGCGACAGACCTGGTCGTGCTCTCCACCCTGGCCGGCGCCATGACGGCCGGCGTCGGCGGCTGCGCGCTCACCGCTGGCACGACGGCATGCACCGTGTCCAGCGGCAGTGGTGCGACCGACTTGGCCTTCTCATCTGGCCCCGATGCGGACCCCGTGAGTTTTGCGACGGCCGTGGCGGCCTCGGATGCCGACAGGTCGATGCGCAGCTGCAACAGTGCCGGCCCACTCGCGCGTGGCGACACGGCACTTGGCTCCGACACGGTCCTGAGTTTCGGCGTGTTGGCTCCGGGCTGCCACGCGACCGCGTTGTACAGCGACCACTGCGTCGAGCCATCGGCCGCGCCATTGTTGAGTTCGCCCCCGATGTTGCCGTCGCCGCCCATCGTGGACGCCGACGATGACCCGGCGCGGCCAGGACGAAGCCGATCCATAGCGAGAGTCGACGCGCAAATCATGCCCAAGTTTTGGAGCGAGAACTCCCAAAATCGGCCAAAGACGTTGAGGATGCCGAGAACCGATGCGAGCGTCTGAGCAAAGGACACGGAAAAAATGCGTGAGCGCTGGACGGTGGAGAGAGTTCGCATTCAACGATGGGGCCTATTGAACGCACCACGAGGAGTATCACGAGCACCAGCTTGAAGAGCAGCGTCAAGACAGTCTTTTCGAGCCGACGGTTGTGCTCATTGTACCGCATGCCCGGCCGTGCGTGCAGCTTGCGCATTTCCAGGACATGATAAACCATGGGTCGAACGAGCACGAACAGAATGATCATGTACATGACGACGAGCGTGGCCTTCCCAGCCGTGTTCAAAGTGCGGTCATGCTTGATCAAGCAAACCCCCGTCGGTAGCAACGCCCAATCCCGCGAAACCGTGGCAGCCGACGCCGCAATCAACCCCATGGCGCCGGCGACGAGCACAAACAGGACCGCGCGCTTGAACGGCCGACGCCACGCCGGCACGAGCATCGTCGACTGCAAGATGAGCACGGCCGTGGACGGCAGGACCAAAAGCGCGTAGAGCGCGCCGGAGACGCTGCCGAGCCACTGGCAGTTCATGTCACGACCAAGAAACTGTACGAGAAACCCGATCTGGTTCGCGACGTGCATGGCGGCTCGCGAGCCGAGTTTTCGTCCACCACGGACCAGCACCGGATCCGCGACGCTTGCCCTTGCTGCGCGCCGTTGAGAAGGTGGAGACGAGGACTGTGGTCGCGGGCGTGCCTGCGACGTCGCCGTGATCGCGTGGGACCGAGTTGGTCGCCTCCCTGTCGCGGGTGCGGATCTTGAGCACGTGGTGCACCGCAAACGCGTTCCAGGTGAACAGCGCGACCGCGACGAGCAGGAAAATAATGAGTCCCGTCAGCGTGAACACGTCGTAGTTCCAAAGTAATGGTTGCGCTCTGGCACCCGGCTTGGCCGTGACGCGCATCGCGTCGTCGTCCATGTCCATTGAGTCGTTGGCGAGTCGATTCGGTGTCATCGTGCGTGCCGTCGCGTCAACAGGCGGTCGGCTTTCCCGAGTGACGTGGCCGGGCTCGTAGATCAGACGGTGGCGCGTTCGCTGGGCAGCGTCCGTCCTGGCGCAACACAGGCCCAACACAGCGTCTCGGGTCGTCGTCAACGGAGCGTGTCGTGCTTGGATCAACGTGGTCGACGGCCCACGTTGCCCAGTGTTGTGGCGTTGGATATCGGTGAAGGGTTTGTGCGCGGGCTGGTCGGCTTGGCGAGGTCGACAGTTGTTGGGCGTTGGTCGACGTCAAGCACGGTTGGCAGGAGAGAGAAAGAGGACTGAGATTGGAGGAGCGTCGACCATCATTTTCTGCTCGTGCCAAATCGTCCTGATTGGGTCCCGACACGATCCGTCCCCGTCGCGTGCGGATGCGGTTGGCGAGCCGGATCGGCTCCGCGCGCACTAGTACGGAAACAAACAAACCGTTGGGCATTGCCCTATGCAGCCCTGCCTGCTGTTGATTGCGGTATTTTGTCGGTTGCGCCCCGCCGGCATCGACCCGCGACGATGCGGTGAAGTGTGAACCAGAGCCGTGCTGGTGGCATGTGCCACACCGAAGTCCTCTGCGCCGCAAACGTCGGGCCGTGCTTGGGTAGACCCAGCCAGACTATTTCAGTGCTTGTGTTCCGGGCTGGACGGGTCCGCGGATGTCGTTTTGCCGGGGTGACTTCGATCTCCTGTGCCTCAATCGCCAACCTTCAGCACTCGAGTGCTCCCGCTCTTTCCAGCCGCTCTTTGCCAAGCTCGGCGCGGTCCGGTCAGGTGGATACGATCAATGGTGGCGCTCACGCTTGGATGGGATCCGCACGATGGAGCAATGGTCGTCCTTCGAAGAGTGGTTGCACTCCGCCAGCCAAATGATTATATGTCGTCCTGAACAGGGTTGAGACTTGAGCGAGTTGTGTATGACCATTTGTGCGTGCGTGCCCTCGTCTCGTTCACACTTAGGATGTGCCCACAGTCTTGGCAGAACTGGCGTTGTGGCAAAAAAATAAATATTGACTACTTGATACAAGAGAGAAAAGTAATGTCACCGCCCACAATATAATGGGCCAGAAAAAGAATGCGACAGAAAACTAGGATACGATACAAATGGGGTCCACGCGACACAATGGACCACCTCTTGTTTGGGCAGCGTATCGAGCAACGGGACGACACCGCGTCGACTCGTTCTCACCAAAAAAATCGTCTACCGAAATTCGCCAGGTCTTGTCGGCCTCGATAGGGCTGCGCGCGCTAGCTCTGCCGCGTCAGCGGCCGCCGCACGCGCTGTGCCTCGGCCATTTCCTCTTCATCATCCATTTCGTCGTCAAACCCGCTCGCTCCATCCGTGGCTGTCGTCGGGTGACGATGATGCATCACCGCGTCGACCGCAAACTCGGGCGCCGTCACCCACACGTCGGTCCGCGCCAATGATGCCGCTGAAACGGTTTCGTGATGGAAACTCGGACGCGGCTGCAACGGCATATTCTCGCTCGCCCAGCGACTTCCCGCCGACCCGGGAGTCGCCGGTCCATCACCCCACGCGCCCGACGCGGCCCAGCGGCCCAGAACGAGGCCGTTGGCCGCGCTCACATGCGAGTGCGATACTTGGTGGTCGTCCGGGACTTGCCCACCCGGCGCGGTCACGGCAGCGGCGATGGCCAATGACGTCGTCGACTTGTTTACAGACGGCAAGTGCGTCGCGCTACTGCCTGACGGCGCGGGCGACCGCGCCTTGGCGTGCGGGTCTGCGGTGCCCATGAGCTTGGCAACGGCCACCGCCGCCTCGGACGCGGTCAGGTCGATGCGCAGGTGAAGCGGGACGGGCAAAGCGACATCGGTCGGTTCCAACGGCACGGGCGGCGAGTCGTCCTCAAGTTCCCGCGCGGGCGAGCCTGTCGAAGACCACGACCACCGCGAGTCGCCGACGCGTTCGCCGCCGTTCCGCGTCGCGGACGCCGACGGGGTGTCGGAGGATCCGGTACTTGCCGGGCGGAGTCGTTCGAGCGCGAGTGTCGACGCGTAGATGGCGGCGCAGTTTTCGAGAGAGTATTCGAGCGCAAAGAAGCGGCCAAACACGCTGAAGATGCCGAGAATTGACGCGGTAGTCTGGACAAGAATTGAGCGTCAGCATCCACGAAAGTGTGACAGAGAGAAAAGGACCGCAAGAGATACGCACCACAAACAGAATTACGAGCACAATCTTGAACAACAGCATCAGAACGGCCGCTTCGAGCCGTCTGCTGTGCTCGTCGCGCTGCGTGCCTGGCGTGTGCATCTTGCGCATCGCCAGCACATGCTGCACCATGGGCCGCACCAGGACGAATAGAATGATGAGGTACATCGTAACAAATACTGCTTTGCCAGCGACGTTCATCGTGCGGTCGTACTGCATCGCGCACACGCCTGTAGCGGCTTGCTGGTCGAGGTTCCACGAGAGCAAGGAGGTCGACCCCATGATCAACCCCATGGCCACGGCAACGAGAATAAACAATGCCGCGCGCTTGAACTTGCGTCGGTAGGCCGGCACGAGCATGGTCGATTGCAAAATGAGCACGGCGCTGGATGGCACGACGAGCAGCGTATAAAGAATGGCCGAGAAGACCACAATGGCGACACAGTCCAAATGACGGCCGAGATGTTGGACAAGAAACAGAATCTGGTTCGCGACGTGTATGGTCGCCGCAAACAGCTGCAACTTGGCGAGCCGAGGCTTGGTCCACCACGTCTCACGACGGTGATGGGATTTGCGGTCCGTCAGGCGGGTCGTGGCTGTCCCTGGAGTCTGAACGGGCGCGGCGGGGCGCGTCGCTGCCAACTGCTGCTTGACGTGGCTGCGGACCGCGAGCGTACGATGCAGCGTGTACGCGTTCCACGCCAGCAGCGCGATCGCGACGAGCAAAAAGAAAATCAGGCCGATGAGCACGGCCAAGTCGTAGTTCCAGGGCAATGTCGCGTGCGTGCTCCCAGTCGCGTCAGTCGCGGCGGCGACCACTTCAGCATGCGCGTAGCGAAGGCTCGCATGCTTGCCATCGATGGCGGCAGCAGTGGGCATGGCTCTCGCGTCCGGAAGCGTCGTGATCAAGGGCGCATCGTGTCAATGTGACGGCCCGTGGCGAGGGCAGGGCTCGTTGTCACTGCGCGCGGGGGGAGAGAGTGAGGTAAAACGTTGAAGCGGAGCGGTGGCGCTGCGGGCCCTCGTCGCGGTGCTCCCCTTGTTGTCGTTTTCGGCGGCCAGAATCGGTCCGCGCGTCACGATCTCTACCGCTTGCATGAGCGGAAGCGTCTCGCCACTTGGAGCTTCTGGCTGGGCCACAGTTGAACCCTCGCCATCACTGCGACCGACGAGGGCGGCGCCTCACGACCGCACCCACGTGCCGAAGAAAACCGGAAGGACGTGGATGAAAGCCCCGATTACCTTTCGGCGCGGCACTCTCCGTGCTCGAAGTTGTCGTCGAGGCGCTTCAAAATCTCGTGATGTGTACGGCCATAGTGATTTGGCGGCCGGTTTGCCATCGACCGGTTAGCGCGCACCAGGACGCGTTTGATCGCTAACGATGCTGATTAACGGCCTGTGCACGACAGGCCCGATGTTGAGCGCGCTGTGCATGCGTCCTTTCGACTGCAGGCAATCACTGGTGTCGAAATGGCGTTTGGTACGCAAGGACACGATACATTTTGCACTCCAAAATCACGCCGGCGATGACGGGAAAGAAAAAACGGCACGAAAAATTACAGACACAACTGCGACTGCCGCGCGCGAGCGGCAGTCGGGAGAGTCGGGATCAAAACTAACAGAGCGAGGTCGTGGAGGGTTGACTCGGGTACAGCCACGGATCCCAAATGAACCAACAAGAAAACAAAAACGGGTCATGACATCTATGCGCCAGCGCGGAACGTCGCTACAGAGTCGTGGCGCAGGCGTCGCTAATGCTTTTCCACCGGAAACCAAGAGCCGGAAGCGGCCCGGCGCACTGCTACGCTGTGCACGCGCTAAGACCTCCTAGCAAGCGGCTGTCGCTCGCGCTGCGACTCTTCACCGTCTTCCATCTCGCCAAACGCGTCCACCTCGTCGTGCGCCGTCTTGCGCCGCAAATGCGTGTCCGTCTCCACGGCAAACTCGGGTGCTGTTGCACGCCCATCCCGCCGTGCCGAGGACGCGTCGTGGAACGAGTCGCGATGACTCGCGTGGTCGCGCAAAGTCACGTCGATCTCGCTGACGGCGAACTGAAACCTGGTGGACAACGCGTGGACGCCCAAACCGACCTCGGCCGCCGTGACCGACGTCGACGACACGATCATATCCGTGCCCGACGGCACGCGCCGAATGCCGTGCAGCGGCGTGATGAGCAACGGCGCGCGTGCTGCTGGTCGAGCCTTTTCGTCGGGTGCCGGCGAGGTTGACAAGAGCTTGGCCACGGCTGCTGCCGACTCGGGCGCCGGCAAGCTGATGCGCCCGGGTGTGAACGCGGCAGGCCCAGTTGTTCGCGCCGGGGACAGTGGGTGAATTTCCGTGTCGTCGCCCGACTGCTGCTGCGCGCTGGACGTGGACCACGGCACCCACGTCGCTCCCGAATCTCCGGTCGTGGTGGCGCGCGTGGCGTCCTCGCTGTCGTCGCCCGTGATGGACGCCGAGTCGTCGGTTGATCCAGTCGGCACAGAGCGGAGTCGCCGGTCGAGGGCAAGCGTCGACGCGTAGACCGTGGCCACGTTTTGTAGCGAAAATTCGAGGACCGTGAACCGGCCCGTCGCGTCGAGGATGCCGAGAATCGATCCTAGCGTCTATATACCAGGGGGGCGAGAATCGAGGTGAGAAATGGAAATGGCGCAACGCGGCCTTCTGCCAACTGGTGGAGAAGATAAAGTACACGTACCACAATCAAAATGACCAGCACGAGTTTGATGAGAAGCGACAAAACGACGGCCTCGAGACGGCGGCTGTGCTCACTGCGCTGCATCCCCGGAGTGTGCAGCTTGCGCATCTCCAACACATGGCGCACCATGGGCCGCACCAACACGAGCAATATGATCAGGTACATGCACACGAAAACGGCTTTTCCGACCACGTTCAGCGTGCGATTGTACTGGATCGAGCAAACGCCAAGCGTCGAAAACAGGGCGCGATCCCAAGACATCAGCGCCGTTGATCCGGAGATGAGCGCCATGGCCACCGCGACGAGCACAAACAACAGCGAGCGCTTGAACATGCGGCGCCAGGCCGGCACGAGCATGGTCGACCGCAAAATTAGGACCGCGCTCGACGGTACGATCATGAGCGTGTAGAGCACGATTGACATGGCGCCGATCCACGCGCAATCCATGTGCCGGCCGAGATGCTGGACGAGAAAGTAGATCTGGTTCGCGACGTGCATGATCGCGGAAAACAACTGCAGCTTCGCGAGCCTGGTCTTGGTCCACCAATGGCGCGCGCCGGGTGCGCGATTTTTCATTGCTGCGCGCCGTGTTGCTGCGGTGGTGGCCGTGGCGGCCGCCCCGGGCGTGCCGACGGCGCGCGACAGTTCGTGGTGGTGGTTGGCGAGCATGCGGTGCAGCGTGTAGGCATTCCACCCGAAGAGGAGAATCGCGACGAGCAAAAAGAAGACGAGACCTACGAAGATTGGTAGATCATAGTCCCAGGGCACGGTCGGCTTGCCGCTGGTGTTGGCCGCGGCGAGCACCACCTCCTTGAACGGATCAAAAGGTTCGGCGCGCGGCGAGTCGCCAAATTGGTGACGATGAGTCGCCTCGAGCAGTAGGATCGGTGCCATGGTCGTGGGTTCGTGCGGCAGGGACGTCAGGTCGCGGATCAACGGGCAGGGACGGGGGAGGCGTTGCACGGTTGCTGGCGGTTCGCGGATCAGATCGAGCGTTGCACGGTGGTCACTTCGTCGGGAGGACAGGACCCGCGGTGGCGGTCGTTGGCAGGGCAGGCCCGACGAGAGAGCGAGCGCTCGTTTCGACTGGCAGGGAGCGCGAGGGTGTCGAGCAAATTTATCGGCCGGGTCGGTTGTGCGCGGAGCTCGGACTGGACCTCGACGAGCCTCTGCTGGTGCTCACGCTTGGATCGGCTTGCGGTTACTGATCGCGCAGTCCGCATGGTTCGTGTCGCCGATGGCCGTCGACGTTGTCAGCGCTGGAGGGGAAATTTGACCGGCGCACCCGATCCGCGCTCGGTGAGCCTGCCCACGTGTGTGTGCCCTTGGTCGGCTGGCGCCGATGCGGCTGAAGCAGGTGTGAAGTGTTTGCGGCGCGATGGACATCGGGCCGGCTTGGCTGTGCCGCAGGGCCTTCGCCCGCATGGGCAGGGATTGTCCGGCTGCGGTTCGCACTTGGAGGAACGCAGAACGAGTGCGGGACGAGGGACGCCTGCCACGATCGAACCGGGCTCGTGGCGGCGCGTGCGGACGCGCCGTTGGAGGGCCGATGAGATGGCCTGCCACGGCTATCCGGACACACGTGGCTTCTGCATCGCCCCAGCACAACGCGTTCCGCCTGCGCACAGCAAGTGCCTGGGCGATCACCCCACGGTCCTCCCCGGTTCTCCATTCGCACTGACCGACTTTCGTCCGCGACGACTTGGTGCCTGATACGACCGGGACGGGGCCCTGACTGATACTTCGGGGAGGATTGCGTAAGGATGTATTTCGCACAGCAGCGTCCTTCTTATGTAGGAAGACGCCTCACACTATGCGTCTAATTGGGGACCACGTGTTGGCAGGGCGCAAGCGGGGGACGCTTGCATACGCGCCAACAACTCCCTCCCTGCCCGTCCGAGGCGCGCGACGCGTCGGATCCACGATCGATCCTCCACTCAACCACAACACCACCAACCACTACTGCAGCGACCGCAACACCGTCGCCGTCGGCTTGCCGGCCTTGACGCCCGACAGCACCTGCACGCCCGGCGTCTGCGCCCGATACTCGCGCCACTTGACGACCGCGTCCGCGTCCTCGCGCAAGTCCTCGGCGCGTTCCCACGTCGACTCCTTGATCGCGCGCTGCTGCCACTTGATCAAGTACAGCGTGTCGCCCTCGCCGCGCCGGCCCGTCATGCCTTCGCGCAGCACGCACTCGGGCTCGTCGGCCGTCGCCGGTGCCCATCCGTGCTCGTCGTCGGTGCCGTCGTTGCCCGCGTACGGCCGACCCGGAAATCGTGCCAAGTCCAGCTCGCGATACGGTTTCAGCAGCTCGACGTGGAACGTCGGGTGCACCTTGTACCCGGCTGGCAATCCGAGCCTGCACGCGCGACCGCCACCGACCACGGCCTCGACGTTAAACGGGCCAATGAACTTGGGCAGTAACTTACGCGACGTCAGCTCCGTGCCTGATGCTGTGCGCGCCGCAATGTTCTTGGTCGAGAGCCACACGCGGTCGCCGACGAGGTACTCGACGTGCTTGCGGTGCTGGTTGACTTGCATCACCATGGCCGCGCGCGATCGATCCAGGCTCACCCGAGCATCTCGCGTCGCTGCGTCGAGCTGCTCCGCCATGCGCTCGAGCTGCGGTACCGGGATATTGTTGCCGAGCATGATCTCGACCGGCCCGCGTGGCACAACGCCCCACAGCTCGAATGGCGACTTGCCCGTCGGCTCGGCGCGCGAGTTGTTGTAGGCGAACTCGACAAACGGCAGGTATGTCGGCCAGTTGGTGCGCTGCGCGTTGACGAAATGCCGCAGCATCGACTGCACCGTGCGATTCGCGACTTCGGCCTGGCCGTCAGACTGTGGATGATACGCTGTCGACATCGCTAACCGCGTGCCCAACCGCCGCCAAAGCGCTTCCCAAAACGCAGACGCGAACCGCGGGTCACGGTCGCTCACGATGCAGTCGGGCAAGCCAAAATCGGGCAAGACGTACCGAATGTACAAGCGCGCAAGCCCTTCGGCGTCCGTCGTCATGACCGTCGGGATCACGCGCAACCGCTTCGTCAACGCGCACACGAGCGTGACGATGGCGTCTTTTCCGCCCTCCCCGTCTGGAAGCTTGCCGATCAGGTCGATGTTGATTCGGCCCCACGGCCGATCCGGTACAGGAAGCGGTCGCAGCAGGCCGTCGGTCTTGCCGATCTTGGGCTTGTTGGCCTGGCAGCTCACGCACGTCCGCACATAGGCCTCGACGTCGGCCGCCATGCCACGCCAGTAGCACCACCGACGCAGCAGGTCGAGCGTGCGACGCGCGCCCATGTGCCCGGCGAGCGGCGTGTCGTGGGCCTCGGACAGCCACAAGGTGCGCAGCTCGCGGTCGTTTGGGATGAGCGGCACCCGCCGCGCCTCGCCACTGACCTCCACGAACTTGAACAGGATCCCGTCGTCGGCGACGTACCCCGCGGGCGGCTGCTCGAGCATCGCGTGCAACCGTCGATCCGCCGCCGTCGCGGCCACGACGCGCCGCATCATGTCTGGCTCGACTTCTGGTCGAACCCCTTGCACGAGATCCTCGGCGGGCTCTTGCGCGTGCTCGCCCTCGACCGCAATCGCCATGGTCTCGTCGTGCTTGTGCGACCGCCGTACCTGCAGTACCGCGAATTTCCCGTCCTCGCCTTTGTATAATGGCACCGCCGCGACGCGCAACGCACCGTTGGCACCGCGCGCGAGTGGTGTGTACAGCGCGTCGGCAAGCAGCGACCCGTCCGGTCGCAAGTCCGGCCGTCGCGACAGCGCGTCAGCGTGCGGCATGCGCTCGCCCTTCTCGTACTTGATTTCCAGATCGTACTCGGCGAGCGACGACAGCCACCGCACTTGCCGTCCATTGAGCTCGCGCTGCGTCGCAAAGTACTCAAGCGTGCGGTGGTCCGAGTTGCACCGCACCGACTTGCCGTGCACGTACGTGCGCCACCGATTCAACGCGGCGACGATTGCCAGTAACTCGCGGTCGTGGACCGGGTACGCGCGTTCCGGTGGCTTCAACTTGCGACTGAAATATTCGATCGGTCGCCCATTCTGCTGTAGCACCGCGCCGACGGCGAACCCGCTCGCGTCGGTCGTGATCTCGAAATCGCCGTCCTCGTCAGGCAGCACCAGCACCGGCACCGACGACAGCGCGTCCTTGAGCGCGCGGAACGCTGCGTCGGCCGCGGCTGACCATTCGTACGTGACGTCGTCGGCGAGCAAGTCCGTCAGCGGGTGCGCGAGCTCGGCGAATCCATTGACAAATCGCGCGTAGTAGTTGGCGAGCCCGATGAACCCGCGCAACTCCTTCTGGTCCTTGGGCACGGGCCAATCGCGCACTGCCGCGACCTTGGCTGGGTCGACATGCACGCCGTCGCGGTCCACGAAATGACCAAGGTACTCGACCCGCTCCTTGAAAAACTCGCACTTGCTCGGCTTGACATGGAACTCGTTCTTGCGTAGCACCTCGAGCACCTGCCGAACGTGGCGCTCATGCTCAGCCTTGGTCTTCGAGTAGATCAAGATGTCGTCGAGGAACACGACGACGAACCGGTCGAGGTACGGCTCAAACACCTGGTTCATGGCGCGCATGAACGTCGATGGTGCGTTGCACAAGCCGAAGCTGAGCACGCGCCACTCGAACGTCCCGTACCGCGTCACGAACGCGTCTTGTGCACGTCCGACTCGTCATGC
>GG745329.1:259267-299846 GCA_000151295.1 Allomyces macrogynus ATCC 38327
TAGACATCCGTCCCAACACCCTCTACTCTACTTTCGGCGTCATACCTTTAGTTTGGGCGTACGTCACGGCATTTACGAGTCGCATCATCCCCTTGTACCCACGTTAACTGCAGCAAACGACACGATCATTCGAGTCTGCGAGTTAAGTTTCATGATCTCATTCAGTCATCACATATGCTTACTTTATGTATAGTGTGTTATGCGAACAGCTTAAGCTTCCCCTCATGATGCCCGATATCACGGGTCTATGTCCGTACTGTATAACTCCTTCCTCATTGCAGCTCTACCTCGGTATAGAAACGACACTCATAAAAACAATAGGGTGTTGCGCTCACTTTCACACACTCCACCACAAGATAACCAAAACAACATCATAAAAACTTCCGCCTCCTGTCATTGACTTTACGCACACGCGCATCTACTCGCGCCCGACCGTGATTGTAACTAAGACGACCGATGGCCCCGCGCCGACGTCGACGCCGACGCACCCCAATGGCCCGCAGAAGCCCGTCAAGGACTTGCCGACGACGGGTGCACCCGCACCGACGCAGGCGCCATCGACGGAGGGCGCGTGCGGTGGCTCGGCCAACGGGTCGATGCAGTGCGCGGCTTCGGGCGCGCTGCGCCAGTGCGTGAACGGTGCCTGGTACGAGTTCCCGAAGCCGGCTGGGACCAAGTGCCAGGTCGTCGACGGCAACGCAATGTACTACTTTGAGGCGCAGTCGTACGAGGCCGCGCAGAAGGATGGGGATGATGGCCAGTGGCACGGCTAGTGAAGAGTGTAGAGGATTTGCATTCGCCTGTTTGGTTCGAATTTTGTTTTGGTCTCGCCATTGCTCATACAAAAGAATACATGCTACACGGCCATCTGTTCCACGACACGCGCGCAGTTCAGGTCCGTTCGGGGGGGAGCGGCTGCTTGGGGACCGATGGCAGAGCACCGAGCTGCGACTGTTTGGCCTTGACGCGCTGCTTTTCGCGGTACTCGGCTGCACGCATCGAAAATATGCGCGAGTGCAGAACATAACTCGCTGGGATCGGCAGCGTCGCGGTCGGCTTGGTTGCCGCGGATTCGTCGCTCTTTTGCCCGGCAGCAGCAGCAGGTGCGGAGGTAGTGCCAGCTGGTGCACGGCCCGTGGTCGTTGCCGCACCGGTATTCGGTGGAAAAGGACTCGATGCGGTCCCCGAAGCGGTAGAAAGTGTGCAAAATCCGGGATCTTGGCAATGGTTGGCGCACGTCTGAGTGGGTGGGCGCCGCGGGGCAAGCGGTCAGCTCGAGAGTGACAGCACAGCAACACGTCGAACGGGTTGTCCGCTCATGAGACCTCGTTGATAAATACAAAGAAGAAATCAATGTCGCTGTGCGTGAGCACTTCCTGCGTCGGTTTGCCGCACACCCAGCATGGACGGTCGGTCGCAGCGCGCCGGCGTTGGTACAAGTTCTTGAACGGGATCGGCGCGGCCGCCTGCATCTTGGCCAAGCTTTGCAGCAAGTTGGTGCGCGTCAGTCGTGCTGGGATGGCGAGATTCCAGGTCGCGCGCTGTTGACGCAAATATGATCGTTGTTGACCAACGGCCGAGGCGGACGCACGCGGTCACATGTTGACTGGAGGAGCACGGCAATCCAACATTGTATCAAAACGCATCAACTCAGAGGCAACCAAACACGTTTTCGAGAAACAGCAAACGGCAGCAAGCGTGCCAGTTGTCGATGAGGACGTCGAGAGGTCGCCAAGTTGAGGGTCAAGCCAGCAGAAAACTCGATCCACACCGGCTAGACGGCGCCTTCCATGGTGGAGGCGGCCGGTTTCGTGCTCTTACGGAACATCTGGATGTGAAGTGCACTAGAACGAGCTAATAATCGAGAATGCCTTGATGGAAACGCCATTTGAGTGGAAAAAACGCTGTCCGGTCGACCCAACGACGCGCCCGCACGGCGACACTCTCCAGATCTCGCCTCATTCTCGTTACCAGGCCGGTGCTACGTCACACTCAACACTCGGCAACCGAGGGTCAAACTGGCGTTTGCAACCATCGCCCCACCCGTGCCTCCTTTCTCATCGACGCTGGGAAGCCATAAACGACCTCCCCATGGATGACTTCAACAAGGTGGCTGACTGTGTTCCTCTCGTCGACGAGGGTCGCCCGACCCAGACCTGCTCTACAATGTCGACAACGTCCGCAAATTCGAGTGCCGCAGCGCTTGTGTCAGCCGTGGAGCTGCTCGAAAAACGACGAAATGATTTGGACTCGGTCGCAACAGCGCCAACATCCAGCGAGAACCCGACGTTGACACCAGCACCAGCTCTGCCCGATACGTTGCGGCCGGGTCACGTCGCTACCCGGCCCATCTCGAGCGACTTGTCATGCCCTGCCCGTGCCAATATCATGAACGCGATTGCGGCGGCGGCTGCCGTTGCTGGTGCAAGTACCGCGTCGGCGCCTGCACAACCTGTTCCAGCGGCTCGACCCAATGACGTTGATAACGGCGACCAGGCACAAGTAGACTCGGTCAACAACATCCCCGACCTCGAAATCACCGAGCCTGCCAACTCTGCGCCATCCGCGTCGTATATCCACACGCCGCCGTCCAGCGTTCATTCGTGGCAAGCATCGGCTTCGACGACACGTGCCCGATCGATTCACAGTTTTCTCACTGTCGATGAAGCTCGTACCATTTCGGGCGGTGGTGATATTACGCCGGCGGCGCCATCGACTCGCAACTCGACGACGCAATCGGAGCTGCCGTCGTACAGCGATGCGTCGCCGAAACCGCCCGGGTACATTGCGCTTGAGCTCGAGGAGGCGCAGGAGCGCGTCGACTCGCGCGAGGCACCGCATTGGGCACTGTGCTGTGGCACGATTGCCAAGTTGCGCACGCTGCGCCGCGTCGCGTTTGTCTATACCGCCATTTCGCTCGCCTATTCCGTTGCCTTTATCTTTTACGAGACGGCGGCCCTGTTCGACTCGACGGGGCGACTCCGTGTCGACGGGCCTATTCTTGACGAGCGGTACAAGGTACTGGCCGCTGCGATTGAATTATGATTTTGAACGCGCCACTAACCGCTATCCTGATACGCCTAGTCGCCCGAGCGGGACCTTTTCCCCACTCTCCACCTGATTTTGTGCTCGATGTGGTTCCCCGCGACGTTCTTAGGTGGATACGCTTTGTTCAAGGTACCGCTCATCCATGTCGACCTTCCTTTCTCGCCTGACCATGCATTTCGGAACCAACAGAATCTCGAACTTCCTTTCCACATTTCGTCGTATATGCTCTTCTTGCTCGCCGGCACCGAGTGCGTCCTCACTGCCGTCGACTTTATGCGTTTTCGCGACGCGTCGGCGGCCGCGCACGCTGCCACGAGTCCCATAGTCTTGCCTGTCCTGATTGTGCGCGGCGCGATGCTGCCCGTCCACATTATCGGCCTTTGGATCGTGTATTGGACCAGTCGACTATGGACGCCGCTCGGAGTCGAGATGCGGCGGCTGCGCCAGGAGCACGAGACAAGAGCGCGTACCGAGGCGGTGCGCGCGGCACAGGAGGCGGAACTCCTGGCGCGCGAGACGGAGGTAGTGACTGCGAGCTCTGCAGCGGCGGCGGCGGCGGCGGCGGCGGCTGTGGGCACGGTGAACACGGCGGCCGAGGCACGCGCAAGCACGGTGCCGTCGTCTTGAGCGTCGTATCTACATTCTCATTTTGTCCATTCACTGCAGTACCTACCTTGTCGGCCATCGCCGCTGGCAGGTGGCCCAACTGTGCTCGTTTTATGCGATTCGAGTCGTTGGATCCGTGCGGGATCCATTCTCAGTCGCCGCGTCGCGTTTGTAACCATTATTTGTGTAAGCCAAAACATGGTCGCTGCCTTGATTTCTCGCCTTGGCTTATTCCGTCCGGTGGTTGTCGACAAGTTGTCGGTGGCAACAAGTCACACTCACATGAGTGATGAGATCTGTAAGTCCAGCGATTTTGGAGATTTTGATGCATTTCGATCCATCGTCAGCGCGACGGCGCGCGCCCTACCTTGACTTGACAGCTGAAGCCCGGCTCCAAAATCCACTCGCTGCAAGCGCATTTCCATCGTCTTCATGGGCGACGGCGGCCAGCTCGTGATGTGGCGACGGCGACCGGCCGAATCCGCATCGGGATGTCTTCCAAAGTCCAGTGGATATAAAAGCACGTCTCCCGGCGCCGAGCTCGTTCAACTCTCCCTCTCCGCTGCTGTATCCCCAACGACTTCATTCAGCAACCCGCCATGGTTCGACCGGTCCAACTTGCTCGACTTCACGCTGCCGCACGAGCCCTGCCCTCGCCCATGCTCGCCTCTCGCACAACAAGCCTTCTCTCGGCAAGGATGCAGTGCGCTCGCTTTATTTCGACCAGCACGAGGCTATGTGCGCCCGGAACCAGCTCGGCAGCAGCACTACGAGTCGGCCAGACCGTGGTCGAAAAGATTGCTCAACGCTATGCCGTTGGACTGGCGCCGAACCAAGTTGTGCGCGCCGGCGACTTTGTCTACATCCAGCCGCACCATGTTATGACGCACGATAACACGGGTACGTTGCACGCCTCGCCTTTCGAGTGAGCGATGGTGCTGTCAGTGAAGCTGACCCGATTCCCTGTGCAGGTGCCGTGATGGCCAAGTTCCAAGCAATCGGCGCGACCAAAATGGCCGACCCGCACCAGCCCGTGTTTGCGCTCGACCACGACGTGCAAAACAGGTCCGACAAGAATCTCGACAAGTACTCGCGTATCGAGCGGTTTGCCAAGCAGCACGGCGTCGATTTTTACCCGGCGGGGCGCGGAATTGGGCACCAGGTCATGGTCGAGGAGGGCTATATTGCGCCCTACTCGCTGACGGTCGCGTCGGACTCGCACTCGAACATGTACGGTGGTGTTGGGTGCTTGGGGACGCCCGTCGTGCGCACGGATGCGGCCGCAATTTGGGCCACGGGGCGGACTTGGTACGCTTTTTTGTCGTTTCTCTTGCTTTTCGGTCACGGTTGCGGTTATCCTGACAATTTCGATCATGAACAGGTGGCAGGTCCCGCCCGTCGTGCAAGTCGCGCTGCACGGCAAGCCGCGCCCCGGCGTTTCGGGCAAGGACGTGATTCTCGCACTGTGCGCCTACTTTTCCAAGGACCAGGTGCTCAACACAGCCATCGAGTTTGTCGGTGACGGCGTGCGGCACCTGTCCGTCGATGAGCGACTTGCCGTCGCCAACATGACGACCGAATGGGGAGCTCTCGCCGGCGTGTTCCCCGTCGACGAGCAGACACTCGACTACCTGTCCCGCCAGCTCCGCGCGCGCCGCACGCCGGCTGTATCGCCGCGGCTGACCCGCGCTGACCTCGACCACGCCGCGGCCAATCCGGTCCTCGCCGATGGCAACGCCTTCTACACCAAGCAGCTCGACCTTGACCTGACGACGGTGCGCCCGTTCGTCTCGGGCCCCAACTCGGTGAAAGTCACTACGGCTATCGACGAACTGGCCGCGCAGCGCATCCCGATCAACAAGGCCTACCTGCTCTCGTGTGTGAACGCGCGGCAGCACGATCTCGCTGAAGCTGCGCGCATCGTGCGTGCTGCGGGTCCGAATGCGAGCGTCGCGGCGGGCGTTGAGTGGTATGTCGCGCCCGCGTCGACGCGTGTCCAGCAGGACGCCGAGGCCGCTGGAGACTGGCAGACGCTCATGGCCGCGGGCGCGATCGCGCTGCCCGCTGGATGCGGTCCGTGCGTTGGGCTCGGCCGTGGGCTGCTTGAGGACGGCGAGGTCGGGATTTCCGCGACCAACCGCAACTTCAAGGGCCGGATGGGGTCGCCCTCGGCCAAGGCCTACCTGGCGTCGCCTGCGGTCGTCACGGCGTCAGCACTCAAGGGCCACATTTGCGCGCCGGATCTGCCCGAGTACGCGGCGGTCGCGCAGGGCGAGCCGCTGCGCGGGTCAGTGTGCGAATTTAACGCGCCCGAGCGACCTGCTGTTGCCGCCTCGGCTTCGGAGTCGGCGCTCCTACCCGGTTTCCCGGCGACGCTGAACGGCGAGCTGCTCTACATGCACCAGAACAACCTCAACACGGACGGCATCTACCCAGGCAAGTACACGTACCAGGACGACATGACGGCGGCGCAAATGGCCAATGTCGTCATGGAAAATTACGACGTGAACTTTGCGCAGTCGGTGGCCGACCGCCGCGCCAAGGGGACCGACTCGATTCTGCTGGCCGGGTTCAACTTTGGCACGGGGTCGTCGCGCGAGCAGGCGGCCACCGCGTTGCTCGCAGCGGGCATTCGATTGGTCCTGACCGGCTCGGCGTCGGAAACGTTTAAGCGCAACGCGCTCAACAATGGTCTGCTGGTCCTCGAGGCGCCCGCGCTCGTTCGGGATGCGGCTGCCGCGTTTGGGGCTGAGACCCTGACCAAGGCGACGGGGTGGGCGATCGAGGTCCGGCTGGCTGAGGGGGTCGCGCTCGTGACGCTGCCTGGTGAGAGCGAGCCCCGGCGGTACGCGATCCCTGCGGTCGGCATGGCCGCGCAAGAGCTGGTTGTGGAGGGAGGGCTCGAGAACTGGATTCGCAGCCGCTTGCAATAATGAAACCGCGTTGCTTCTGTTGCTTTGATTTCTTTTCGCTTCACAGATGCCAACGCTGCTAATGGCAACAATACTCCACCGGCACATGCCCGCTGGAGCTTTCGGCTGTGAGGACATCCCGAGCTCCATGCTCTCGTTGGAGAACGCCACTTGCCACTCATCACCGCCCATGGAGTGAACGTTGAAGCGCCCGAGCTAAATGTCGTGCTTTCCAGGTGCGAGACGGGTCTGCCGCGTAAACTTCGATGCGGGACATATTTGATCTCGTCGTTTCTCGTCGCTCGAGCTTGAAGCGTTCGCAATCTGCTCTTTGAATTCCGACCCTGTCTGGCCAACTGCACCACGTCCAACTTGCTGCAATCACGTTGCAGGTCGCAACCTATCCCCTGCCGCTCGAGGGCCGATGCCGCCGCCGCCCGCACCGGCGCCGACCTGTCCGCCACCACCATGTCCGAGTCGTTCAGCTTCAACGAATGGGAGTCGGCGCTCGATGTGCCCGCCGATCTCCTGGCCGACGACGGCCGCGGCATCCATGAGCTGAAGATTTCCAACAAGCTGTACAAGTCCAAGGAGGAAATCGAGGCCTGCACCGTTGCCGAGTCGTTGGGCGATGTTGATCGCGCACTATGGATTGTCAAGTACGCTGCAAGATCCACACTTTGATGGGATATTCTCTCCACCGGCGCGCGAACGCACGGCCCTGACCTGTCGTTGTCGATTTGCTCAGTCGCGGCCAGCCGATACAGAAGCTGAGCGTCGTCAACAACTTCTCACAACTCATGGACGAGTACCCGCGGCGCGCGCTTGACGAGGTTCTCCCGGCCATTTTGGTGTGTGCGCGTTTCCCATTCGCGTATTGCGTCAAGCGTGCCCCTCAGCCTGACCCTCAGATGACGCCCATTCGCTCCTCCCTTTGCGTTGCAAGAACTCGGCTGCCAACAGCGTTTGGCACCAGGAATACCAGACGGCACTGTGCACGTTCATCAAGAGCATGCTCGACCAGGTCGCCGTCGGGTCGCCGTTCATTCCGGGCGCGCTGGAAATGGCCAAGGCGTTGATGAAGAGCGACAAAGAAGGTACCGCTTCCTTTTTGCGCCTGTGCTCTTATATTTTGGTGGTGGAGTAACTGATCGTCTCTTCTGCTCTCTCCACCTAGCCATTGTCCAATGCTGGTCGACCGTCTACCTCGCGTGCATTGAACGCGGCCTGGCCCACGACACGATGCTCCAGGTGCGCGTGTTCCGCTCGACCTCGCTTACCGTGTCCGCGAACTGACGTCCCACCGGCCCAATTCACCGCAGATGATCAAAACCGCCATCGTCGAAGGTGGCTTCACGCAACCCGCCCCGTGCCGCGTCTGGTGCGCCAAAGTCCTCGGTTCTGCGGTGCGCCACTTCTCGCCGGCCGACATCCAGGCACACTTTCTCGACAAGGCCCTGTCGCTGTGCCAGGACACGGACCAGGAAGTGCGTGCGTCAATGGGCCTGCAGCTCGCGCAGTTTGCGCGCAGCGTCGACGGCAAGACGCAGCACGACCGGATCTTGCCCGAGTTTGTGGACCTGATCCTGGACGAGGAGGTGGGCGTGCGCGAGGCGGCGGTCCAGGGCCTGAGCCAGGTGCTCGATTTTTTACCAGCCGACGCGAAACGCACGTACGTGATTCCGACGTGGACAGCGACACTGGGGGACGCGCAGTTGGCGAAAGTGCTGGCGCGCGAGTTTGGCGTGTTCTTCTGGCACTGCAAGGGTCCGTGCGGCTCATTCGGTCCGTGGCCTCGGCGCCAACTCACCCTTGCACTCCGCCCTCCGCAGAGTGCATGACCGAGGCCGACATGGCCACGTTCATCAAGTACTATCTCGACCAGGCGCAGGCGACCGACATGGACGTGCGCGTGCATTGCGCCTACAACTTGCCGGCCATGGTCAAGAGTCTCGGCACCGACGCGCGCCTCATGGCGGCGATTTCGAAACTGTGCAACGACCCACAAGTCGCTGTGCGGCACCGCATGTGCCTGTGCCTAAGCGTGCTCGCCGACTTGTTGGGTGCCGAGTGCTACCAGCACCTGCGCACGTCGTTTTTCACGCTGTTTGGCGACAACGAGCATATTTTCGAGACTCTGCTGCTGTCACTCGATGCGATCACGCGGCGGTTCCTCGCGGATCCGGCGTTTCAGAAGGTGGAGCCGGTTGTGTGGATTTCGACTACGATGGATGCTCACGGTTTTGACTCGTGGTAGGGCACCGACATGAACGATTTCCTGTTCATTGTCTTCCGCAAGATCCGCGAGCTGATAGCCAAGGCCAAGTGGCCGCAAGTGCACGCGTGTCTCGTGCAAGCGCGCAACTACGCCGAGTACTTTGACCCAGAGGCCGTCTACGACATCTGCATCCCGGTCCTGACGCGCATCATTTACGAGGTGCGGGCGCTCCTGCTTCCTTTCCACCATGACATCGCACCTGCCAACCCCACCACCTTATAGGCCCCCCGCGCCGCACTACAAGACCTCGGCACGCAACTCGCGGTCCAATCCATCCGGCGCTTCCGGCGCCTTGACCACCGCGACGGGCAATGCCGCGCGCTCGTCGCCGACCTCGCCTTCTCGTCCACCTTCCGGCACCGGATGCAGTACCTCGGCGTGTGCGCGCACGTCCTCGCCCTCGCCTCCGGCAAACTGTTCCGCACCTACTTTGCGCACGCCTACCTCGCCCTTTCCGCTGACGCCGTCCTCGGCGTGCGGCGCAAAATGGTCGCCCTGTTACCCGCGGCAGCCGCGGCGATTGCCGGCGCGGCCGCCGACGACCCCCTCGTGAAAAAGTACGCGGCGACCATAGTCTACCTGCGCGGAATCGGTGTCGACGTGCCGGACTCTTGGCCGGCGGTTGCGGACGAGGACGCGGAAGCGGATCGCGATCGTGAGGCGGATGAGGATGCCGCGGTGCGCGACGACTTGGAGGACGCGAGGCGGAAGGACGGCGAGTTACGCCGGCTCGTCGCGGGGATGGATAAGGACGTGGTCGCAGCGGCTGCGGCGGCCGCGGCGGCGGGGGTTGGGAACGGCACGAGTGGAGCGGGGAAGGACCGGCGGCGCACGGGCGGTGTGGGGAAGACGGCACCGACGCCGGCAGCCGCATCGAGTCTCGCGGCGCCGCTGGCCGCGGGGTCCGGGAAGCGCGACAGTTTGCGGTCGACCGGGAAGACTTCGCACGCGTCGGTGGGGACCGGCGCGCTCACGCCGAGTAATGCCACCGCGTCGCCGACGTTGACGACCGACCGTGGTACTGGGAGGCGGCCGACACGTCTGCGGTCCGCGAACGCGGCGATTGGCGGCGACGACGCACACGCGCCGGCTGCGGTGGTCCCGCCGCCGCCGGCACCGCTCGCGCCGCCGACCGTGCCCGGTGCCGCACACCGCAGCAAGTCGAACACGACGCTGAATTACGCGGCGGTTGCAGGGACGACGTCCACGTCGGCGTCGTCCTCGTCGCCGCCTGCGTCGTCGTCGAATCCGGCGCTGGCCGCGGTCACATCAGCGGGAGCGTCGAGCGTGCCGCGGAATGGTGGCGGCGGAGGTGGGGGTGGTGGTGGAGGTGGCGCGAGGCGCGCCAGCGGGCCGCTGTTGTCGACGGACGCGGCGGCGTGTGCCGTGGATCGGCGTCGTGGGGACCGGGTGGGGGCGGGGCCGTCGCCATCGTCGTCGTCGTCGTCAGCGGGGGGCGTAAAGCTGCCGGCACTGAGCGCACGAAGCGGGGCTGTGGGACGACCGTGACTGGTGAGCGGGTGGAGAGACTCAGGCGAGGAGGGAAAGAACTGCGTTTTGAATCGGAGTCGGTGCATCGTGGTTGCTGGGAGGGGAACATTGAATGAGGACGTGATCAATGGGGGATCAGACCAGCGTTTGAGCTGATCAGACACACGTGAAAGATCTCGACCCGTGTTGTGTTGGAGAGACGCGCGGTGGGCGTGAGAAAAGAGACCCGTGTCTTGAATCAGAACCTGTTGGTCGCGCGCGGCTGCGAGGCGAAGACATGACAATGAAGACGACGCGAAAGTAGAGGATGGGCACGGCAGCGACATGGAATGAATTGGCTAAGCACAAACGCTATATACAAACCCCTCGAACCAAGGGCGGGCAAAGACAGATCACAAAAAACGGAGGCAGACGGTCTTGATGAAGCGAACACGGAAACGCGGCAGCAGCGCATACACACGATTTAGCGCGTGAACAAAACAAATGAGCAGCAAAACTGGTTGGGTCGGTCAGGGCGACCAAAAACGGTTACGTGTCGAGGTGGACGATGAGAAGCGGGCTGATGGGGAATCAAAGTGCAAAAGAGCACGCCGAGAAATTACGCGTAAACAATTGAGAGACTCCCTGCCGGGCTCGCGGTTCCGACCGCGAACCGGTCGCCCGTCAAGTCCATGAGCGAGTCGCGCGTCGACAGTGCCGACCGTGACATGGCCGACGAGTCGATCGACGCGGCCGAGTCACGCAGCGATGCTGGCAAGTCGCCCAGCACGGGCACGGGACGAAATCCGCTCGCGGCGGTCGGCGGCTGGACGGGTGCGATCACGGGCACGCCTGCGGACGGTGCGGCGAGGGACGACGACCGTGGCGGCAAGGGCACAGCCGGTGGCGGGGTCGGCGTCCACGTCGAGAGGTTGGCGTTAGCAGCGGTGTTGACGGGTTCGATGGTGGCGCGCAATTCCTCGAGCTCGCCCTCAAGCTCGAGCCGCTCCATGAACGACACTCGGGCCATGCGAATGCGTTCGGCGAGATCGTCCGGGTTGGGCTTGCGGTCCCACCACGGCACGTGGCAGACGGGCGTAGGAGCGAGTGGCATGGAAAAGACGACAGATTTGCGCGTGTGCGGGCGCGGTGCGGCGTCGGCGGTTGGGCGGCGCAGTGCCGACTTGGGTGGTGGTGGCGGGAGCACGAGACGCGTCGTGGAGGTGTTGCTGTTGTCGAGCGACGAACAGACCGAGGCCGAGTCGAGCAGGCCCGGGATCAGCGGCATGCGCGCGGCAGGCGTTTGCGCGTCGACCGACGAGTTGAGCGCGAACGTGGCGCCGGTGCTGCTCGGATCGTGGCGGCGGCGGCGGCGGTGCGTGCCGACCTCCATGACCGGCGGCGACGGCAGCTGTGGACAGGAACGGTGATGGTCAGTCTACAGTCGTGCGAAAAGCAAAGGCAAGCCAGGAAGGTTGTTGCCCAGGTTGGAGTCAAACAGGGCAGGCAGCGGTTCACCGCTGCCACCTCAGCCACGGCAGCCTGCTCAACTGCGGAAGGGACCCATCCCCATCCCCGCTTCGGCCGCCAACTCAAACCAGCTGAGACGAAACCAACCACGACAGATCGACAGATGTGTACCTTTTGCGCGCCCGCGGGCGACGGCGAGATGCTGGAGCGCGCGCCCGGCACGAGCGAGAGCGGTCGCGGCAGGAAACGGTCGGACGTGGCAGCGTTGCCATTGGCGGCAGGCGGTAGTGTGCGGTCGACGAGTTCAAACGACTGGTCGTCGTCATCGATCTCGAATGAAGACGTCGGGGTGCCGGCGCCGTTGCACATCAGCAGCGGCGCGTGCATGTCGTGCGCGTGCAAGTGGCCCATGGCGGCGGGCGACCCGGCATCGGACGCGGCGCCCTTGCGGCAGGCGTGGCGGCCGCACACGAGGCGGTGGAGCAGGCGCTTGAGCGGCATCGTTGGCAGGCGGGCGGGCGGCTGGTTGGGAGCGGACAGCGCGCGCGTGTAACGGGCGGGACGCGAACGCGGCGCGTGCGTGGGGCAGGGCAGGTCGAGCGAGAGCAAGGAAGCGAAGCGAAGCGCGCAGATCGCAATTTGGGCGCCGAAAGCGGGGCGACGGTGAGGATCGAGGACGAGAGAGAGGACGCGACTGCGGGCCCTGCGACGTCCGAATCAATCGATGGTAGACTGGCGCGCGGCGGGGAGGGGGGACCAGGGACGACCAAGGTTCGCAGCACGCCAGGCGGCAAGTGGCGCGCGCCCAACTCAAGTGCGGGTGACGGCGTGGGGAAGGTCGACGGCGCTGCGATGGATGGGTTGTCGACGACGACAGCGGCGGCGCGGCTGGCGCAAGCGGGAACGGCAAAGCCAAGCACACGCTGCGGTGCGAAGGAGCGAACAACCTTTCTGGGCAAGTCACACGTGCTCCCACGCGATCGCGTCCACCGCATCCACCGCACGCGTGCCGTCGCCACCGCCGGCCGTCCACCGCCGCCTTGAGCCCTGCCGGCCTCACAATCCCGCGAGCCGACGACGCGACGACGGCGACAACGACCACGGTATCCACGCGCCCGCCAACCACCCGCACTTGATCCGCGCCACCCGCACCCACGCGCCTCGCTTTGCCGCCACGCGCCCGCGCCGTCAGCTCCAGTACCCTCAACCAGACCACCAAGAACATGACCAGCCTCGTCGCGCACCACCACCCGCAGGCCGTGCAGCTCGTCGTCGGCAAGATCGACGCCGGCGTCGCGATCCTGCTCACGGGCGACCACCACATCCTCGAGTTCCCGACCCTCTTGCTCCCGCCGGACATTGCCACGGGCTCGATCATCGACGTCGCCGTCTCGCGCAACATTGCCGCCGAACAAGCGACCCTGCGCGAATTCTCGCACCTGCAGCATGCGATCCTCGCGGAATTCGGTGACGCCGACCCGGCCGCGCCCGTCGTGCACGTCGCGCACGCCGCGCACGACTCAGTCCTGCTCAAGTGGGACCACGGGTCGGTCCCGACTGACGCCGACGCCGCGGTCCTCGGCCTCGACGTCGTGATCAACAACCACGTCGTGCACACCGTCGCGGCCTCGGCCGTCGTCGCCGCTCCCTCGGCTGGCGACTCTAACGCGACGCTGCGGATCGCCGGCGAGTACCGCGTGCGTGGGCTGCAGCCCGGGTACGAGTACTCGTGCTGGCTTGTGCTACGCACGGCGTCGGGGACCGTCCAGTCGGATGCGGTCGTCGCGCGCACCAAGGCGCTCGGCGAACCCGTGTCGGCGCCGGCGTCGCCGTCGCCCGCGCCTGCCGCGATTCTGAGCAAGCCGGCGTCGGCACCGCATCACGCGGCTGCGCCGGTGACGAATGTGGGGCCGGCGCCTGCGAGGCGCAAGCGGCTGTGGCGGCAATTTCGCCCAAAGGTGCCGGCGGCCGCGGCATCGGAGCCGCAATCGCGCGCTGTGCACGCCGTGGAAGCCGCTGCGCCTGTTCCTGCCCCAACCACCACCGCGACCACGGCCACTACCGCCACCTCGCCCAAGCAGGTTGCGGCCCCTACCGACCCCGAGGACGAGCCCATGTCGCTCACGGCGCGCGACTCGGTCGCGCAGCACCAGGCCACGCACCTCGGCGGCACTGCTGCCACCACTTTGACCCCCACGTTGCCGACGCCCACGCCGCTGCCCAAGCGCACCGTCTCGCAAAAGAAGGGCAAGGGCAAGAAGAACAAGAGCGAGGCTGGTGGTGGCGACTCGACGGCTGGCACTGGCGATGCGGAGGCGTCGGTGTCAGTGACGGTGCCAGGCGATGGCGGCGCAGAGGCGGACCAGGAGGCGGTCATGGCGGGCCATCCGCTACCGGAGTCGGTGCCGCCGTCGCCGTCGCGTGCCGAGCACTGACGAGCGGGCCGACGAGCGGGCCAGAGGCGGGCTGAGGGAGAGGCGAGGAGGAAGAGGAGGGGAGGGAGGACGAGCGTCATGATTACACATTCGAGCGCATAGCATTTTGATTTGTTTTCAACATCCGGGGGAGCGTGGTCGTGTTCCTTGTTCATGTCCGCGTTCGTCCGGCGCGCGTGGTCGTCGTTGTCGTCATGGGAGCCATCACGGCAGCAGCGTCAGCGTCGGGATGAAAGTATGGCCATGGAAGGAATGATCAGCGAGAATCAGGCCGAAGCCGGGTCCCGCACGCACCCAGTTGCCGCAAAGAGCAACTCGCCCAGCTCGGCACGCACGCACTTGCCCCAAAGAGCGCACCACGTCGCGCCTCCCATCCTTCAGTTGTTGCTCGACGTCGTTCAAGTGTCCCGTTCGTTTGTGACCGGGGCCACAGCGAGCACCAGCAACTGCCATGACGAGGAACAAGGATGCGTTGCCGTTGCACGACGAGCCGGAATTGATTTCAACTTCTTGAGTGTGATGGCGACGACGATGGAGTGCGGCGTGCCGCGGGCCCCGGACGCGGCGACGAACGCGGGCGCTTTGTGAGAGTGGTGCCGAACCGCGCACGCTCATTTCTTTCAACGCGCGCCCGAGCGGGTGATCCCGGCCACGCGATGGATGAGGAGGATTGAAAGCCATGGCCCATCCAAACCGTCATCCCATTCCACTCCTTTCCCATCCATTGGTATAAAGGCCGCGCCCCTCCCCGCGCGCCATCCCGCTCTCGATCCCAACCCAGCTCAAGCTCGACCGCATCCATCAACTCCACCCGCCCAGCCACCTCAAGAAAGCAAGAATGCTCCAGTCTGCCCTCCGCACCGCCGCGGCGCGCCGCACGCTCGCCAGCTTCACGCGCCCGACGACCGCCGCCCCCCTTGCCGCTGCCACTGCACCTGTCGAGACCGTCACCGTGCCCAACGACCACGAGGCCATGAGCATGCTGCTCGCGACCGCCCCGCAAGCCGCGCACTCGTCGATCCGCGCCGCGGCCGACACGTCGGCCGGGTCGTTTGAGCATGACGCCGACCCACACTTGCTCGCTCAAGTGCAGGCGCACGGCACGGCTGCGCTGTGGCGCGGGATGGCCGAGCCAACCAAGGCGCCGGCAGCGACGCCGGAGACGGTTGTGACGGAGCAGAAGTACACGGAGCTCGGTACGTTCTTGTGATCATCTCGGCCTGTCATGCGAGCGCTGGTGGCAGGTGCGGACGCGATCACCAGCAACAAAAGACTCACCATTGCTATCGCCACCGCTAGCATTCACGATTCTCGGCATGGCCGAGTCCGACGCGGCCGTCCTGCCCAAGCAAAAGGAGGATCTCGTCGACTCGTTCACCGCGTCGGCCTTCTCGCACTCGGTCCCCATTGTCCCGATCGCACCGGACCACGCGCTCGCGGGCGACATGGCTGTGGCCATGACTGCGCCCACGTACCGCCGCCGCATCCGCGCAGTGACCACGAGCCCGCAACGCCGTTCTTACACGTATATTGTCCCCGCGGCACTGCACGCCGACACTGCGCTGCCCGCGCACGACGTGCGGCTCATGTCGGTGCTCGCGCAGCGGTCAACGGAAATGTACCGCACGGCCGACGCGACCGCGACCAACAATGCCGACTTGCAGGTCGTGGCGACCGCCGCTGCACTCGACCAGTACGCGAGTTTTGCGGATACGCGCGGTCGCAGCTGGGCCGCGCTCGACGGCATCGACATGAAGGTCTAAGTCGAACGCGACCCGAGTCGCGTTGTCGTTGTCGGTTGTCGGTTTTTTTGTTCTTGCATCACCCCACCCCATACTCTGTTCTTTTGCTCTTTTCTTCGGTCGGTGCCCGGTTGTCTCCGCGTCGAAGCGCCCCGGGTCGAGTCGAGCTCGACGACCCCCACGTCCGGGTGTCGGTTGGTTTTTGGCGAAATCGGTGGGCGCGCCGGCGCCCGCCAGGTTGTAAATAATTCTGAGGTTGGTATCAGTGGGTCGGTCCGGGCGCGACCGGCCGCTGATCTCCGGTCGCGCCCGTGCCTCCCACCAGAGGCGATGGGGCGGATTTTGGCGGCGCCCAAAGTAATGGTTTGAGATGGATGGAGTAGAAACGACAAGACATGCATGGCGTCCATGATCGTGATCAATTGCAATGGGATGAATTAACTTCAGAGCTGCGCTGGCTGGCAGGTGCAACTGGTCGTCGTGTGCTTGTTGCTACATCGGTGTGAGACGCGATTTGGACGCGACCTCGGCTGGATGTTGCTCAGCGCGAAGACGTCCGGCATGGAAACGATGAACAAGAAACCACAGTGGCTGTCATAGTGCTTCAAGCGAGCGGCGTGCCGGCTGCCAAAGTTGACGCTGGGATGCGTTGGATGTTCTCAGAAGCGCGCACCTTTCACCTTTCACGACCTTTCTCCGCTGATCTGCGGCGATTTGACTGGACGGTGTGTATTTACGGCATGTGCAAACTAACACGACGGATAACTCCCGGGCGAAGTTGACCCCTCGCTCGGTCCTTGGCATGCCGTCAGCCGGGCCACCGCCGCCACGGTTACAGTCTCAAAAAAACGAAAGAGCGCGGGGACGGCGAATCGGGCGAGTCGCGCAACCCCAACAGCGCCATCATGTCCTGGAAACACCCATAGCGCACGAACCAGTTCCAGCGTTTTCGCGTGGCCACTTCGAGAAAAGAGCGCCCCCTCCGCCCTCGTGCTGGCGAGCGTTCTCGCAAGCGAACCTTTGAATCACATCAGCAACATGTATTGGTTACAAGCTGGGTCTATACACAGAAACATGGCCGCGACGCGACACGTCGACGCGATACGACGCGACAAGACGCGTCCAACGTGGCACACGCGCGCGCACGACGATGGGGATCTCTACTCCTCGTCCGACGACGAAGACGACGAGTCGTTGCCGTCCGCCTTCTGGTGCTTGTGCTTGTGCAACTTCTGCTTGAGCTTGCCGAGAGGGTTATGCTCGCCAAACCCGTGCGTCACGTCGTGGATGTGGCCGGCAATCGAACCCTTCGGGTAGGCCGACAGACGCAGCTCGCCGGCGGGAGCGCCGGCCTTGTTGTAGAGCTGGTACCACCGGTCGATCGTGCCGGTGATCTCGTGCACGGGCAGGACGACGCGGCCCATCAGATCGTCGGGGCGGAAGTGGTCCTTGTCGTAGATCTCGACGACGATTTCCTTGACCTCGGCAGCAATGTCGACCTCGAAACGCTCGTTGAACATCGGGTTCGCTCCCGTCGCCTTCTGAACCTTGGTCTCCTTCTTCCAGGTGCCGGCGGTACACACGACGTACGGATCAGCTTTGCCGAAGGCGTCCGAGTCGACGAGGTTGCGGGCCTCGACTAGTTGGGCGGAGCGAGAAACGCGTCAGGACGCGTTCATGGCGGGGTCGGAACCGGGGGTGCTGGAAGGGCGCGGCAGGCGCGTCGAGCGCGTCGCGGCGGGCACGTACCGACGGTAAGGTGCGCGCCGGTGATCTGCTGGGCCATGTTGATGCTGGGTTGGTGGGCAAAAAGGTGTCCTTAAACGAGAAGCGCGGGGAGCGGGGGGGTGTCGCGTATTTATGCTGGCGGCCGGTACGACGCGTCGAGGTCCAGGTCCGGGGCACAGCACGGCCACGCGTCGAGAAGCACGGGGAAGACGGTGGCGCCCAGGCGACTTCGTGAACAGAACATTGCGCGCGTGGTTGCGCGCGGTGGAATTTGGAAAGCTGGTTGTCGAAGCAGGCAGCCGAGCGCGTTTTGCTTTGCTCGAGTGTGCTGGCTGGGTCTTGACGTGGTGGCGCTCTGTGGCTTAGCGCTTGATGCAAAAGGTGACAAGCGTGCGACGCCTGGTCGCGGTCACGTGTTATGAGACACTTGGCAAAAGCCAAGCAGCACTGGCGGGCCAACCATCGAGGCGCCCCCTTGCTCGCGGCCTCCTCACCGACCAGCCCTGCCCGCACCGCTCTCGGTGATCAAGGCCCGCACGAACCGGTCGCTCGCGCTGCTGCTCCCGCCCTGCAACTTGCCGCAGTCGACAATCTGGTCGCCGGTTTCGACAGATCGCTGGAGCACGAGCACGGCTCAACGGCAACTAGCATCAGTACCAACCGCAAGCTGCTGTCATCGGTCTTCTCCACCGCCGCCATGGCGACCAATGCTGCCCCCGCGGTCGCGCCGCAGGCGGCCGGGATCACGCTCACAACCGACATTCCGCCCGCGACCGGCGAGTTTTCGCGCCTCTTTACCGTACTAGATCAAGTAAACCCGCTTCAAGATGCTGATCGATCACAGACTAAGCGAGAATGCGCCGTTATCGTGATCTAGTCGATGGAGGACAAGGGGTACAAGGTCATGATAGACCGCTTGCGTGCCGGCAAGCACACCGCCAAGCAGGTGTGCGAAGTGTTCAATGCACGGTACGCAGATCAGACCCTCTCAGCTCGCTTGCCCACCCTCTCATTACCGGAATGGGGCCAAAAATAGCGTCACGCTCGAGCACGAGTACACGGTGCGCCTGAACAAGGCCTTCAAAGTACTCGGCAACGAAGACTCAGGGTCCATATCTCGCTTCTCCACCGGATCACTCCAGCCTGATCGACCAGCGACCTGACTGCTCCTCCTCCTCTCTTTCAGTTCTATGAAGGACCTTGTCGACTCGCTGCGCACCGAATCCGACTCGCTCGTGCGGTACCACGTCGAGTACGCGGAATTTCTGCGCAACAAGCTCGAGAAGCCGCTGCAGGACCTGCTCGCCCGGCACAAGACGCTGCGCGAGTCGCATCTCGCCACGGCCGAACGTAACCTGCGCCACCGCGCTAATTGCCAGCAGGCACACGCGCGCGCCAAGGACCGACTCGCTGCAAAGGCCACCGAGGTGACCGCTGCGCGCGATGCAGTGCGGACCAAGTATGGCAAGGAAAACGAAAAGGCCCAGGCCAGGTTGACCAAGTCGGAGGCCGCCGTCAAGGCCGCCGAGATTGAGCACACGCAGGCGCATGACGCGCTCGAGACGGCGCACAAGACGTGGGAGGTGGATTGGGCCCGGTCGTTGGCCGAGTTTGAGCGGCTCGAGCTCGAGCGGCTGGTCGTGCTCAAGGACTTGGTCACGCAGTTTGCCACGGCGTCGCGCGATATGGCAACCAAGGAGGCCAAGGTGCGGATTCTCCCTTCTCGGGTGGTGGTGGATACCTGTCCGCGCTGCATACTCACTCCTGCGCGTCTTTAATCCAGGTCTACGAGCGGCTCATTGAAAAGGCCAACCAAGTCTCGGCGCCCGCCGACCTCGCCACTTTCATGGCCAACCTCTCGCTGACCGCGTCCCCCGTCGACCCCGACGCGCCGTCCTCTGTCGGTGCGGCCGCCACGAGCGTCGTCGGCCCAACGCCACAGCGCAACCTGCTCAACCCCTTCTCGTTCCGCAAAAAGATGGGCTCGTTCGAACTCGGCGGCCTACTGCGCCCAGCGCACTCGGGCACGACCGCGACTACCGTGTCGTCGTCGCCACCCACAGGCGCCGCGCAGATCCCGCCATCGGGTTCGATGACCCCCGCGAGCCCGACGGCCGACGCTGCCGACCACCCGTCGTTCCTCCCGCCGCCTGTCGCCATGTCTTCGGGGCTCGAGATTGATTTGCCGCCGCCGCTCGACGCGGGCGAGATCGAGGACGAGCCGAGCGATGCGACCGCGACGGCGCCGCGCGCGCCGCTTCCAGTGGATGCGGCATCGGCGCCGCCGTACCTGCCCGGATCGCTGTCGGGGCTCGACTTGGCGCCGGGGTCGATGCAGATGCCCGTCCCGCAGCCGGTGGGTGCGGCCGCAGTACAGGTGTCGGTGGACGCGACGGGGGCGGCAAACGATCCTGCGCCCGATGGCGGTGCCCCAGGGATCGACTTCCTCGACTTGTCGGTCACGTTCCCGATCAAGTGCATGACACGCGCGCTCTACGCGTACGACGCAAGTATTCCAGAAGAGTTGTCGTTTGAGGCCGGCCAGGTGTTGCCGATCATTGATTTGGATGACCAAGGGGTACGTTGGAAAGGGGGGGGAGGGGGGTCTTAGTGTTACGGTGGATGGTGGACTCACGCGTGTGCTTCTCTTCTCCACCGTTGTTTAGTGGTGGGTTGCCGAGGTCGTCGACAACCGCACCGGCGCGCGACGGCGCGGTCTGATTCCGTCCAACTTTGTTGAAGTGATTCATGGGGAATGACGGTCGGGAATATGATCAGAGTCCAGCAGATGCAAGTGCTCTACTTTTTAGCTCGTAAATGTGAACTCACTTTGGTGCCGTGGTGTTTGGTACGAGGTGAACGACGTTGGCAACGATGAACTTGTGATTTTTCTGCATGCGACGTCGCGACACGACACGCAACGACGCGACACGGGCGCAACGACAACGGGACCAAGAAGCGTTCCCCCCAAAACGTTGAGTGAAATTACGGACAGATGCGAAAACGGCCACAAAAACACAATACTCAATAAGCACAAAACGAGCGCCCAGCGGACAACCAGGCGCGCGCACGCCCCGCAGACCCTTAGTCCTCGTCCCAGTTCTTGTTCTCCTTGACCTTGGGTCCGCCGGCCTGCTTGCTCATGATAATCTGGTCGACGCGCAGGACCGTGAGCGCCGCGTCCGACGCGAGCCGGATCGCCCACGCCTTGCCGCCGAGCAGATCGACGATCCCGCGCGGGACGGCATCCGCCAGACCGCCGTCGGCATCACCACCCTCCGATTCGATGTTGACACCGACGGTGGTCTTGCCCGCCTGGTGCGCGGCGTACATCTTGGACACAATCTCGGTCGCGTCGAGACCAGCGTTCTCCGCGAGCGTGCGCGGCACGACCTCGAGCGCCTCGGCAAACTTGTTGATCGCGTACTGGTTGAGCCCCGGTGTCTTGGCCGCGACCGACTGGAGCAGTCGCGCCAGCTCAATCTCGGCGGCACCGGCACCCGCGACAATCGCCGGGTTCTTGGTCAGGGCCTTGACCGTGTTCACGCCATCGTCGACGGCGCGTTCCAGGTCATCGAGCATGTTCTGCGTCGACCCGCGCAGGACAATCGTGGCCGTGCGCGACGTTTCCTTTTCCTGGCGGAAGACAGTGCACCGGTCGGATCCGACCTCGACCGTCTCGACCACGTCGCAGAACCCGAGTTCCTCAGCCATCGGCGCACCAATGCGCGTGAGCGCCGTGGCCCCCGTCGCGCGGCACAGACGGCGCAGATCAAACTTGGAGAGAACTTTGAGCACCATGATCCCGAGCCGGTTCATAAAGTGCAGGGCGAGCTCGCCGACGCCCGAACCCGTGACGACCACCTTGACGCCTGTCTTGGCGATTTCTGTCAGCTGGTCCTCAAGCCGCTTTTCCTCGTCCTTGGAAAAGTTGAGCATTTCGTCGGCGTTGTGGATCAGCACCGTGCCCTTGGTCTCGGTCTGCGAAATGTCCAGCGGGCACGTGAAAATGGCCACCTTAGCCTTCTCCGCGCGCTTGACGGTGCCCTCGGCCTCGCGGCCAAACACCATGCCCTTGATCACGGCCGAGTCAAAGACCGACCCGCCCATGATCTTAACGACGCGGACCGAATCGACGGAAAAGTCCTTGGCCGACTTTGGCATGACCGCTGAGACGGCCTGCGTGATCAAAGGTGCCAGCACGTCCTCGTACCCGTACTGCTTGGACATGACCGCGGGGTAGATGGCCTTTTGCAGCTGGTCGGCCTTGGTCAGGTCGTCGATCTTGCCGACGGCAAGCGTCTCGAGCAGCTCGAGCGCCTTCTTGTAGGCCACCTCGTACCCGGCGACAATGTCGGACGTGTGCAGACCCACGCGCAGAAGGTCCTCGGCCTTGCGCAGAAGCTCGCCGGCGAGGATCGTCACGAGGTTGGTCGCGTCGCCCATCTGGAGAGATGGAGTAGTGCACGGCGTTAGGGTCGAGCTGGTGCATGAGAGTCGCAATAGCGCGTTCGTACCTCTGCCTCCTGCGCCTGCGACGCCATGACGAGCAGCTTGGCGGCCGGGTGCACGACCTCGAGCTCCTTGATGATGGTCGCGGCATCCGACGTGACGAATAGCTTCTCGAGATGGTTGATGATCAGCTTGTTGCGGCCATTGGGCCCAAACGACGTCTTGACAATGTTGGCGAGCTCGGTCGTCGCGTTGATGTTGCGCAGAACGGCCTCGTCGACGCCCTCGAGGTGCTAATCGCACGGGAACGGAAACGAGCGGGTGCGTGAGCATTGCGCAGGGAGATCACAGGCGCGTAATTGCCCACACAAGGCCGAATTTGTGCAGCATCACGCGAGAACACCAGTCAAGCACGGCCGGTCATGGTGGGTGCAAGCGGAGCAACGAGATGCTAACCTTGTATCCCTCCTTGAAGGCGGACGGCAGCTTGGGGATGCGGAGCGCCATGGTGGATGGGTACTGGTTGCGTTGACCTGATCCAAAGTCCGGGTCGCGACGAGTACTTGCAGCGGCAACCGGGTAGGTGGTACGGAGCGCGTGAAGTGGCGGGATGCACGGGCTCTTGTGCAGCTGCAGCGGTTGGGGGGATGCGGCAGGACGAGGTCGACGACGAAGACGGCGGCGGCGGCGTCGACGAGCGGGATCAGCACGGCTCTCGCGGCGCGCGACCAGAAAACGCTCGCCAAAAAGAAGCACAGCGACGGTCGAGCAGGCAGCGCGCGCTGTCGATGGGTCTGGCAGGCCTGCTCCACATACTTTCCGCACACGGACCATATCGTGAGGCGCCTATTTGGAAAAGCGTGCGAAAGTGGTGCAGAGCCAAGACCTTCACGTCGCACAACACGGTCAGCTGCTACACACACACACGGCCAAAGAACAGAAGAAGAGCACAACCACAAGGCCAGCTGGTGTGCACCAAACAGTGTGCAAGCTGAAATGTATCGCGTCGTTGCCCAAGCATGTGTGCAAGCTCGACCACACGACGCCGATCCAACCGCCATTGCCGCCATCGCCACCACCACCAGCTGCAACGCAAACGACTTTTTCCGGCGTCGACGACTGCGAAATCTCGCCAGAAGGCGCATAACTCGGCCGGCCCGTGTCGCGACCTGGTTCTCCACCCGACTGCATCAAGCTACATGGCGCTGGACGCCGTCACAACGACTCCATCGCAAGAAGAACCATCCACGATGCCCGTATCATGCTCACCTTCACCTGCCCCAACAACTGACGTACACGACTGGGCCGGGGCCGTATGGCGCAACGACGCGCCGTACCCCGCGCCCAGCTCGCTGATCCTCGAGTTTGGCGACGGCAAGTTTGTCACGACCATTGCCGATACTGGCCGCGCGCAGGCCGTGCACGAGCACTCGTCGGCCATCGCTCCCAGGGGATCCGATCCATTTCTGCGGTTTTCGTGCTTTCTCGGCATCATTTCCGTCGCCGTCCGTTCGTACCGACATTTGTCGCCGAGCGCGGTCGCATCACAGGGGGCGCGCTGAGCTGAACCCCGTTCATACTCACTAGGCCAATGCTACGCCGTCTTTGTCGTCGACCACGAGGAAATTCTCTGCGAGACGCCCATTTACCGTATTCGTAAAGTCGCGCTCGTGCGTGTTGGTGGACCTCCGCCGCCGAGCCCCACTGCGGCGTCACCAACGGCAACAGCACCATCGCCGTCCGCCCACTCGCCGCCAAAGAGGGGGTGGGGCGTGTATGTGAACTTTTCTCGCGCGCATGACCTTGTCCCACGAGCTGTGCATTGACACAATTCGGATCGCTGCGTAGGACGACGATTTCCACGGCGCTCTCGACCGCCGCCGATTACAGCTCGTACGGTGTCAAGATGGTCGGCAACACGCTCAAGGGTACTGGCACGACCGTTCCCGAGCTGGTCCGTTGTGCTAATCTCGCATTGCTCACGGTCAATTCGCTGACCCGATGCCAATTTGACTTAGTACTTTGGCGAACCCGACCGCCTCGTCACCGACATCACGTCTTTCCTCTCATCGGGCAAGTTCTACTTCAGCAAGCAGGACTTGACGCGTTCGCTCGAGCGCCAGTACCACGAGCCGTCAAGTCACTGGAACTGGGACTTGGTCCGTCATCTTGTTTGTCCTCGCTTGGCGGCGTCTGGACGTGGAGTAACAATATAATTGCTTTTCCGTGCAAACAGGTCAACAAGGACTTTGTGTGGAACGGTTACATGGCCAGCAAATTGCCGACCGAGGTTAGTTTTTCCTTGCCGCCCCCTCGGGATGTGGTTCCAGTCGCTGACCCACTCGAACAAGTAGATTCTCGCCCGCGTCCCGCCAATCATTCAAGGTCACGTCGAAATTCTGCCCATTTCCAACCCCGAGCCGTTCACGGTGTACCTGTACGCGCGCAGGAGCTGTCGTCGTGGCGGTGCGATTCAGATCCTGACCCGCTGCGCTCATTTGGAGTTCTCCCACCAATGCTCATTGTTGTCTCCACCCCCCACCTAGGCGTCCGGTACCAGCATCGAGGGCTCGACGCCAACGGGTTTGCGGCCAACACTGTAGAGGTCGAGCAAACCGTTTACGTTGAGGTACTTTGCTTTGCACTCGCTCTGCTTTCATTCTCATCCATTCACCTCCCATCGCACCAGTCCGAAAAGGCCATCCAGCACTCGTCCTTTCTTCAAGTGCGCGGGTCGATCCCTTTGCTCTGGCAGCAAGCCGGATTCTCGCCCAAGCCCGAAGTCGTCTTTTCCACGACCGACGACGCCGTGCAGCGGCGCGCCATGAAGACGCACCTCAAGATGCAGCTCGCGCAGTACAACAAGCTGCGCATCATCAACTTGCTCGAGACGAATGGCAAGGAAGGCCCGCTCTGCGCCGCGTTTCGCGACACTCTCGGGTCGATCGCGCTCGATCACGTCCAGTACACCGAGTTTGACTTCCACCGCGAGTGCAGCGGCCTGCGGTTCGAGAACGTCGCCAAACTGATTGAGATCTTGGCGCGCGATTTGGACCACGGGTACGGGTATTTTCTGGACGCACCACGAAAAGATGACGGGGATCGAGAATAAGTTGTTGGGCCAGTCGTGCGTCGTGCGCACAAATTGCCTTGATTGCTTGGACCGGACGAACGTCGTGCAGGTGCGTGCTTCTGTTGCGTGTTTTGCCGGAATGATCGCTCACTTTCCACTTCCACCGCGGTTTGTAGACGTGGATCGGCCGGCACGTTCTCGTCCAGCAGCTGACGCGCATGGGCATTCAAACCCCGGACGGGTTCGAGCAGCTGCACGCGCTGGCCTGGGCCAACGTTGGCGACGCGATTAGCCAATGCTACACGGGCACCGACGCGCTCAAGGCCGATTTCACGCGAAAGGGCAAGCGCGAGCTGCAGGGTGCCGCGCAGGACTTGTCCAAGTCGGTACAGCGGTTCTGGAAAAACAATTTTCGCGACGAGTATGAGCAGGTACGGCTGACTCGTGCACGACCATCGTAGCGTTTGAAGTTGTTCCGGACTGATGCCTTCGTACTTGCCCGTCCATGCTCCATCCAGTTCGTCATCGAGTTCACCGTTGGCAAAAAGTCGTGGATACCCGAGAGCCTCCTCGCGCCGCTGCGCGAGGTCCCGCGCGACTATTTCCATATCGCCGCGTGGACCGTGCAGTGGCTCCTGGCCGAGCCCGACCCGGAGGGCCTGCCGCGGACACAGCTCGTGCTCGTCATTCTCACGACCAAGAGCCTTATTTGGCACCTGCAGGCCCCACCACCCCGCGCCGGCTCCGAGCCGCCACTGAGCCCGCCGCCCGAATGGGGACCCGGAATCGCGATCCCGCTCGCCGACGTGGGCCAGATCGGCATCTGGTGGGCGGCGGGGCTCCGCGGCCGGTCGAGTTCAAAGACCGACCCAGTCGTGCAACTCGCCTACGATATTCCGCCACGCATCCACGGCGAGTCATCAGCGTCGACGACCGAGTACCCGGCGGGTCACCGCACGCACCGCATCGACTGGCTGCACTTCCAGCTGCTCATGGACTGGACGGGCCATGTCGCCGACGCGATGCGCGCGGCCGTCGCTGTCGCCCGCGCACACCATCACCGGACCTCGTCGATTTTCAGCGCGCCGCCGAGCTTACCGCGCGCAGTGAGCCATGGAGCCACGGCGAAAAACACGGCGGCCGCTGTTCCGCGACATGGATCGACCGGGTCCGCGGGCATGTTCAAGCGCACGTGGCGGTCGTGGGTCGGCGGGAGCAGTCGCCCGGGGAGCGCGCCGAGCACCGCCGCGGCGACGGCCGAGTCGCTCGCCGCGAGCAAGGAGCCAACGTCGCCGGGGACCCCGCAGCACGTGAGTGGTGACGCGGCGCCGCCGTCGGAATCAGCCGAATCGTTGTCGTCGTCCTCGACGGTCGCGCCGCCGGCCATCGCCGCGTTTGTTGCGACCGTCATGCACGTGGCGCGCACCGAACTCGGCCGCGAGATTGCGCGCGGCGAGGCGGTCCCACATGCGCACGCGATCACGCCACGGCCCAAGCATAAGCGCATGTCGAGTCTGATGGCGTTCGCGCATGGCGTGCTGCACCCGCACAGTACGGGGTCGCGCGTCCGGTCGTCGCTCATGGTCGCGTCGCCCCCCGTCTCGTCGGCGGCGCCCGTTGAGGAACAGGTGGAGATTGTCCTGCCGGCCGTCAAGCACTCGAGTTCTGCTGCTGGTCAGGAGGAAGCGGAATTGACGTCGCCCGGGTCGCCGCCGATGCGGATCCGCACGATTACTGCGTGAGATTGGACGGGCGGGTGGGGCGGGAGGAGATTTGGTTCGTTGGTTTTATTCCCTTAATAGAGAAATCGCCACCGTTGCTCAGCGCGGCACAAGGCAAAACGGCCACGAATGGAGAACGGTTCAGTGGCTACAACAACAGAGAACGAAAGACCCTAAAAACTAATGCATTGAACACTAAACGGCACTCTGCTCACTCGCCCCTTACGCGCTCTCATAGCGCAGGTACGGATCCGACCCTTGCTTCTCGAGCAGCTCCGCGCCCGTTTTGGCCTTGTCCGCGGTCGGCACGGGCCCAGACGTCTTGTTATACTGCTTCACGGCATCGCGAATCGTGATAAACGCATTGTCGTGGCCCGGCACGCCGCCCTTGACGTAGAGCACATTGTTGTCGTGGTCGATCTTGACAATCTGCAAGTTCAGTGTCGTGCGGTACTTGGCACCCATATGCCCGGCCATCTTCTTGCCCTTGAAAACACGTCCCGGGTCCTGGCACTGGCCAGTCGAACCGAGCGAGCGATGCGTGACGGACACACCATGCGTCGCCGGCTGGCCCTTGAACCCCCACCGCTTCATGACGCCCTGGAACCCTTTCCCGACCGTGACACCACGCACGTCAATAAACTGGCCCACCTGGTAATGCGCGGCCGTCAGCTGGTGGCCCGCGGGCAAGAGCGCGTCAGGCGTGACCTTGAACTCAGCGAATTCCTTGAGCGGCGGCGCCGACGCCTTGGCGCAATGCGCGACCACCGACTTTCCCGCGCGGTGCGGCTTGGCGAGCCCGGCTCCGACTTGCACGCCATAGTACCCGTCGGTCTCAGGCGTCTTGACTTGCGTCACGTAGACACTGTCGAGCTGCAGGAGCGTCACGGGCACGCGAACACCCCACGGGTCCCAAATGGCCGTCATGCCCTTCTTGATGGCAATCGAGCCGGCGCGCTGCGTTGCGCCCGACACGGCGGCAGAGGCCGCGGCCGCCGCGGGCGTGGTCGGGGCAGCCGACGCTTGCAGCGCCGTGGCCGTCGTGTGCAGCCCGCGGGACATGGACTGGACCAGCGAGCGGAACATGGTGGGTGGGCTCGTTTGGCGAGGAATTGAACGGGTTTTGCGTGGACAAACGGGAAGCTGGGAGCTGGCGGTGCCAATGATCACGCTGGCGGCCTCGGGTCGCAGCTGGAAATTTCGAAGCGCGCAGCACTCGTTCTCCACGTTGCGCCAAGTTGAAATCGGCGCTGCGGGTCTGTTCCTCGTCGAAGTTGGTGGCCGGCGACAACGAACGGCAAGATCAGCGCAAATGTTGGCCAAGCGATCAGCGCAAACCAGATGTTGATCATGTGAGTCAAATGGATCAAAGAGCATGATTTCTCTCCTGCTCGCCCTCGCTTGGCACCGGATTACATTGCAAGTGTCGTGCCATTGGCCCATTTGTCTATTGCCTTGCTTGCTTCATAGCCGGGAGGAGCGACCACCTAGGTGGTGGTGGTTTGTGATCGCTGAAGATATCTACTTTGGGAAACATACACACGCAACACCCCCCGCCCTCCCCCATCCTGCATACAGCGCCGCGCCGCCCGCGGACTGCGGCACGCGCCGTCTCCACAAACCAAAACAGATGCCCGAGCGAAGCGCGTCCAGCCGGCCGAGCCGGCCGGCCGTCCGCGTCGCCCAGTCCCGTCCGCGTGAGTCTCCCAAAGACAAGCGTCGCGCCCGGCGATTGAGTCCACCGACGCCACAACGCGCTCGGATTGCGCTTGCCTCGATGTGCCTCGCGGGGTGCCAGCGGCCCGCACGGCGACGCGGCCGACCTCGGCTCCGAACGCGGCGGCCGGCCGGTCAGCTGAAAAGCCAAACACCAAGTTGTGCGCCGCGCGGCAGGTCGGTCGCTAACCGTCCTTAGGAAATACCTTGGCCAGTGCAGCTTCGAGCACTTCCTTCTTGAGCGGCTTGGTCAAAAAGTCGTTGAACCCCGTGGCCAAGCACCGGTCACGCTCCTCGGGCAGCGCGTTGGCCGTGACGGCAATGATTGGTAGCGATGCTTGGCTCCTGCCTGCGGCGCGGATCGCTTGCGTCGCTTCGTGCCCGCTAGACAGAGTGCGTGAGAGAATCGCGTGTGAGCAAACAAAACGCTCACAACGAGTGGCATGCAGTAACATCAAGTGCACGTACTCCTTGTTGGGCATAACCAGATCCATCAAGATCAAGTCATAGTCACTGGTCAGCGACTTGGTCACGGCTTCGGCGCCGTCGTTAGCCGTCTCCACCGTAAACCCCATCTTCTCGACAATCTTGCGCGTCATCTTTTGCACGAGCAGGTTGTCCTCGGCGAGCAGCACCCTCTTGGGCCCCGCGCTGGCCTTTTCGGTCGCGGCGGGCGCGACCGTCGGCGCCGGTGCTGGTGGCGCCGTTGGCGTCGGTGCATTCGACGATGACGAGCCTGGTGGAGGTTTCGCCGTTTGCGTGCTCGTGCCAGTCCGCTTCGACATGGACGACGGCGACGGCGACGTTTGCCCTGCATGGTCGTGCAGGTCTCGATGCACCGTGGATGCAGGACTCGACTCGCCATTGATGTAGTCGGGAGCGTCGCGTGCGAATCCGTCGGCGAACAACGTCGCCCGTGCTCCGGCCAAGACCCCTGCAGCCACTGCGGCCGTCGCTGCTGATGATACTGGCTGCGTCGGAACGGATGCCGATGATTGTTGCACAACTCGGACCGGAGGCGGCAACGCAGCCGACGGAGCTGCGTGCGCGCGCACGGGCGGCATCGGGAGTGTGAACCGTCGTGACGAGACCGGGGCCGATTTCGGGTTCTCGACTGGTGCGGATGGCGGTCGGGATTCCTTCAGCACGTCGGCCGGGACGGAGCGAATGGATGGTGCATCGTGACGGAGTCCGTTGGCTTGCGGCGTCGACGGAGGCTCCGCAACGTCCCTCGGCGCGGCCAGTTCTGCTGGAGACAGGGCGGGCGTCCGCGCCGTGAATACCGGCGGCGAGTCCACTTCGGACGGTCGTTCGCTGGCAGCGAGACCGCGGTGCGCCGGGGACGATGGCGCCGTCCAAAAATCGTGACTGTGCGTCGTGGCCGTATCCGGCGGTACCGGCAGATGCGACTCCGTCTCGCTGACGGTCGTGTCGGCCGTCGGGTCCGGCAGGTCGGCGTCGGCAGCGGGAGCGAGCCGTTCTCGGTCTTGCGCGCCGCCGTCGCTGCGCCCCAAGGATGCCACATCGTCGTCTTCGACATTGACGCACGGTGGCTCATGCCCATTCGACAATTCCGCAGGTGACGCACGCGCCTCGGCCGCCCGCGAGTGCGCCGCGTCGAGCAAGATGAGGCCATCGACGCCGTGGTGGCTGATCTGCACCATGGCGTGCGACGTATCAATATGCGTCGCGTCATGGCCCGGTCTGCTCGGGGCCGCGACGCCATTGGCGGCCGGGTGCACGAGGTCGGCGAGCACGTCGGGAATTGACGGTCGGCGCACTATGTCGCGCCCGACGGCCTCGGGTTCGACCTTGCCCAGCGACCCACTAGTGGCCGTGGACATGGTCCGTGGCACGGGACCGAGCGACGTGCTCGTGGCCATCGACACGGTCCGCGGCATGGTCGGGACACGATCTGAGCGCCGGTCGGACGTCGTCGAGTGGACCCAATCCGCGACACTGCCGCCAATTTCGTCCTCAACGTCAATCAGCGGCAATGGCCGCCGCTCGTCCTGGTCCTCAGCGACCGGCGAAACGCTGTGCGGCGGCGCAGAATGCGTTCCCGTAACGGCGCTGCTGCCGTGCACGAGGTGCGACGCCCCGGACGGTTCGCGGCGGCGCAGGACCTTGATGTTCATGACGGCGAGCGGCAGAACCACGTTCAACCCGCCGCGACCGTCTTGCGAGAACAGGTGCACGGTCCCAGAACAGCGTGCGACGAGCTTGGACAGCACCGAGAACGCGAGCGTGAGCGTTCCCTTTTCCACATCGTCGTCGGGCTCGACGGCGTCGAGCACGACGCGCGACGACACGGACCGGCCCGACTCTTGCCGGACGCGGCGCACACGGAACCGGCGGTAGTCGTGCACGGTCTCAACGCGGTGCGAGAGCAAAAACTGTCCGGCTTCGTCGACCATGGCCTCGACGAGCACAGCCGATCCGGGCGCCGCGCACTGCACCGTTATAAACAGGACCTTGACAATGATCTTGACGAGGAAGCACGTGCACCCTTCGAGCCGGACGGCATCGACCCACTTGGTGATCGACAGGCCCGCGTTCGCGCACGGGCAAAGCAAACTGCACGAGCGTCGATTCAAGCAAGTCCGAGACGCGCGTCGCGAACCGGTGCTGCGTGTAGCACGGGTGCTTGGACTCGTTCATGAATTCCATGACATTATCGAGCAGATCCGACATGGCCATCGTACACCGCTTGACGGTTGTTACGGCTTGCACGATTTCCGGGTGCTCGCTGAGCGCGAGGCAGTCGACCGAGTTTTCGACCACGTAGATCGGGTTGCGCATCTCGTGCGAGATGAAGTACAGCAGCTGCGACTTGGCGCGGTGCGCGGCCTGCGCGGCGGCCTCGGCCGCACGCAGAGCCTTGAGCGATTCGATGCGTTCGGTGATGTCGTGGAACAGCAGTACCTGCGCAAACTGGCCTCGCTGCTGCGAGACGACACGCGAGACCGTGGCTTCGGCAAAGAATGTGTCCTCGTTCTTGCCGAGCACGCCCACCTCGTAGGTGCCTGGCGCGAGCGTCTCGAGCTGCGGGGCGCCGCGCACGAGGTCGGAAATGTGCGCGTGGACCAAGTCCGACTCGGACAGGCCGAGCCTGACGAGGGCGCGCTCGTTGAGCCCGATAACGTACCCGAGCCCGTCGAGCACGAGCAGCGGGTCCGGTACGGCCTGCAGAATGGCCTTGGAGTACGTATTGAGCGAGGCGACGAGCCGGTCGCGCTGTTGGACTTGCCGCGTGACGCGGCGCATGCGCAGGAACCGCAAGAACCCGCGGCGCACAAACTCGGCCATGACCGTGAAGATCAAGAGCACGGCAAAGAGCACGACAAACGGCCACGGCGTGAAAAACGGATCGGCGAAGTGGTCGGTACTCGTGCACTGCACTGTCCACTGCTGGTCGATGATCGGTGCCGTGACATTAACCGCTGCGTTTGGGGGTCCTTGTAAGGCTCGCGATAGACATGCGTGCCGTCTCCCGAATACACGTCAATGATGAGCGCCTTGCTGCCGGAAATCGTCAGACTGTTCTTGATCACAGGCGACATGACGACAGTGCCCCCAATGGTCCAGGTCCGGAAGTTGGGGTCGCGCGGCATGTTGACGGGTAACGAGAGCATCATGCCGGTCTCGGTGTTGTTGAAGATCGGGTACGGGTTCGACAAGGAAGGTTTCCCGCCGTGGAACGCGCCGTGGACGGCCGTCGACCGCTGCGGGTCCGTGTACAAGTCAAACCCACGCTCTCTGATCAAGGTGATATTGTCCGGGAAGCTATTGCACGTGGAAGTGAAGCAAGACATCAGGACCAGAAGACGTGACAGGTGCTCCACTTCAACGTCAAACGAATCCTACGCACGCAAACGTGATGGGCACGACAACCGGCGCCGGCCGGATATTGCTCTCGCGCCAAATCGAGATGCCGTAGGTGGTCGTGTACCGGTCTTGTGCCTCGCTCGTGACGAGCGGGGAGGCCAAAACCGTATAGATTTGGTTCAGCGGGAACGGCGACGCATTGCCGAACCGGCTGATGCCCTCTAGCGTGCCCATGAAAGCATCAAGGTGAGTGATGGCGCGGACGGATTCCGAGACGGCTAGAAGAGGATCAGATTCGCGAACCTTGGGTCACGACCGCGAGAGTCGGCAAGAACGCTGCCACGTCGATGAGCTACACGAACCGAACCAGGTGGAGTAGGGCGGGGTGCGGCTGCGCGTTAGTGCACCGCCGAGCGCGACATGGAGCAGCCGAATTTGGGTGGAGAGGCGAGAGCTACGCACGTAGTTGAGGTTGTTGACGTTGAACTCGATCGACAGGGCGTTGCGAAACGCTCGGCACATGTCCATGACCGCGTGCTCAAACTTGGACCGCTCCATGTCGTGGAACCAGAAAAACAGGACGAGAGAGAAGGCTGCCCAAGAGGCAAAGAATTACCCGCACCGACGACCGGCATGGAAGGGTCAGTGCGATTGGCCGGCGAGCAAATAGCGGACGAAACGCGGCAGCGGTGACACGCGACGTGCGACACACACCGCGGGGTGCGCGTCGGATCCCGGGTTGACGAGCGACGGTCGCCGCGAGAAAATGCAAAAGACGCGCACCGAGCCCGACGAGAAACACGAACAGCGCGAGCAGAAACGCCCAGAACTGGTGGCGGTGCCGCCAAAACGACAAGCAGCACGGCGGCACCTTTTCGTCCCGCTCCGACGACTGATCGGCCGGCGAATTGATCGAGCCCGGACGAGCCGGGCTGTCGCCGCCGCCCGGCAGGGATGGCGGTGGTGTTGGTGGTGGTGGGACCGGAACGGCGCGCGGCGACGCCATGCTTCGGAACCGGCCACGTCGTCCCGGATCCTCGGTCGCCGGTGCCAACGGGGTGCGCAAATCGTCGTCGTCGACATGGTCCAGGGGAGGCGACGCGGTTCGGCGCGGTGGCGGTAGCACGTCGTGGTCGTGGTGGGGGTCGTGCACGGTGACGACGACGGTATCGGCGGGCGCGGACGCGACATGGGAGCGCGGCGAGACGGGGAGCGGAGCGGTCGCGTCGTTGACGGCGGCAGCGGCAGCGGTCGGGTTGGTCGGGACGGGTCCGTAGGACATGGCGAGCGGGGAGCTGCACGCGGTGGGGCGGCGAGGACCAGCGATCGGCCGTGTCGGGTCGTGCCGATGCGACCAGTTGCAGGGCAGCGCGCAGGTGCCGGAGCAGGCAAGAATGGTTTGCGGCGACGGCGACGAGTCCGGCGACCAAGCGGGTCGGCAGCGAGCAGATTGGTGGGTCAACACGAAACGCGCAAACGTGGAGCGCGCGGCGAGCAGCACGCCGGTGGGAACACACCAGCAGCCGTGGCCACGAGCGCGCACGCCGTTGCAGTCCGCTGGCGCTGGCAGGGAGGGCCCTCGGGCTGAGCGGCAGACCGCGGCACCAGCGGGCAACCCACGAGCGCAACTGAGCGGACGCAATGCGACGCGTGGACGCGATGAGCGGGAGGGACAACACGGGAGGATCGCAAGCACGGGCACAGCACACGTACGGCATGCTGAACCCGTCGTGACGAGTGCTGGAAACGCCCAGGAACACAGCGTCAGGAGTTGCGGAAATTGCTCTGCGGGGGGTACAAGACCGAGCAAACATCGACCGACCGGGGGGCCGATCTGCGAGCGACCTGTGGGCGAGCGATGCATTGACGTGCTCACGCAAGAGCAGTCCGCGGCCAGTTGCATCGGGCGGCCCGGGTCGCGCACGGCGCGCAGAGCGAACGCGTCCGGTCCAGGGTCGCTGAGGTGTCCTGGCCGCACATCGCGCATCGGGACCGACTCATGCGGGCGAACAAGTGTGGGCATCCGGTCGCCTGATGGCATTAGTGATGGGCCCGCCGTGCGGCCCGTGCGGCGCGGTGCACCGGCCAGCGCTGTGCCAGCCTGTCTGAACCGGGGGCCCGGCGCGATGCAAGGAAGCCGCAGTCCAGACGCGGACCAGAACGCGGCCCAGGCGCTGGCCCTCCGGATCGGAGATCTCGACTGCCGCTGATCGAAGTGACCTCACCCGGCCATGGACCTTCTCGCGTTGAAGTAAAATCAGCATGTAAGTATGTCCTTGACGTTGTCACGCTGCGCGCTGACCGCCGGGCAACACGGCGGCAGCTATCGACACAAGGACAGTGGGAACGCGCGACTTGGCCCTCCCTTCACGCTGAACCTGATCGCGCGGTTCCACTTGGTCGACACATGATTGCATCAAGTGCTGGCGCGTGAAAGCTGGTTGGCGTTGCCAAAAATTGTCGTCGATGTGGTGTTTTCACACCCAAGTGAAAGCTATTGGCGAGAGGTGGGGAGGTGGGAGACGAAGCAACAAGTGAGCACGTGGATCTGACTCAAATAATTTTTGGCTGCCGAGCTTCGACCTTGCTGCTGGTCATTTCCGTCCAACCGTCGTCAACCATTTCTGGCCATCTCCGTTCTGCAAATTCCACCAATAGTTGACGCAGTGGCAGCGAGCGAGCCGCGACAATCAAGATCCAGCAATAATTGTTCGGCATGCTTTGCGATTTCAACGTGGCCTGGCCAACCAGCGCCCTCAACGTGCAAGCCAACGTGGACGCGGCGCGCAAGACCGCGGCCGACCTCGTGGCACGTATGTCGTCAGCGTTGCCGTCGCGTGTGAAGGAATTTAGCAGTGGCGGCAGAAGAACAAGGCCACAGCGTCCATGACCAACTTCTGACCCTTGGTCGGTGTGCGAGGACGGCCAACAGTGGGCTTTCATGTCGTCGCTTTCAACCAAGTCGTCCAGGGCAAGGTGCCCATCAACCTGACCAACAACGTCGAGCTCGTGGACCCGGTCGAGTGGAAGAGCGACGCGCAGCTGATCATGACGGCGCGCGGGCAGGGCAAGCAGCAGATCAAGCAGCTGAGCCGGGTCACGGTCGTGCTCGAGGATCCGTCGCAAGTTTCGTCCTTGGTATGTGGTCTGTTCGCGATTGTGACTCCCATTTGGTCGGACTGCTACATTGCATCGGTCACGATGGTCGGTTTGTATCTAGTCGACGGCTGCGAGCAACCTGAGCCAGTTTGACCTTCTCGCCGTGTGCCCGACAAGCGAAAAGCTATGGGCCGCGTGCTGCCAAACAGTTGAGTGCGACATTATCTCGCTCGACCTCTCGCAGCGCCTGCCGTTCCACTTCAAGCACTCGATGGTCGGCGAGGCCGTGCGGCGCGGCATCATGATCGAGATTGCCTATTCGGCCGCGTTCAAGGGTGCGTGCGTGCGCGGTTCGTTTTGGTGCTCGCTTGTTGCGTTTTGCTCACGTTGCCGACGAGCGTAGACAATACGGCCAAACGCAACCTCATAGCGAATGCGACCAATTTGATGCGCGTTTGCAAGGGCCGGAACGTTATCCTGTCGTCGGGCGCCAAGACGGTGCTCGAGACGCGCGGTCCCCTCGACGTGGTCAACCTGTACGTTTTCCTCGCGCCTGTCTTCGAACCCGACCCAAAACTCACGACAATCCTGCGTTACGAGTGGTTGCCTCCTTGGCATGAGCCAAGACGACGCAAAGCACGCGATTTCGACCAACTGCCGCGCCGCGCTCATTCACGCCGGTACGCGCTCACCAACGTATTCCCGTCAGCACTACACTGTGGACTAAACTCTCCACCATCATGTGTTCGCATAGAAACGAGGCGAAAGACGTTCCGCGCCGCGGTCACGTACGAGCCCGTCGGGGACGTGCCAGACGAAGCGGCATGGACCGTGGGTCTGGGCGGCGCCGACGACTTTGTTGGCTTTGGCAACGAGAGTGAGAGCGAGGAGGACGACGCAATGGAGGATTAGTTGTAGAAATCATGGGCGAGTTGGGTGTGATATTGGGGTCGTGTTTTGCTGTTTTGTTCGGTCTGCATGTTGGTCTGTGGTGATTTTGCGGCGCTCTTCTGGTTGTTGCACTGCATGGCAACCGCGCACGTGGACCCAGCCCACCGCGTCGTTTGCCATGGCCGCGAAGGTCCCCGCGCCAACGCAAACCAAGAAGACAGCGCGCGTGGTCCACGGCGGGCGGCCCACCAGAATGCAAGACCAGGCGCGAACGTGGCCCGAGTCAACACGAGAGCAAAAGCTTCAAAGACGCGGCCCCGCCCGCCCCGGTCCTCTCTCCCGTAGACCGCTCGTTCCACCTCGACCTCGTCTCCACCGACCCCCTCCCCACCACCTATCAATATGCAGTCGTTCGGCGGTAACCGTCCCCGTGGGTGCTTCAACTGCGGCTCGAGTGAGTAGCGCGAAGTCCTTTTTTCCTGTGATTGCGTGGTCCGGCGTCCGCCCCCTCCCGCCGTCGCGGCCCAGCCGTCCTTCCCCGCGTCCCGAAGCTCGCGTGCGCGCCCGCAACAAGCAACCTCGACTACAAGCCGGAAGAACGCGCCATGCTGCGACCGACCGGCAAGTCGTGCTGGGAATCCTCGCGTGTGGAGCTATCTGCGCCCCTCTTCCCGTTATGGTACGCCTACATTCTCGTTTTGGGTTCTGCCCGCTCTGTCCCGCCCGCCCGCTCTCGGTGTGGTCTCCCCCCTTGCCTTGCCCGTTCCCCCCTCTCTCCCATGAGTAGCCGCTCAGCGCTTCTGCGTCGAGCGGTGGTGCGATGAAGTGGTGAGCAGTGAGTCGGTTGGATGGATGGTGTTGGACGACGCGGCGTTAGCCCGTCGGGATTGTCGTTGGCGTCGTGGGTCGCGTGTCGTGTCGTGTCGTGTTGTCGTGTGTGGACGTGTGATGACGATGGTTGTGTGGTCTCCTTCCTTCGCTCCCCCTCTTCTTTCCGCCGTACCCCCTATCCTCTCCTGTTGAACGTAGTGTTGTGGGCGTGGGTGCCTGAGGCTATCGAGTTTGTCGGGTGGTTCGGTCGAGCGCGGCAAGGGTGACGAAGTGATCGAGTCGAGTCGGTGGTTGTGTGGATCCGGTCCCGGGGCAACGGCGCGAAGGCCATCGAGTCGCTGGAGGGCACGTAGAGGAACGTCGTTCCGAAGTGGGTGCTGCTCCAGGCGGGTGCCGAGGTGCTGTGTGGGTCGGGTCTACTATCGTCGACGTTGACGGAGGTCGAGGACTAGGAGATCGAGTGCGATGGCAAGTGGAAGGGCGGCGGCAAGCGGGCATCGAGTCGGGCGGGCGTCGTGGTTATGGAGGGTGCCGAGTGTTGTTGGAACGACGGTCCACTGACATTCTCCCCCTCTCTTGCGGCACCAACCAGCCGAGCACCAGGCTAAGTTCTGCACGCAGAACGTCAAGTGCTACAACTGCAACGGCGAGGGCCACACGTCCCGCGAGTGCCAGATGCCGCGTGCCGAGAAGGCGTGCCATCGCTGCAACGAGATCGGCCATCTTGCTCGTGACTGTACGTTTGTTTGCCAGTTATCTCGAGTCGAGTGATCAAGGCCGTGATCGCGGATTGCTGACTCCCACCCACCTTCGCCTCCCCTCCATCCACGCATAGGCCCCACGAACCCGATGCCGCCGCAGGAGTGCTACAAGTGCGGCCAGATTGGCCACCTGTCGCGCAGCTGCCCGCAGAACATGTCGGCCGAGCAGGGCCCCAAATGCTTCTCGTGCGGTCGCTTTGGCCACTTGTCGCGTGAGTGCCGCCAGGGTCGCGCCTGCTTCAACTGCGGCCGCGCCGACCACATTTCGCGCGAGTGCCCCGAGCCCAAGAAGCCGCAGACGTGCCGCAAGTGCGGTGTCGAGGGCCACATCATGCGCGAGTGCCCCAACTAAGTCGTGCCGCGATGCCTGGACCTTCGGGACGGGAACCGGGTTGTGCGGGGTTGGCGAGCGGTTCGAGTGCGTTGCACGGCGGTGCAATGTGTGGGACGGCGTTGACCGTTGCGGTTCGGGTCGTGTCGTGTCGGCGAGTCGTTTGGCCGTGATAAAACATTCTTTCTTTTTCATTTTGGTGGCGATTTTGGTGGGCTGCGTTGTGCGGAGTCTTGGCCGGTCCTGGGCCCTGGTGGGCGATGTGCTTGCGCTGCGTTGTGCGCCTTCAGTTTTCAAATGCGACCTGACAAACCTGTTCGTGGCCGAACTTGCTGACCTTCCGACAGCGGAAAACGAGCTGAGAAATGGCCGGGAGTGCGCGAGAGGCAGGGTCGTTGCGGGTGCGACTTGCAGAAGGCGGTCATCCAGCAACGGCCCACGTGCCTCCACATGACAGCCTATACAGACCGCGTTGAAGCCTGGACGGCCGCCAACCACCAACGACGACGACGACGGACAACCTCGCACAGGAATCAACACCGGCAGTCTCGGCAATTCGTTTCCGTCGATACCCCACCCATCAAGTGACTTTTCTCACGCAACCGACCCAACACCATGCAACGCCGCGACGCTCGTCTCCGCAAGGAGTACCTCTACAAGAAGGCGCACGAGCAGCAGGAGCAGGCGACCTTTGAAAAGAAGCAGCAAGTCAAGGCCGCCTTGGAGTGTATGGATGATCCCCACCCGTGCAGCATGACCCTGCCGCTCGGCGCAGTTGACCACGTCGCGATTTTGCTGCGGTCGCGTTTGCTGGTCGCCGTGACCGGGCACTGACGCCTTATCTATAGATGGCATGATCATCACGCACTTCCCGTATGGCCCTACCGCCTACTTTACGTTGCACAACGTCGTCTTGCGGCACGACATTGCTGACAAGGGCACCGTTTCCGAAGCCTACCCGCACCTGATCTTCCACAACTTCAACACCAAGCTCGGCGAGCGCGCGAAGAACATTCTTAAGCACTTGTTCCCGGTGCCCAAGGAGGACTCGAAGCGCGTCATGACCTTTGCCAATACCGACGACCATATTTCGTTCCGCCACCACGTCTACTACCCGACGGGACCGAAATCGGCCGAGATTGCCGAAGTCGGGCCGCGGTTCGAGGCGCGGTTGTACGAGATTCGATTGGGCACAGTCGATATGAAGGACGCCGACGTCGAGTGGGCGCTGCGGCCATATCACCGCACGGCGCGCAAGCGCGAGTTGTTGTAGAGGCGCCGCGCGTGGAGCGAGGAGAAAGGGGGTCCTGGCTCACCAACCGTGGGCGGTTTGTTGGTGCGTCGGGCGTGTATCATCTTTTTTGGGCTTGAACCGTATACATTTTGCTCTCGGGCATCGGGTGTGCTTGCATTTGCGCTATTGCTTGGCCTCGCAAATCTCTCGGGCGACCACTCCGACAAACGACGCATGCGATGCGAGTTTGACCTTTCCAGCTTGTTTGGCTCGTCTGAACAGCCTTCGACGGTACTGTATAGGTCGATATTTACCAAACTGCAATCGAAACCAACGCCAACTTCGTCGCTGTGCACCAACCTGAAGAAAACAAAACCAAATGACGACGACGGAACACCAACCGACCCGGCCACGACCGACCGACCTCACTTACGAATAGGCCGCCACCTTTTCGCGCAACTGAGCGAGGAACTGCGGGAAACTCGGCGCATACTCGGCGCGGTCCTCGATGAGCAGGCCAAGCGTCCACATGCGCAGGATCGGATCCGCATCCTCCTTGACGACATGTACCTTGGGCCAAATGGTTGAGTTTTGCAGCGCGCGCGCGCGCCACGTGTTGATCAAGTTGAGTGCGCGTTCCGCGTACGCGTGACCCGTAGGCTGCAAAACGATCGGGCCCGAGGGCACCTGGTCGTACGACTGGATGCTGTTCCCAAATAGGCCCGCGAGCAAAGTCGGGTCGGCGTGCCGCGAGACCCACAGGTACATGCCGACGCCATCGAACAGGACGTAGACGCCATTGCGCTCGAGCCGCTCGGACGTCGACGGCAGCGGGTATGGCGGCAACTTGATAGCGCCGTCGACGACGGTACCGAGATCCTGCGTCTCGAGCAGGATGCGGTGCAGCGGGTAGAAAGCGGGGTGCAGCTGGTGCAGGATCGGCTCCATTTGCC
>GG745329.1:299946-323492 GCA_000151295.1 Allomyces macrogynus ATCC 38327
CAAACGACGCATGCGATGCGAGTTTGACCTTTCCAGCTTGTTTGGCTCGTCTGAACAGCCTTCGACGGTACTGTATAGGTCGATATTTACCAAACTGCAATCGAAACCAACGCCAACTTCGTCGCTGTGCACCAACCTGAAGAAAACAAAACCAAATGACGACGACGGAACACCAACCGACCCGGCCACGACCGACCGACCTCACTTACGAATAGGCCGCCACCTTTTCGCGCAACTGAGCGAGGAACTGCGGGAAACTCGGCGCATACTCGGCGCGGTCCTCGATGAGCAGGCCAAGCGTCCACATGCGCAGGATCGGATCCGCATCCTCCTTGACGACATGTACCTTGGGCCAAATGGTTGAGTTTTGCAGCGCGCGCGCGCGCCACGTGTTGATCAAGTTGAGTGCGCGTTCCGCGTACGCGTGACCCGTAGGCTGCAAAACGATCGGGCCCGAGGGCACCTGGTCGTACGACTGGATGCTGTTCCCAAATAGGCCCGCGAGCAAAGTCGGGTCGGCGTGCCGCGAGACCCACAGGTACATGCCGACGCCATCGAACAGGACGTAGACGCCATTGCGCTCGAGCCGCTCGGACGTCGACGGCAGCGGGTATGGCGGCAACTTGATAGCGCCGTCGACGACGGTACCGAGATCCTGCGTCTCGAGCAGGATGCGGTGCAGCGGGTAGAAAGCGGGGTGCAGCTGGTGCAGGATCGGCTCCATTTGCCCAACGCGCAGGAGTTCCATGGCGGCGGCGCGCTGGTCGACAGTGAGCAGCGGGTGAATGCGCAGCGCCGGGTGCTTGATGAGCCCGAGGCACAGCAGCGGGAAGAGCTTGAGGTTGACGGGGCACTGCAGCTGCGTGGCCGCGGCCGCGTTGTTGCCGCCCTGCACCGTCTTGTAGACGCCGAGAATGTCGATGCACTTATTGATGATCGCGTCGCGCGCGTCCTCGAGTTTCGACTCGACGGCGCGTTCCACGGCTTTACGCGCCAGTAGGTTCACGAGCGCGCCCGGGTCGGCGGCGTGGAAGATATCGGCCAGGTTGGTGGTCACGGGCAGTGCCAGCGTGATCACGCGAATGCGCCGCTCGCCGTAGGCCGTCGTGTGCAACAGCGCCGTCTGGAAACACACGACCGACGACTGGATCGTCTCGTCGATCGCGACCTCGATCGCGTACGTGTTGTCCGGGTTGACATTGGGCAGCGCCAGCAGGTCGGTCGACCGCACAAAGAAGTTCCCGTGGTAGACCGACATGCGCAGGCCGCGGCTCGCGCGCACACGGAGCACGGCCTCGAGCGCGATCGGCCGCCCAAGGAAATGACTCAGTTCCTGCGCAAGTTTTTCGGCATCGTCCTTCTTGGCCGCCGACCAGCCCGGGTAGAGGTAGGTGTTGCCCGCCGTGAACCGCGGTGCACAGCACAGCGTCGCCACGTCAATACCCGTGCCCTGCGCAAACAGAAACATGTCGACTGAGACTTGCGTGCGCGAACAGTCAACGGCAAACTGCTTGTAGAATGGCGACGTGGGTTGCAGCAGCGACGCGTCGAGCCGATTCTTGTCGTCCCGCGGCTTGAGCGCGCCGGCCTGCAAGTTGGGCAGCGACGTTTGCAGCACGACAATCTTGCCGCCAATCGGCGAGGCCAGCTGGTAGGCGGCCTGCAGCGCCGGACCCAACGCGTTGCCCACGTTCTGCGTGTTCAGGTGCATAGCTGGCAGCTTGTCGAGCAGCGACGTGATCTGTGCCTTGCATTCGGTCAGGTTCACGAGCAAGTCTTCGGGCAGCGGCAAAAACACGTCGTCGAGGTCGCCGACCACGAGCATTTGCGGCTCAGAGAGGTTCGCGTTGAGGTTGTAGAAGTGCAGCGCCGAGTCGACGGTAATGAACCCGACGAGCGTGCGGTTGTCGGCATTCGGGATGCGGTCGAGCGAGTTCTTGATAATATGGCACGCGGCGTGCAGCATGCCACACTGAATGGCCGCGTAGCTCACGTCCAGGATAAACAGGTAGAGCGGCGGCTGCGGAGGGCGCAGCATGTACTCGGACGGGGCCACGTACTCGACGACCGCGTGGTTGAGCTCGGGCCGCTGCCACCGGTCAATATAGGACTGCGTCGCCGAGTCAAAGTCAAACGCCTCGGGCACGTCGTTCGGAAAGTAGCACAGGTTGCACTTCCACCGCTGCCCACGGTCCAAAAATTGGACGTAGGGGTTGATGTAGGTGCGGCACCGACGGCACCGCACGATCGTGTTCGAGTTGATGACGGGGATCTCGGGCTCGCCCGGCTCGGGTCCACGGAACGGGGCAATGTAGAGCGCAAACGGAATCTTGCTCTTGGAGAGCAGCGCCGCCGTTTGCGGGACCACGTTGATGGTCGCGCGCTTGTAGGTAGGCGAGCAGTTTGAGTGCGGCGACATGGTGCACGCGGCCTGCGGCGAGAGCCGAATTGGCGGCGGCAGCGCGTGAATCTCGTGCGGTGCCGGCGGCGCGCCAATGAGCGAAATGGCCTGGTTCACGATCGGCTGCATGATGGGCGTGCCGACGCCCAAGTGACTAAACGAGTTGGCCATGCCGTCGATGCTCGCGTTCATCGACAAGGTCGACCCGTAGGACGCCTTGGGGTAGAGCGGCATCGGCGTGTTGGGCTGCGGCTGCTGCTGGATGCTGTGCTGCGACACATTGTTCGGATCCGAGGTCATCGACTGGTTGAACGACTGGTTGGCCGCGAGGGGCTGCTGCTGCTGCTGCTGTTGCGGCTGCTGCTGGCCGTAGCTCAGCGCTGCACCGCCCGTGGCGAGCTGCGAGTACGACGTGGACGGCGAGGGCGCGCCAAACGGATCCGGGTCAGGCACCGACTGCTGGTAGGCCTTGGTGATCTGCTCCGGGTAGAGACGGCGACGCGTCGATGCCGGATGGTGTCCCGCAGCGGCCTGTTGTTGATCGAGGGGCGAGGGAGCGGCCGCGCCAGCTTGAGGGGCTCCTGGTTGGGGCTGCTGCTGATACTGCGCATTGGGCGACTGCTGCTGCTGGGTGTACGCTGGCGGCGCGCCAGGCGCACCCGGAGCAGGGTAGCCCGTTGAAGCAGGTTGTCCACCTGGCGGGTAGCCTGGCGCGGGAGCCGCGCTGGCAGGACGCGCGCCGTTGGGCGGGGCCCCTGCAGCAAAAGGAAAACGGCGCGGTCAGCGAGATGGAACGCCACGAATCCACGGCGGATCGGTCTTGTGGATCAGCATACCAGGCGCGCCGGGATAGTAGGGCTGCTGCTGCGGCTGGCCGTACGGGTTTGTCGAGGCCGGCCTCTGTTGCTGCTGCTGCTGCTGCTGCTGCTGTGGTGCTTGTTGGCCAGCGTACTGGCCGGGCTGTTGCTGGCCCGGCTGCGGGATCGCGGCTTGCGGCACGCCGTGCACGACGCCGGGAACGCCGTAGGGTCCGCCACGGAACATGATGACGGCAGCTGTGGGCGGTGGTGCTGATGATCGCGCGAATGAAGGGCGCAGAGCGTGATCAACGAAGTGCCGTGATCCGTGGGCAGCAACTGCAAGCGGGGCGCGGGCGGCGCGAGGGCACGGAGTTCCGTCAGGCGCGCGTTGCTGGAGGTCCTGCCACAGGTGCAGTCGTCGTCCGCCGTCGTTGTTGTTGTCGTCAAGCTGGCGGCCTTGAGTGCGGCGTGGATGGCCGTGGCCGCCCGACAAGGGGCAGCAGCACGACGCGTGCGCGCGTGGCGACGGGCGACAAGACTCGATCGCGTGACGTACGTGTCACGGCTTTCGCACATGCAGTAGGCCACGTCGACGTTGCGAAACCTGAAACCTGAACACCCGAAACCTAGTAACTTGATGCCGAAACCTGGGGTGTCTCGCGCGTGCCTCGCACCTTGCATGCGCTTTCAGCGGTCAGTTGCCCGCCAGCGCACCGCGTTCGATGCCCGCTCTGGACGAGTACCGCGACACGACCACGACCCAGCCAGCATGCACGCCAATACAGCGGGATCCCTCGCAGTCGCGCCGTGTCCGCCAGCACGCGCAGATGGACCGGTTTGGCTCGGGGATTATTGTGTCGAGGAGGACCGGTGTCCAGAGTCCAGCAGACCACGACTTATCACTCGCGCATCATGTGCATGCGGACCAGGCCCACCAGCCTTGACCGCTCTCCAAATTTGAACGACCCCGACCTCCAACATGGTTTGCCCGACTTCGTCGCGAAACCGCCCGCGTGCGCATATTGGTTGAAGGGCCGTGAAATGAAACTCGAGACGCGTTGGCACGCGCCTTGTTTGACCCGTCTCCAACGTCTGACCCGCGATTGACGGCGAGCACCATTCACCAGCTCGACCAAACAGCCGGACCCGACGGCGCGCAAGATCTCTTCACGCACGGCGGCGCACCAAAGTGGCGCCGAAGGAAAAGGAAATGAAGACTACACGACCAATTGGCATGCTTTGTCCGCTCTGTACCTTGGCTGTCGCCTCGAACCCCCATTTGCCTGTGCCGCGATGCGCGCGCACGCAGCGCAACCAGCCCAGTCCCATCGAACCGCTGTCGCGCGCCATTCTACTGGGGCCTGCAGTCGCGCTGCTGCTCCGCCTTGACCGCGACGTCCTGGGCAAGCGGCGGACGCCTCGCCACTCCATAACCCCCAGTCCAAGAAAAGGTGTCGTCTCGCGTCTTCCGCGTCCGCACCGCCGACCGCGGCGCATTTGATCTGGGCCTCGTGCAAAGCGCCCGTTGGCAGGTTCGCGCGCTGCTGCGGACGTTCCTGCCGGGCGTGTTCATGGTGATCATGGCGGCCCCTGCAATGCACTTCCTGCAATTGGCAATGCACCGGCCGCGCGCTCTTGCACGAGCACAACACCGGTCATGACAGGCAGGTGTCGGGCCGCCGCGCGGTGATGAAGATGCGGTCGATGAAACGGGACGGAGCCCGAGTTTATACCGCGCTCGGGCCCGCGACGACGTCGACGGCGGCGACCACCGTCGACTTGTAAGCCGTGCATGGTCTCGACGGCGCTCTCTGCTGCGAGCACGCGCCCTCCGCATTCTCTCTTTCGTGTTCTCGCAGGCGGCTCTCGCCCCATGGACGGTATGTCGCGCGCTGTCGCTCTGCGCGCGCATTCTCATGGGGCTGTGCAACGTTTCCCTCCAGCTCACCCTCGATGCTCCCGTAGTCGGCGTGCGGGACCGTGACTTGAATCTCGATCGCCAGTGCCATGCCCGCCGCCGCCGCCGCCGTCTCTGCTTCCGCGGGCCCGTCCCCTGCTGCCGCCGCGGCCCTGCTGGCTGGGTCGGCGCTCGTCTCGGGCGCGCTGATTCTCGCCTTGGTCCAGGCACGCGCGGCCGGCGCACCCTTGACCAAGCTTCTCAAGATCACGGCTGGCGTGCACCTGACCGTTACGACGCTCGACGTAGTGATCAGTGCCGTGGACCGATCAGCATCGACAATGACGCCAAGTCTGCCTTGGCGGTGGAGTGATCATGCCAGAGATGTGACGAAGCTTGCAAGCACCACCGTCACGCCCGTTGCCGTGATCCTGGCCGCAGCCGCGAGCGTGATCCAAGCACGCACCTACCTCGACGCGCTCGGGCACGAGGTTGACCGGTCTCACTGCGCCGCCGACCCCGACCTCGACTTCGAGGCTCCCACGCGCGCGCACACCGTCCACAAGCCGGCCAATTCGTCCGTACCCACACGACCTGCATGCTCCCTGGCCTCGTGGATCCCAAGCTCGCGTGCCCTGGCCGCGACGACGGCTGTAGTCGCTGCCGCCGTGATCGCCGCGTACGGCATGACCGCGCTCGTCGTGGCCACGCCCATGGTCCACACCGCGGCAACACCATCGGGCACGATGGTCGCGGCGTTCACCGCCGTATACACGGTCGCGAGTTTCACGGCCGTCGTTTTGAGCCACGGCGTGATCCTGAGTCACCGCCTCGCTTGGTTCGTGCGTGCCGCGGCGGCACGCACAGCTGCAGGCGAGCGGACGCCGTGCGGCTCGCCGGCACGCGTCGCGCCACATGACCGCGTGCACTGCGTATCGCAGCAGCAGCAGCAACAGCAGTACCTGCATCAAGACTCGGCCGCAGCCGCACTGATGGCCACTCAAGCATGGACGCCGGCCGATGGTAGTAGCGCGCGCGATCTCGACGCCGGCAACGTGCACCGCGTCCGGTTCTCGGGCGAAGACGAGGAAGAGCAGGCTGCCCAGGATCGAGCGCGCCATGGCGTCGATTACAACACCGCCGATGTGATCGCGGCTTTCCCCGACGCGACGCACTTCAATGCCGACCTCGACGCGTCGGCTCGGTCGAGCTGGACGGTCGTCGACACGCTGCAGGGCGACAACATGTTGGACAAGGATTATGTTGACGGGGCGCTCATTGATCAGCACGCGATGGTGCCGATGGGCCCGCTCGCGTGCGTGTCGGTGTGCCTGCACAAGATGGCCGTCGGGACCGCTCTCGTCGCTATGGTTGTCGCGAGCGGCCTCGCTGCCAAGGCGTGGTGGTGTGCGAGCCCTGTCGCAACCACCTCGACCGACCTCCTGCTCGCGCTTGGCCTGTGCCACGTCGCGTGGACCGTGCTCGCCATTCTTGCGATCCTCGCACGGACCTCGGCCACGATTGTCCCGGCCCTGCACGACACGATCTTGCGGCAAGACATGGCGCTCGGCGTGCCCTTGCGCGTGCGCACCTACATCCCGCACGGCCACGAGCACGCGCCGGCGCTGCACCTCGACGAGCTCGCCGAAGTGCGCTCGATCGAGACCACCTACCTGCACCACCTCCAAGCGCAGCAACAGCACCAGCAGCAGCACTCGTCGTACCCGAAATCCATCGCGTCGGCACGCCGCACAGCGCTCTTCTCATCGTCCATGACGGACCTGCGCCGACTTGCCCCGCTGACGCGGCCGCAGTATGCTCATCAACAGTCCGCCACTGCTGCGGGCCGCGCTCGCAACCGCGCCGTGCTCGGGCGCACGCATCGATGATGAACAACAAGCCACTTTCAGTACGGTCGTGGCCCCGCCTTTGTCGCCGGTGCTCGCAACCAGTCCGGCGGTCGCGCCGCTGCTCTCGCATCGCGCGATCCCGCGCGGATCGACGCCCGCGGTCACGCCCGCCACTCCGCCGCCGCTGCCGGTGCCCGCGGTCGGGATTCACTGCAACGTGCCCGCCAAGGCGACGCCGCCGCTCGCACCCATGGCTGCGCCGACTGTCGCTCTTGCCGCAACCCCGGCCCCGATAACTACTACTATCGCGAATTCGGCCCCGACGACCACTGCCACCCCCGCCACCGGCACTGGCGCGCCGCCCAAGTCAGTCGTGCGCGTCGCCGCGCCTTTCCGGTACCGAACGCCGTTCCTGATGGCGGGTGCGGCCGTGCAGGGGATGCACGAGGGCGCCAGCGACGACGCCAACGTGTCGTTGTCGAGGGGGCCGCAGTGAGTTCGCTCCATTCTCTTCTTTTTTTCCTGTACATTCCCTTGCAGGAGTAGGGCCTTTTTCGTCCTGTACCATGTCCTCTTTCCCCTCCACCCACCCACCCACCCCCCTTCGCTGAGTGTGCCTCATCCCCGATTCCCGTCCGCGTCTGGAACGTGGTTTTGCTCTTTTTCTTTCTTTCTCTCAAGCTTTCTTGTGCTTGTCCTGTTTCCTCGCGCTCTGCTCTTCTCCTCCGCGCTCATCTCGTCTGTGTCTCCGCCAAAACTTAGTACGTGCTCATGTATTGTTTGTGTCCCGATACCGTTCCACGACTTCTATGCGACCTGCGGGAGTGTCGATGTGGTGCCGCTGTCATCCTCGTTGGTCCAGAATGAGCATGAGAGGCCATTTCCAAAGCCATGGGGCGACTGCAACCGTAATGCGTTGCACTTATGGTTCCAAAAGCTGGCATCACTAGCCCCATCACACGCGACGCGACCTGTCCACCCCGGCTCCCTACTATTGCTGCAAGGACGATGTTTATTGGGGGGTCAGCTCCGAACAATATGGCAGCCCGCGCACCCGGCCCGTTGTCCTCAGAAACTACAACGCGCGGGCAGCCGCCACCGGAGCGGAGGCGACTCGCAAGCTAGCCACCCCCAGAAACGCAACCCGTCAACCCTCTCCTCCTCTACCCGACCAACCAAACAAATTCGACGAATCGGCGCCGCAAAGAATGCTACTACTGCCGCAGCGGCACAAGCAGCGGCCCATCCGCGCACACAACCTCATCCTCGTCCTCTCCACCCGGCATGACCTTCTTCCTATCCCTCGCCGCCGCTGCCACCATGCCCAAATCCATCTCCCCACCACTCCACGCGCGACCCGCCCCTTGCTCCCCCGGCACCCCCAACCCGACCCTCGAGTCCACCCTTCCGCGTGGCCCCGTCGTCGGAGCCGCCCAACTCACCGCACGCGGCGGCGGTGCGACCGCGGGCGCCCCCACGAACGCGCGCGCGTTCTTGACGCTCGGGTCGCGCAATTCCATGAGCGCGACAAGGACCAGACCCCATGCGGCGGCCGCCGCGGGCGACGCGAGCGGGGCGAGTCGGGCGGGGGTCACACCCGCGAGGGTCAGGACTTGGTGGATGGCTTTGGCAGTGAAGATGGCTACGGTCATTAGGCAGTAGAGGACGCGGACGCGCGCGGTGCCGGAGAGAGTGGGCCAGGTGGAGGTGACGTGCGGTGGTGAGATGGGACTGGGAATGGCGACGCCGGTAGACGATGCGAGGGTGGCGGTCGCAATGTCGGGAGTGGACTCTTGACCATCCGTGCCGTGACGATCCCGTCCGCGACGGCAATGTACGCGACCGACACGACCGCATCGACGAGCGCGGCCACGACGGCGACGATTTCGGACGCGAGCAGTGCCGAATTCTCTTCGTGGATCAAGTCCGCGAGCACCGCGACCATGCGCGTGCCCTCGGCGCGCTCGTCGCCGTCCCCCGCGGCAACCAATACTCGCACAGCCGCCGCAGCGCGGTCCACAACACACGTCACCGCCGCGGCCGCTGCAAGCACCCTCGCCCGTCGCGCCAGCTTCGCCTCGACGATCTTGGCCGCGACAAGCACCCGAACCCGGCGCACGTGCATTGCGATAATCGCGACTGTGGCCGCGGCCTGGAGCGCCTGCGCGATGACGAACGGCGCGGCGGCCTTGTCAGCGGCAATCGAGGGTGCATATGCGTCGAGTTTCATGGCAGCGACGAGGGCCGCGCCGGCCAAGAACTTGGTGGCCCGCACGGGCACGCGAAACGTCTTGGTCCCGTCGCGGCAGAGCGCGTGCGCCATGCGCAGCAGGACGGCGCCGAAGAGCGCGTGGTTGAGCTGGATCAATGCCAGCGAGGAGAGCGGGATCCCAGCGGTCGCGACCGGGTCGCTGGTGTCGAGCGGATCGAGCAGGTACGGCATTGGGTCGGTCGGTCGACGGGGGCGAGACGGGGTCGGTGGGTCGGCGAGAGGCTCGACGGGTCGGGGAAGGTGGGTGGTCGCGGCTGTGGTCGGTCGTGGTCAGAGCGGCCAAGGCACGGGGCGACGGGCTCGACGGCGGAGCGAGCGAGGCGAGAGTAAATGGGCAAAGCCAACCGCAACGGATGCACGAAGCGACGATGTGCGCAAACGAACGTGGAAGTCGTCGGTTATTCGAGATGGTTGGTTGCGCACAGCGCCGACGCCGACGCTTCGCAGGACCCCGCCTGGGGAGCAACTTGGTGATCGTCCGATGCGGCCGCACGATCGGCAATGTCAACGACGGCAAGTTTGGTCGGTTGGCTGGCACTGGCGGCAGCAGCAACTCGAGGACTCTTGCACCACTTTGAACCTGGAAACGAGAGAAGGAAGACAAGGCCGATGGAGGTTAGCGATGGTCGAGCAAATGGCCGTGATGAACTGGCACTCTCGGCGAACGTGGCCGAGATGGCTGCGCGCCGGCTGGCGCTTTCGTGTGCGACCCCTGCTCATGTGCGACGCGGACAAATGGTAGAACCCAAGCGCGGTGTCAATCCGCCCGTGTGGGACCGCCGTCCCTGTCGCCGCAATGGCTGAGCACCACACGCAGCTGTCAGCACGCGCTGAACCGAAAGTGAAGACGACAACAATAACATACCCGCGACAACAGCGACAGGACACCAGCGTATAATAAGACATGGACGATACGATATACATGGTTCCATCACGGGAACAGACAACACAAGCGGGTGCGCCGCAGCAAAACAAGGACGCCAAGAGGGTATCAAGAGCACAATAGCTGGCTTGTCGCGCCGCGTCCATCGGCATCGCCGATGGCATCCAAAACTCGTCCCGATCTGCTACCGCCTAGCCGCGATCGGCGGGTCCTCGAGCGAGCGATTCCCGCCAGCGAACGCCGCCGAGCGCCACGACTTGCCACCGGACAGTGTGCACCCTTACCGGCTCCGCGACGCGTCGCCATGCGGCCCCCGGGACGCGCGCGATCGCGTGGTCAATGGCCATGGCGTGCAGGTCAAGCAGCGATGTCGCGTCTTGAAACTGTCGCGAATCGGTTGTTTGGGCGCGTCGTGGGCCAATAGCCACGGCAGCTGCCAAGTCGGCAGGTGTGGCTGTAGCCGAGACAGAGTGCGCGTCGACGCGCAGGTGGACGGTCGACCGCGGCCGCGCAGCGGCCACGGCGAGCGCGACGAGGTGCCGCACGAGGTGCGCGGTTGCGGCTTGCAAATGCCGCGAGACGACGGAATCGGATGACGCGTAAGACGCGACAAGGACTCGGACGTGCTTGGCCGCGGCCACGGGCGCTTGTGCGGCAATTGCTGTGTCCACGACTTGGTTCAACGGCACGTCGTGGGGGCCGCCGTGATCCTGGTCGGCATCGCGTGCCGGCTCGGCCTCAAACCCAGCCAGGAGCGCGCCTGCGTCCTCGATCGCGCCAAGCATCGTTGCGACCGCGTCGGCCATGGCCGGGTCGCGTTCCACAGCGGGCCCGAGCGTGGCGAGCGGGTTGCGCAGTTCATGGCACAGCCATAGGATCATCGACCCGTGGTCGAGGTACGCGCGCTGCAGCGCGGCCGTCGCGCCCTCGAGCTCTGCGAGTCGAGCCGACCGCTCGGACATGTCCGAGAGCAGCACGACTTGGGCAACCCCCGGCCGCGTAGGTGGGACTACTGGCTCGGGCGGTGGCGCCGGGGCCACAGCCGCGGCCGTGAGCGTCATCTCCGTGTCGGTCGGCGAGAGGAGCATGTCGGTGGACGTGTCCGAGTCGGTCTGCGACACCCACCGCAGCGGACTACACGTCGTCGTCGTCGCCGCCGCCGCCGCACGTTCGGCCTTACCGCGCAGCGAGACGAGGTCACTCGCGCACAGATCGGCCGGATACGTCGACCCGTCTGCGCGCCGCACTTGCACGGCCGCGACCCCCGGCCGGAACAGCGGCCCGTGCGTGTCTATTGGCACCCCCTTGCAGAAGCCCGCACCCTCGCCATCCCCCAATACGGGCGACGACGGGCCGGACTTGTCTCCCACCCCGCACGCCGCCGGCTCGTCGCACTCGACCTGGATCACGCGGCGCACGTCCACTTGCCGCTCGCGCGTGGCAAACAAGTCGCGCGCGTGCTCGTTGAGCCCGAGCACCTGCCCCGCCGCGTTCAGCAAAATTAGCGGGCTCGGGATCGCGCGCAAGTACGCCTGCGCGCGCTCTTGCAATGCGCACATACGTGCGTGAATCGACCGCTCAGCGCGTCGGCGGCGGCCAAAGAGGCCATGTAACGTGACGAGCACGCTGGCGAGGACGGCGCCGGCCGCCATAGCGCCGGAACTCGCGAGCCAGGCGCCGTAGTGGTAGGTGGACTCGCCGTAGGTCGCGCGCGGGGTGCAGGTCAGGTTCCATCGGCGGTTGGCGAACTGGATCGTGGCGGACGCGGCGAGGGACGGGACCAGCGCGGTGCGGTCGGCGTCTGGCGCGTCGATGAGCGAGGTGGTGCCATCTTCGAGGTGAAGTGCGAATTCACCAGTGGCCAGGTCGGAAAAGAGGTCTTGGACCTGGGAAATGTGTTGACGGTGCGGATATATCAGTGAGGATCAGTGGTACCGGAGAACCAGGCACACGCGTACCGATAAACTAGCCGCGACCATACTCGCCGTCGAGAAGTTGCTCGGCGTAAGGGCCCGCTTCATTGCGACGAGAAACACGAGGAAACCGCGCAGCTTCGATCCGTCGGAGCCCGAAAGAAGGAGGGGCGGCGTGAGGAACGGCTGGCTGGGCTGGGCAATCGCTTCGAGGACGACGGCATTACGCGTGGGCTCGCCCGAGGGATCATAGCCGATGACGTTTTTCGGCAGGCCCGACGGGAACCGCAGCGGGCTCGCGCGCAAATAGACCATGGGCCAGTACCCGTTGGGGTCGTCGTCGCGTGGGCCGTAGTTGAGGTTGGCGTCGGACGAGTAGATGGACGTGTTGTAGATGGCCTCCCATTCGGCGCGCTTGTCGGCCGGGATGCGCTCGTAAAAGTTGACCGAGAAGACGGTCTTCGGGTTGGGCTTGACGCGCGCGAGGTACTGCTCGAGCAAAGCGGGCGTGACGGCGGGTGCGGTCGACACGAAGGCGTTGAGGCTCCTGACCTGACAAGATCATGGTGGACAAGGTTCGTCAGCCTACCGCAAACAAACATTGACCAAGCGAGCCAGGATCCAGCGCGTCCGTACAATCCCAAGCACCTCGGCCTGCGCCATGACCGAGACCATATCGGCGCGGTCGTGGCAAAACCTGGCGGCAGCAGCTTGGGATGGCGCCGATCGCAGCACGAGCCACAAACCGACGGCCGAGGCGATACCCGCGGCAGCAGCGGCCGCGGCCGCGAGCACGGCGCCGTGACGCCGGACAGCGGTGGTAGAGCCCATCGATACACTGCCGTGGCCGCGCTGCAAGGACCAGCTGTTGCAATGACGGTGGGGCGGGCACGCAGAGCGGTCCAGGTCGAGGCGCTCGCAGCGGTTGCGGGGGCGTCGCGCGGGGAGAGGGGTGTGTGCGTGGACGTGTGCGAGTCAGGGGACTGTGTGTGCGATGCGGCGATGGTGGCCGGGCTGGAGCATGCGAGACGGGAGGTTGCGTGTGGGCGAAACGCAGGCAGGGACCGCTGCGGCGCACGGGACCACAAGCTCCGCCCACCGCGGCATCGCCCCTTGAGGCGAGCCGCAACGCCCGCATCCTCATCGGCGTGCTCATGAACAGCTCACGATGGACAATGGGAGATGCTGCGTTCATTCACTTGGCACGCACCGGGGCCGGCCGGGCGAGGCGCGAGCACGGACGGGACGAGCAGAATCGCTCTTGGCTCGCGACCCCCGGGCGCGGGTATCAAACGACAATAACGGATTACGCGCACAAGGCACGGCGCCAACCAAACAACGACAATGCAAAGCAAAGCAACATTGTTCTCCGCCCGACCGCGGGGGCACGGAGGCTATGCTGAGCTCATCGCCAGCGCCGCCGTGTCGGCTACCGGGACCGCGGCCCGCTCCATCTCTGCCGCAGTTGGCGCTGGCAGCACCACCTGCCACTGAACCAACGCTGCGCGCGTGCCCTCTCCCGCGCGTCGCCACGTTGCCCCCGGCACGCATGAGGCTGCGCCGTCGATGGCCATGGCGTGCAAGTCGAGCAGCGACGCTGCGTCCTGGTACGGCCTCGAGTCGGCCTGCACACGTCGTGGGCCAATCGCTGCCACGACTTTGGCATCGCTCTCAGCAGGCGTGGCCGAAACCGTGACAACGTTTGCGGCGACGCGCACGTGTACTTGCGACCGGAGTTGTGCGGCCGCTACTGCGAGCGCGACCAGATGCTGCACGAGGTGAGCGGTCGCGGCACGGGTGCGGTGCGGGACATAGTATGTTGGAGACGCCGAGCTGTCGAAGGCAATGTCGACTTGCTTGGCGACTGCCACGCCTCGGTGTGCGTTAATGACCTTGGCGATGAGGTGCGGAAGCGGCGCGTCGCTGTCCTCGCTATCGTCCTCGGCGTCGTCCCCGACCCGGTCGCGCACGCGCTCAGCCTCAAACCCCTTCAGCAGCGCGCCCGCGTCCTCGATCGCACCGAGCATCGTTGCGACAGCATCCGCCACGTCCGGATCCCTCTCGATGGCGGGCCCGAGCGCCGCGAGCGGATTCCGCAATTCGTGGCACAGCCACAACATCATCGACCCATGATCGAGATACGCGCGCTGCAGTGCCTCAGTCGCGGCCACGAGCGCCGCGCGCCGCGCCGACCGCTCGGACGTGTCCGACAAAAGCACGACCTGCGCGACACCTGGTCGCGATGGGACTGGCTCGGGAGCCGGGACCGCCGCAAGGGTCGCGGCCGTATCAGACGGGGACAACAAACTCGTCGATACCGTGGGTGCGACCGCGGGCTGGTCCATGGTCGATGATGGTCTGGCGTGACCCGCGCGATTGTTGAGCGAGACGAGGTCGCTCGCGCACAGGTCGGCCGGGTACGTCGACCCGTTGGCGCGGCGCACGCGCACAGTCGTGACTCCGGGGCGGAACAGCGGGCCGAGCGTACTGTCGCTCGCAGATTTCATGAGTGTGTCCTTGTCGCTGCCTTGCGTGGGCGCGATGGCCGTCCTTGGGTACCGCACCGCCGTCGTCTTGCCCGGCAGCGCCATGACCTTCTCCTCGTTGGCGGCCGCCTCGCGCTCGACTTGTATTACCTTGCCGACATCTACTTGCCGCGCGCGCGTCGCAAACAGGTCCCTCGCGTGCTCGTTCAACCCGAGCACGCGCCCCGCCGAATCGAGCATGATGAGCGGACTCGGGATCGCGCGCAAGTACGCCTGCGCGCGCTCCTGCAGCGCGCGCATACGCGACTGAATCGACCTTTCGGCCATCTGGTGCCTACCGAAGAGGCCATGCAACTTAACGAGCGTACCGGCAAGGACAGCGCCCGCAAGCATCGCGCCCGAGCTGGCGAGCCAGGCGCCGTAGTGGAACGCCGACGCGCCGTAGGTTGCGCGCGGCATGCACGTGAGAGCCCACTGGCGGTTGGAAAATGAAATGGAGACGGTCGCGGCTCGCGAGGAGACGAGCGCGGGCTGGTCGTGAGCCGGTGGGTCGACAAGGACTGTGGCGCGTCTTGCAGGTGCAGCGCAAACTGGCTCGTGGAAAGGGCCCTCGAAACAGGTCCTGGATCTAGAAAAAATGGGCCCACACGCGTGTTAGAAGCGGTGCATGTCCACATAGCTGTAGCAGAGGCCAATCGACTGCTCACTGAGCGAGCAAAACGTGCCGAGAGCGTTGCCGAAACCATGCTCGCCGTTGAGAAATTGCCTGGCATGACAGCGCGATTCTTTGTCAGGAGAAACACGACCACCCCGAGGACACTGGAGCCGTCGCTGCTCACGAGTTGGACGGGCGGCGACAATATCGGCTTACTCGGATGGGCAATTGCGCTCTGAATCGCAACCAAGCGTGTTGGCTCACCAGCCGGGTCATAGCCAACAAAGTTCCTCGGTAGCCCGGTTGGGAAGAAGAGCGGGCTGCCCTGAACGTAGACGGCGGGCCAGTAACCACTCGGCTCGTCGGCGCGCGGCGCAAAGTTGAGCTTGGCGTCGGACGAGAACATGGACACGTTATACAGCGCCTCCCAGGTCGCACGCTTGTCGTGCGGAATATGCTCGTAGAAGCTGATCGAGTAGTAGGACCTTGCGTTGGGCTTGACCTTGGCCAAGTACGTCTGCACACGCGAGACCGACATGGACGGCGCCGTCGAGACAAAGGCGTTCAAACTGTTGACCTGGACGTCGTAGCGACAACAGAGTGCATCGTCAGCGTGCAAGGTCCAGGGACATGTCGCCTGCATGGGGTCGGGGCAGCAGCAGAGTACGTGGTGATAGGTAGTACAATGCCCAACACTTCCGACTCGGCGACGCGCGACACGACGTCGGCGCGGTCACGGCAAAAGGCGTCCGCATCAGCGGCCGATGGCGACGACCGGAGCATGAGCCACAGGCCGACGGCCGCGGCAATGCCCGCAATCAGCGCGGCGGCCGCATGGAGAACGGCGGCGCGGCGCCACATGGTGCTGCTCTTGTCTCTTCGCGACGAGTTGGTGGTGTTGTCGAGTCGGCAGCGGCGGCAGCGTGTTGGCAGGTCAGTGTTGGCAGGTCACCGTCGCGACTGGAGTGTCGCGAACGGGTGCGCAAGCTTCGTCGGGCGTGTCACTCGCGACTGCGGCAAGTCGCTCGTCGGAACGGTGGCGAGTTGAAGAGGCGCGTCGGTCGTCGAGATGCCGCGGGTCGTCGATGCGGGTGGTGCTGGTGCGCGCGGCCCCGTGCGCTGCCTTCGTCGTTGTGCACCGCTTGTGCTGCTTGGCTGGCGTGCGCGGTCGTCGGGTCGTCCGAACCCGGAAGAAAGGCGCGCCGATTTCGCGATCCCCATGGCAGGAAAGGGCCCGATGCGATGCAGACGGGGCGCCATTGCGACCACGAGCCCACCGCTCACACACGCCAGCTCCCCGCGCGCCTGCCTGTCTGCCGCTTGCTGATTTGCCGCCGCCGCTCCACCCGCCTTCGCCAGCGCGATCTCTGCTCTCCCTCCCGTCTCCTTTCGCTCATTGCAAGCGTGACGAACCGCCATGTCCGCCGTGTCCGCTGCCGCAGCCGCCATGGCTCCCCCGGCGCCGGTCCTGGCCATGACGGGCCTGCCCATCGTCCCGGCACGTCTCGTCTCGAGTATCGTCCCAAGCCAGGTCATGGTGGGCGCGCTGGTCCTGCAGCTCGTCAAGACTTACGCGCACGACTCGGCCCCACCCGCATCCCCAACCCGCATGCTGGCGCGCGCCACAACCGCGGCTGCCATCCTGCAGCTTCTCGTCGACTTTACAACCGCGTGGATCGCTCCAGCACTCGGCGTCGCGTCGCGCCAAGGGCTCGCTGCTGCGGTCGTCGCCGAATGGCTGCAACTGATTGTGATTCTCGTCGTCTGTGCGGCCTACCACGCTCGCGCGCGCGCAAATCGCGGCCGCACGCCATGGACAAAGTACGCGGCCCCCGTTCTGACAGTAGCCATGGCCATCATCACGATCATCGCTCGTGGGCGCAACTTCAAGTACGACATGCTTGCGATTCGCGGGTCCATGACGGCCACCGACCGCGACGCGGCCTGGCACATGTACCTGCGCACGCATTCGGGCATGTCGGTCGTGGCCGCCGTCTACCTGCTCTTCATGGAGGGCTATGTCACGGCCGTCGTCTTTTCGTACCGCGAGCGCACGGAGCGGCGTCGGATGCAGCGGTTGGCGACCGAAAAGCGGCAGTCGCGCCGGATGCACGGCCACCAGTCACTGTCGTGCAACCAGACATCGGTCCCGCACCCGACCGGCAGCGACCCGACCAGCACGGCGTCCATGCCATGGGTCAACCCTCTCGCCGCGCCGTCCGCAAGCCTGCAGCGCGCACTGCTCCTCGACTCGCCCATCCCGCCACGCACGCCGACGCTCGCGTCAGCCGTGACGACGACCCTGACGCGGCACACTGACTGGCTGCGCGATCAACTTCCCTGGTCAACCGCCGCGCGTTGGCGCGCCCTGTACGCAGCGACCATCACGGTCCTATTTGTCGTACAAGGCGTCCTCCAATTCGCCATGTTCGTGGAAACCATGCAATTCGCTCCTTTCGACACGCTCGCATGGACAATGGTCCTGATCCGGATGCTCGCGTTCCGCGAAGAAGTGATTGCTGACGCGACTGACCCGATGCTCGCGCTCGCGGCTGCCGTGTTTGATCCGGCCGCCAATGTCGACGACCTGGCTCCCGCAGGCGGTGTGGGCGCGGGCAGCGACGACGTCGAGACCGTCGCGAGCTCGTCTGTCGGTGGCGGAGGCGTGGCCGCCATGTCGTCAAGCGCCATCGACATGGTTGCAACGCGCGACCGCATGCTCCTGCCATCGGCCGCGCTCGACCTCGAGCCCGCTGCGCCCTACGCCAAGGCCGCGGCACCAGCTGCCGCCGCTGTCTCGCCACCGTCGTGCCCCTCGCCGTCGCCGTCGCCGGACCTGTCCTCGTCGCACGCGACCATGACCCTCCCACCATTACGCGCAGCGTCAACGCCGGCGTTTGTCGCGCCCGACACGCCGCGTGCGTTGCTCGCGACGATCACAGCGGCCGAGGCGGCGCATGCCGTGCACGCGCGCGCGCGCGAGACGGCGGTCCCGCCGGGCGTATCGCCGTTTTTGGCGGTCGGGTTGGCTGCGGACCAGTGGCACGCGGAACGGACGTGGGCATCGGTGCCGCGCGAGCGGGCGGCGACGGCAACGACGACGGCCACCGGGTCGCGGTCTTCGATGGTCGTGGTCGTGGATGAGGACGGCGGGATGACACGGTAGATTGATTGACGGGGCCTGGGCTGTGGTTTGCTGGATATTGAATGCAATTTTGGCGTCTAACGCTGACGCACGGGTTCTTTCCATTTCGCGAGGCGAACAGCCGCTGTTCTGCCATTCTCCGCCAATACGAGAGAGAGAGACGACAACCATGATTCCAGGCCTCACGAAGAGCGCAACGGGACGACCAGACGTTGAGAGAGACAATGTGCTTTTTATCGAGCAATAATTGTGGCTTTGATAAAAGCCGGAAGAGAAACGGCAAATGGAAACACTCAATAAACAAACGGCGAGCAAAAAAAGACGCGGCTACGACGGCACTTCATGACCGACCCAAACCGATGAATCGACTTAGTTCTTGGCCGACGACGTGTACTTGGTCACAGCCTTGGTGCCCTCCGAGACGGCGTGCTTGGCGAGCTCGCCCGGCAGGAGCAGGCGCACGGCCGTCTGAATCTCGCGCGACGAGATGGTCGACTTCTTGTTGTAGGCAGCGAGCTTCGAGGCCTCGTCGGCAATGCGCTCGAAAATGTCCTGGACGAACGAGTTCATAATCGACATGGCGCGGTTCGAGACACCCGTGTCGGGGTGCACCTGCTTGAGCACCTTGTAGATGTACGAGTTGAACGTCTCCTTGCGCGCGGCCTTGCGCTTGCCGGGAACAGCGCCAGCCTTCTTGTCGACGGCGGCCTTGACGGGCGCCTTACCGGCGGGCTTCTTGGTCGCAACGGCGGCGGCGTCGGTGGCGGTCTTGGGGGCCATAGTGGTGATTGCGGGTGGTTGGGGTGGGTGGGGGGAGGTGCAGAAGACGAGACTTGTCGACGGCGATGAGATGGGATGGAGAGTAAGAACGGAGCGGCGGGGCGCGCGCCGGTTTATAGGGGCTGCGCTCGTCGTCTGCTGTGCGTGGCAGAGCTCGGGGCACGTGTGAATCATTTTCGCGACGTTTGCCTTAGGCATGTGTGGGCAAGCGCGGCACGTGCCGATGGGTTTGACAGGCACGGCCCACACGTGCCCTTGGAACGTGCCGCCGCACGCTCGGCGGCAGGAGGACGAAGTGACTCGCAACGACCGCCCGCCTATATCTTCCCGGCGTCCCCGCGCCCTCACCCCAAACTCCACCATCACACCGCTTCGTCGTCCAAGTGTCTGCCGCGCCCGCTCTCGCCGCCGACACCTGCCGCACTCGCATCAACTCCCCCACCAACCAACTCCAAGATCCAACATGGCCGGCAAGGGTGGCAAGAAGACCGTCGACGCCGTCAAGGCTGGCAAGTCGCGCTCGGCCAAGGCCGGTCTGCAGTTCCCCGTCGGCCGTATCCACCGTCTCCTGCGCAAGGGCAACTACGCGCAGCGTGTCGGTGCCGGTGCCCCCGTCTACCTCGCCGCCGTCCTTGAGTACCTGACGGCCGAGATTCTCGAACTCGCCGGTAACGCTGCTCGCGACAACAAGAAGTCGCGCATTGTCCCGCGCCACTTGCAGCTTGCCATTCGCAACGACGAGGAGCTGAACAAGCTGCTCGGCAACGTGACGATTGCCCAGGGTGGTGTCATCCCGTCCATCAACCCGGCGCTCCTGCCGCCGTCCAAGGAGAAGAAGGGTGCCGCTTCGCAGTCGGACGCCGAGTAAGCGACCAAGCCAAGCTCGACGCCGTCGTTTGACTTTCCTGTCGTTATTTGTTCTTTGGATTGTTATTTTCCTTGCCTCTTTTCAATGGCTTTTCTCAAAGCCACAATTGCGTGGGCTGCCCCAATATACGCCTCGACCGTGTTGTGAACAAATCTTCTCTTGGCCTCGTCGTCTGCGCTTGGTGCCTTCTGGGAGTCGTCGGTCGTGGTGCTGATGGTGATGGAGCGTCTTTAGGGGCATCAGTCTGAACTCGCTGTGTCGGGCATGCCGTTCTCTTGGCCCTCAACTTTGCCGTCGTCCCACTCCGTCCCGGCAGAATGGCGACGACTCGCGTCGGTTCCGTCGCGTGAGTCCAACTGCACGATGCGTATATATAGGATGGGAGAACAAGCAGAAACAAGCGGTAACGAAAAACGACAAGACAAACGACAAAAGAAATTTCCCCAACCCTTGACTCAAATCGTGCGTGCGCGACCCGCCGCCGGCACGAGCGACCGACGCGGCCGACCGAGTCCTCACCGCGCCGGTCCTCGCCGTCGCGACGCGTGCTTCCCGCTTACTTGTTCGTGCCGCGAATCTACACGCGTCAATACACGTCAGTCTCCAGGACCCCTTCCAACCGGCACCAACCAAGGACCGTACCTCCGAGTGGATCTGCCGGTGCACATACACCAAGAAATCCACGTAGCTCATCGCCTCGTGGTTCTTATCCTCGACCATGTGAGCGACAAACTCGAGTTCCGCCTGGTCGATCCCCTGGCGCACGACATGGAACGCCAAGTGGCGATGGTACCGGGCAAACACAGCCTGCAACACCTTTTGCACGCGCTGGTTGACTTCGTCGTCGCGCGGCGGCAAGACATGCAGTCGCGGGTCGACCTGGTCGATCGAGCTCACGCCAAACACGCCCTGGACAAAGTCCGAGGGCACGTTACGCCCGAGCCACAAGTGCATCCCTTGCCCGTTCTCGACCAGGTAGCACCCGGCCGGATCGAGCCGCTCGTACGAGACGCGCACGGCGGTCGGCTCGGGCGTGTGCAGTGCGACGAGCCGCGGGTAGAGCAGCGGGATACTGAGCGGGACGGGCAGCGACTTGAGTTCGCGCATCGCAGCAACACGCACGTCCGAGGCCACGTCGCCAGCCTTGAGCGCCTTGTGCTTGTGCAGGCATAGCGTGAAGAGCGGGAACAGCTTGAACGTTTCCGGCAAAATCAGCTGGCCGGGCGAGGTCGACGCGGCGCAGTTTTTCCGGTAGCTGGCGAGCACCTTGACGCAGGTTTCCGTCAGCTGCGTGCGCACCGTGTTGAGCGACGCCGTGAGCACCGTCGTCATAGCCGACTTGGCCAGGAAGTTGACGGTCGTGTCGAGTTCCGCGAACCGGAAGACCGATCCGAGCAGCGTCGTGTTGGTCAGCGACGTCGTCAGCACACGAATGCGCCGGTGGCCCTCGGCCGTCGTGTACAGCAGCGCGACCTGGATCGCCGACTCGGTCTTCTCGTCGAGCTTATCGTCGTGCTTGAGCGCGACCGCAAACGCCTTGTCGGCGTCAATCCCAGCCAACTCCAAATCCCCGGTCCCCTTGTCGAGGAAATTGCCGAAATGGTCGTGCACGCGCAAGCCCGACGACGCGCGCACGCGGACCATGGCATTGTAACCAAACTGCCGCGTGAGCGACCGCAGCACGTCGGTGTGCAGCCGCGCGCCGTCGCGCTCGAGGTGGAACTGCGGGTAGAGCTTGCACTCGCCGCCCGTGATCGCTGACAACTGGCCAAACGAGGCTACGTCCTGGTACCCGAATGTGAACAGGTACTGGTCAATGCACACGCCGGCACCGACGGCTTTTTCGCCGAGCGACTTGTAGAAGGTGTCTTGCGGCGCAAACAGCTGCTTTTCCTTGTCGGTGCCGTAGAGCTTCGGATCCTCGCGGTTCTTGAGCTGGCCAGGGCCAAAGTTGGGCAGCGCCGTATGGAAGAGCATCAGGCGGCCGCCACGGTCGTTCTAGACGTGGGAAACAGGTGGGGTGAGCGAACAGATCCGTGATCGGCTCCAGACAGGTGACGGCGAACACATACGAGGTACGACACGATCGATTCGGCCACGGCGCCGACCGCGCTCTCAGCCATGCGGTTCTCCTGGAAGAGCGTTGGCAGCGCGTCGAGGAACTGCTCAATCACGGGCTGCGACTCGTACGGGTCGACCAAGAAGCCCGTCGACAGCGGCACAAACATGTCGTCGACGTCCGGGACCACGAGCATTTGGAACTGCTCGAGTGCGGGCTAGAAAATCACGCAGTTCGCAGCATCAGTCGCACCGCCACTTCCGCAAAGCGTCAGCAAGGTCAACGTACGTGGAAGTTGTAGAAATGCACGGCGCGGTCGTAAGTCAAAATCGCGACCTGCGCGCCCTTGGGGAACCGCGCCTGCGCGTTCTCAGCATAGAGCCAGTCGCGGATGATGCGCGCCATTTGTGCGGGCAGGCCCGACTGGACTGCGTTCCACGAGACGTCGATGGCCAGCACAACGGCCACGGGTTTCGGGTCCTTGGCAATGAACTCCTTGCCCGCCGCGTACTCGACCACGCCGCACCGCAACTCGGGCCGCGCCATGATGTCGACGCGGCGGCCGTTCATGTCGAGGTTGCAGAAATACTCGGCCGGCACTAGAGTGGAGCAAGTGGTCGTAAGTTTCGAGCCGCGCAGGATCGGACGACAAGAACCCACGTACCATCGTTCTGGATAAAGCAAAAGTTGCACATGAACTTGCGCCCGCCGTCGGAAAACTGCATAAACGCATTCATGTACGCGCGGCACCGGCGGCACCGCATCGGCCCATTTGGTCCCGGCTCGACCAACTCGATCGGCGCTTCACCCCCCTTCAGTTCCGCAAGGGGCTGCACAATACACCCGAGCGGGATCATCGACTGCGCGAGCAGTTCCTCGGTGCACGGCACGTTATAGGTCGTCATGCGCAAAAACCGCGCCGAGACATTCCCCTCGTCGATCACACGAAACTCGGTCGAGGCCAGCGGCGGAATCGTCTTGGAGCAGGTGCGGTACGGCTCGGTCGCGTACTGCGCCTGGTCGTTATCCTGCACCGCCACGGGACTCGGGATCTGGTCTGGGTCGATCCGCGACCGCGACCCGCCGCCGCTGGGCGTCTGCGGGGTGCCTGGCGCCGCTAGCGAGTTGGAACTGCTGCCGAGTCCGCCCATCGACGGCTGTTGCGGGATCATGCCCGGCGCTGCGGGCGGCATCATCATCCCCGCGGCCTGCGGCTGCTGCTGCGCGGGCTGACCGGAGAGCGACATTTGGCTCATCCCCTGCGCAAGCTGGTTCGGCGACCCGTACGGCGCCGCGGCGGCACCGCCAGGCGGCGCGGGAGCGGGTGGCTGCCCGGGGGACCCGGCGGCCGCATAGGCGCGCGCCATTTGCTCTGGGTACATGCGCCGGCGCGTCGCACTCGGCGGCGACGCGGAGAGCCGGCTGCTGCCCCTGCTGCGGCTGTTGCGGGGGGAACGCCATTCGGCGGGGTACTGCGGCTGCTGCTGCTGCTGCTGCTGGTTGCTGCTGCTGCTGCTGCTTGCTGCTGCGGGTAGCC
>GG745329.1:323981-340597 GCA_000151295.1 Allomyces macrogynus ATCC 38327
CCTTTTTCCCCCCCCCTCTTTTCCCCGTTTTCGGGGGGGGGGGGTTTTTTTGGGGGGGAAGGGACCCCGAAAGGGGCCCCCCCCCCGGGGGTAAAAGGGGGGGCGCCGGCCCCCAATAACCCCGGGGGGTGGGGGGTCCCTGCGGGGCCGGACCTCCGGAATACGGCGGGCGGTAGGGCATCTCGCGCCGGGCGGCGGCGTGGCTAGATAGACGCGAGGTGGAGGATCAGGGTCATGTCGGGCTTGCTGAAGCGTGTGTCGGCAACGGCGACGTACGCGCGGCGTTCTGCGCGGGCACGGCGCCCGGGTATGCCGGCTGGCCCGGGATCGGCGGACGTGCGGCGGCGGGGTGCATGGCGGTGATGCTCGGCGTGGTCGCGGGGTTGTCGCGTGTCGGACCGTCAAGAACGTTGGTAGCCGGCGCTGAAGATCAGGTCGCAGCGCGCGTGCAGCCTGGTCGGATTGCGCTCGATGCCGCGCGGCCGGTCGATCGTTGCAGAGTCGTGGTCGCGGTCCTCAAGGTCGTGGCGGTCGTGGTCGATGTCCGCCTGGGATGGGTCGCGGCGTCGCCACGGCGCAAGCCCGGCTGACCGGACAATCAAACGCAAAACGCGCAACACGCGCAAGACACGTGCTAACGCTGCGACACGTCGACGCGTCGGTAACCTATTGTAACCTAGCCTCGCTTGATGAGTTTTGAGCTGAGCGCGCCCGTCCTAGACCATCTTGAACGACTTTCGAAGACTCTGGCTCACGGCTGGGCTCTCGCGCGCCGAGCACAAGCGAGGCATTGCTCATGAACTTTCTCCACCGCCTCCACTTCCGCCAACGCCAGATGCAAACGGCTTTACATTGGTTGGGGATCCAAGTTGAGATGAAAAGGTGCGATGGGGAAAACAAGAAACGGCGGAGATGCGTGCAAAAGAAGACGATGCCAAAAGACGAATAAAGAAGACGGAGCGGGAAGAGATGGGAAGAGGGGATGTGAACCACCAAACGAAGCAGTCGCCGCGCACTTCGTCGAACCCAGTCGTCCGCCCAGTCCAACTTGCCCGTGCACGCCCGCGCATCATAGTCGCCCAAGTCTCCTCACCTACACGAGCCACGCGGCCACCGCCACCACGGCGAGCGCGACCACGGTCGTCCACTCGCTGATCACGCGCCCCGTGTGCGCGCCGGAATGCACGTTGGTCGCTGTCGAGTTCGCGCTCGCGCTGCCCTCCTGCGCGGCCTGCAACTGCGCGGCCGCCGTCTGGACCACGTCAATGCCCGAATCCTGGAAATCGTCGTCGTCAACGCCCATCGAGCAGTTGGACACGGACGCCTGGAACAGCTGTGCGACGTTCGGTAACTGCGTCGCGTTCACGTGCCCGCTCTGCACTTCTTGGTTGAGCAGTTGCGCGACCTCGTTGACGCGTTTCTCGACCTCTACCATTCGCAATGCCGCTGGTCAGCTCCCGCCCCACAAAACGCGCCGCGAACTCCAAACAGAACGTACCGCGCCACGCGTCAATCGACATGTTCGGCATGATCCTTGCAACGCGGTCGGCGGGCAACGGCTCGATCGTCGGGAAAGGCACCGAGGGCTTCGGCGGGCGCGGAATACACTTGCCTGACCCCTTCTTGGCCGTGCTCGACGACGCCGATGACGCGTCGTCCTGGAGCCTCCGTGCGGCCGGCGCGGTCATGAGCGGCAGCGCGTACTGGTAGCACAGCCGCGTGCGGTAGTAGACAATGTCGCGGTTGGTCCAGCGTTCCGGGTAGAGCACGACGCGGTCGGCGAGCGGGATCGCAGTTTGTCCGTTGTGCAGGTCCGTGCTCGTCAGGTCCTGGAAGTTGTTGAGCGAGAGACTTTGCCACTACGAGGGGAAAGAGCGGAGGTGATGAGGCGCATGATCCGATGGAGGAGAGGCGAGGATGGCGGACGTACCAGAGCCCACTACTCGTCCGTTACGACCATCGCGAATCTGTCGTCAGTTACCGCACCACGCAGCGCGCACACATCAACAAACACGGACCAGTAAATCAATATACACATGATGCACCCAAAACGTCGGGTCCGACGGCGAAATCGACGGGTCGCCCATGTGCCCGCCGACCATGACATGGTACTGGTTATGCGGCGAGACTTCGAGAATCTTGGCCATTTGGCCATAGGTCGTGACGTTACGGAGTATTGCAGCCATGACCTGGCCCGAGGGAAGCCACTGGTACCGCGGCGAGAGCGACAGCGGGTTGCGCGTCACGAGGTTGTTCGAGTCGTCGCGCAGGCCCGCAAACGCGCCGCGCAGAGGGCCACGGACCAGCGGGCCCAGCATGTCTTGCCGGAAGACGAACGATTGCGTGATTGGGCCGGACGTGTCGACGAGTTCGTCTAAAAGACGAGACGGTCAGCAAAAAGTGCCCGGCGTTCAAGATGCACGACGCGCGCTTACCCCAGTAAGGCGCGCCCGTGAGGCCTGGCGCGACCTTGAGCAGCTCGTCCTCGTAGTCCTTGACGAGGGCTGTTCGAGCAATTGGTCAGTCCGAATTCGATCGCATCCACGTACAGTTCAACAGAGTACGAACCGCGGTGCATGAGGAAAAAGTAGGGCGTGCCATGCCAGGCCATGCCCGACCGGTGCCTGCGCGAGAGCTGGTCGAGCGTGCCGCGTGCTTTGAGCCTGATCGAGCCGGGTTGGTCAATCACGCGTTCGATCTGATCGCTATCCGCAAAGCGCGCGAGATCGCGTACGTCTTCATCCCGTTCACGTAGGCGCGGCGCTCAGCGTCGGAGAGCGACGCGAGCGGCTTGCGCAGACGCACGCCCGTCGGGCATGTTGTTGGCGACGGAGCCGTGGCCGCAGCAGCGGCGCGAGTTGGGGTCGTCGCGGCAGAAACGGAGCGCGACGCCGCGCAGAGCAGCAGCAGCAGAAGTGCGGCGAGGAGCAGCGCGGTTGACCGGCGGCACATGGTTGAGCAGGGCAGAGTGATAATGGGAGGTGGGCGAGGAGTTGGCTGCTGAATGGCAGTTTGGGGCCGGAGAACGTGGAGGAGGTAGTGCGACAAGACAGAGCGCGGTTGGTGGTTGCGAGGGTCGGGGGTCGACGGCGACGCGAGCCGGTCGACGGTGGGGAGAGAGAAAAGCGCGAGCGGCCGGCGCCGTTCGTTGGCTGCCGCCGTTCCCAGTTCGGCCTCTGCGACGTCGCGCCGCCGCGGATCCACACTTTCCCAAGGCGGCAAGGAAGAGCGGCTGTCTCGCGCGCTGCACGTGCAGCACGCGAGACGCGTGCTGCGCGGCTGGCGCCGATCTTTTCTGATGCATCTCTGCTCTGCTCGCGGCCGCTTTCGACGACGGCGCCGTGAGTGACGATGACGGCCAATGATGTACCAACTGCACATGTTACTCTGGCGCCGCATACGGCCGCCGCCCCGACCGCGTCGCCGGCACAACCACCTCGCGCACACGCGCCGTCGTCATCGTCGACGCGCGCGACATGCGCGACGTCCCCGGTGGCACCGTCGGCACGGCTCCTGCACCACCGGCACCATGCACCGTCGTCGTGCTCGACTGCAACGAAAACGAATCAGCCGCTCCCGACCCTGCGCCGCCGCCATCCTGCATCATGCCCATCGCTGGCGGCGGCGGTTGCGGTGGGCGGCCGTACTCGTTCGTCCACTGCGCTCGACTCGTCGCGGGCATGGGCGGTGGCGGGGCCGGCCCGGCCGCTTGCAGAGGGCTCGGCAGGACGTAAGGGGATAAGGACGACGGCCAGTGGCCCGGATGCGATGCGCTAGTTGTGGGCCGCATCGTGCTCGGGCGCCGGAAGAGGGTCGTTGGTGGGGGCGCGGCACGCGACGGTGGTGGTGGGGCTTGTGGTGGAAGTGGAGGGCCGGAGCGGTGCGGTGTCGCGCCCACGGCGGCCTGTTGAAGTGTGGCGACTTGTTGCCGGAGCTGCGCGTTCTCTTCTTGCAGTCGCGCGCACTCGCTACGGTCAAGTGCCGATCGGTCAGCACACCCCACGTCGATCCATTGTCGTGCTGTATCGAGGATGCACCTCTTGACCTGCCGACTCTGAATCAAGTCGTGCCGCGCGCGGTTCAGCAGGTCCTGGTACCGCGTGAGCCGCCCGCGCAGGTACCGCATCAGACTCGTTGCGTTATAGAGCTGGAACCGGTAGGCGTCGAGAGCCGTCGAGAGCTGGTCGGCAACGGGCCGAAAGTACGGTGCCACGTCGTCGGCAAGCTGGTTTGTGCCCGGCACTAGGACGGGAAGGACAGGAGCAGGCGCGGCGTGGCACACGGGACACGGAACCACAACAGCACCAGTGTCCGGGTCGTGCTGCTGCTGCGGGCACGCTGCAAGGCAGTCGTGGCACAGCAGGTGGCCACACCCGGAGACGACGTGGAAGGCCGTGAGCGGGTTGCCCGCGGCGGGGCCCGTCGCGGGTGGGGCGAGCCGTGAAGAGGTCCAGGGGTCGCGGTGGCATCTATGCCGAGGTCGTGCCGTTTTCGTTGGACAATTGTTAGGAGCAGCTACCGAGCCAGGAACACCGTCTTCCCGTACGCATTGCAGTGGATCCACTCGAGCCCTTCGGTGCCCGGCACGGATCCGGGCGCACTCGAGGTGTGGCTCGCGGCGGATCGACCGTGCGGCGCGGCTGTCGCTGGTGGTGGGCCATTTCGTGTCGACATGATCTCTTGAGCGCGGTTGCAGCGATTCGCCGGTGTCGTTGCGGCCAGGGGTTCGGCACGAGTGCGACTGCGCCGGTCCAGCACATCCGAGAACGAGTAGAGAGCATCACGCACGGAATCACGACCGGGCCGGCTGGCGTGCACGGCGAGATGCCGCACTCAACACAAGAGACAACGTCCGGCCGGGTCGGTGAGTCAACCGGCTGCTGCCTCTGTCGCCTGGCATGCGCCTGCTGCGCCCGCGGATCCTGCGTGTGCGGAAGCGCCGCCAGCATCGATCGACTCGACGGCGAACCGGCACGCACGCGCTGGCCCACCAGCACACGCACCACGGCCGCGACACGGCGCGCACCACCCGCACTTGCTCGCCGGCCGCGCTCCTGCTACGCTCTGCCCACCCGCCGCCTGTCCGCATCAACCACGTGTCTACCGCCAGCGAGCTGCACCCATCCATCGCTTTGGAACAAGCTCTCGGCCGCCCATCGCTCCGGCTGCCAACCGCCAACTTCACTCAGCGCCATGCTCGGCACGCTCCGCGGCCGCGAAATCCACGGCTTCTCGCTGCTCGAGACCATTGGCGAGGGCACCTATGGCAAGTCGGTACCGCGACCCTCTGTTCTCGTGCCTGGATTGGCCCACTGTGCGACGCTCGAGGCACCCATCAACCAACGCATCACCCGCTCCATCACCAGAGTCAAGCTCGCGCACAACCCGGCCACGGGCGAGAGCATTGCCATCAAGATTCTATGCAAAAAGACGCTCGATGGCGCCTCGCAGGACGACGCGGCGCCACCGCCCGTGCCTGTAATTCCTGCCAACGACCAGTCGCACGCTCCCAAGTCGACATCAATCGCGCGGCTCGAAAAGGAAATCACCATCCACCGCGCGCTCAACCACCCCAACATCATCCGGCTCTACGAGTCCTACGAGGACCGCCACTTCATGTTCTTGCTCATGGAGCTGGCCGCGGGCGGCGAGCTGTTTGACAAAATTGGTACGTCGCATGCGCTCCGGCAACGTGTTGGCATCGTCTGACTGGACTGGCCTCGCGTGTATAGTTCCCGATGTCGGTCTCGACGAGGAGGTCGCACACTTCTACTTTCGGCAACTCGTCAACGGCGTGGTGCGTTCCCGGTTCGCGTCCTGGGAGTCGAGTTGTTGTTTTCCTGACGCACTCTCGACTGCTCGTCCAGATGTACCTGCACAAGCGCGGCGTCACGCATCGCGACCTGAAACCCGAGGTATGGGCCCCTGCACCGCGTTCATTGCAGGCATCGAATTGGCCTCACGCGTCTCATTCAAGCAGAACATGCTCGTCGACGCCCAAGGAAACCTGAAAATCTCCGACTTCGGCCTCGCAACCGTCTACCGGTACAAGGGTAACCGGCGAACACTCACGACACCGTGTGGATCACCACCGTACTTGGCACCCGAGGTTTGTGCCTCTCTCTCGGCTTCGGTCTCGGTTTCAGTCGACCTGCCGCCCTCCTCGATCGCTCTCGATCGCTCACGCCTCGTTATCCCACCCACCAGGTCGCGCAGGGCAGCTATGACGGCGAGCGGTGCGACGTGTGGAGCATGGGCATCATTCTCTACGTACTCCTGCAGGGCTGCTCTCTGTGGGACGAGCCGACGGGCCGCAGTCCTGAATTCGTCGCGTTTATCGCGAGCCAGTGCGACGGCGAGCCGCTGCCCGCCGCGTGGGAGGCCGTCCCACCCAAGCCGCGCAAACTGATTCTCGGCATGCTTCAAATGCCCAACAAGCGCACGCCGCTCGCGCACGTGGCCGCCGACTCGTGGGTCACTCAGCCCAACCCGCTCTATAATGACGAGGACGGCATGTGCGCGGACGTCGAGCGGCTGACCAACAAGCTCATGCACCAGCTCGAGGAGCACGGCGAGGAGCCGTACATCACCGACGATCACCCGATGTTCCGGTCCTTCTCGCAGCCGCCACAAATGTCGGAACCGCTCGCCGGCGCGCTCGATCTGCCCATCACGGCCTTCTCGCAGCCGATCATGCCCGTCTACTCGAAGTACTCACAAGCCGTGCACCTGGTGCGTCTCCCTCGTTTTTTTGCGCAACGAACCACACACGGCGAGCTGCGCGCTCACCTGTCCTTTCCCGCGACTCCAGTCGCAATCGCAAGCCCCCTTCAACCCGACGCAGTCCGGCGCCTTCCTGTCCTCCGCGCGGCTCACGCGCTTCTACACGGATTCTCCACCGCACGTCCTGGAACCTTTGCTCACCGGCGCGCTCGACGGCCTAAATGCGCAGTCCCGGTCGGCCGTCGACCGCGACTCGGGGCGCATGGTCTTCTCCGTCACCGACTCGCACATGTGTACGCTCACGGGCGCTATCCGGATTCAGCCGATTGTCACTGCGGCCACGATCACCACCGTCTGGCTCGTCCAGTTCCAGCGCCGCCACGGAGACCCGATCGAGTTCAAGCGGGTTTATAAGAAGGTCACCGCGCGCGAGGACGTGCAGAAGGTGATTTTGGCGGGGAGTGGGGCGAAGCACGCCGCGCGCGACTTGGCGGAGGCGAAGATGCCGGCCGCGAGGAGCGAGCAACAGCCACTGCCGCTGTCGGTGTCGATGTCGCAGCCGGCGACGTCGTCGTCGGCGCCGGAACCGTATGGGTTTACGCCGCTGTCGCAGCCGCTGGCGGAGGCGAAAGCGGCGGCCGCACGCGCGAATGGGTTGCCGCTGCTCAAGCGCGCAGAGGAGGTACATCTTTTCGAGGGGTAGCCAGGCGAGGAGGAAAAGGGTGGCCGGTGCGGTCGCGCGCGCGACGTGGTGGTAGCTGAGATGAGCCGGTTTTTGGAGATTCCGTCTTGAAACCGTTTTTTGTGGTCAAACGTTGCAGCGATGGTGCGATGGTTGGTTGGATTGGACGATATTGGCTCTCAGCAACGCATCACGTGCGTCTGCTGTGACTGATCACAGCAAGGCCTGCCATCGGTCCGCCGCACCACGATCCGTGATCGCGACGCGCAGACCAGCACAGCAGACACGCAGCGGCAGGAGCAGCAGCAGCATTAACAGCGAGAGGAGCAGTATCATCCATTTGGCCAACATTTCCAGCGCCCAGCCACCCACCGCCCGCCAGCCGTGCCCGGACCCGCCTGCCTGCTGGCCCACTTCACAATGGCGACCGACGGCGACCGACTTACGTCAAGCTTGCCGTGCCGTCGGCTCTCGGCCCGAAAATTGCACGACCCGCATCACGCAGGACGTGCGGTACTGGTCCAAGTACCGCAAGCCCACGTTGCTCAAGGAACTTGCGCGCATATCTTCGCTGCACTTTGCCGAGGCCTCGCCGCACCTGCTCGCCGCGACCGTCGGCGGGAGAGTGCAGATCTACCACCCGAGCACGCACGAGCTCGCCAAGTCGGTCTCGCGGTTCCAGGATACGGCCTATTCGGGCCATTTGCGGTCCGATGGGAAGCTGCTCGTCGCCGGTGACGAGGGCGGCAACGTGAACGTGTTTGAAATGGGGTCGCGGTCGGTCCTGCGCGCGTTCAAGGAGCACCAGAGGTCCGTTCATGAGTGTCGGCACCAATGCGGTGGGGGGAACATGGCGCTGATCCGCGCAACCGTGTAGCCCCGTGCAGTTGACGCGGTTCCTCTACAACAAGACGCAGGTCATGTCAGGCGCCGACGACACGACCGTCAAGGTCTGGGACATTCCGTCGAACGCGTGCGTGCACACGTTCGACCAGCACACGGATTACGTGCGCGCTGGCGCCGTCTCGCGCGATAACCACAACCTGCTCGTGACGGGGTCCTATGACCATACCGTGAAGGTCTGGGACGTGCGGTCGCCCACGGCCGTGCTCTCGGTCGACCACGGCGCGCCCGTCGAGTCGGTGCTCGTGTTCCCGGGCGCGAATGCGTTTGTCTGCTCGGGTGCGTTTTGCAGGCCTTTCTCGAGACCGTCACCAATTGCTCACGCGCGATTTCCATCCCGCAATTAGGCGACAACTACTTCAAGGTCTTTGACCTCGTCTCGGGTGGCAAGATGCTGCACCACGTGTCGAACCACCAGAAGACGATCATGACCATGTCTTTTGACCACTCTGGCTCCCGCCTGTTGACGGGATCGCTCGACCAATCGGTCAAGATCTACAACGTCGCCAACTACAAGGTCGTGCACACGCTCAAGTACGCCGCGCCCATCATGTCCCTCGCCGTCTCCGCCGACGACACGCACATGGCCGTCGGCATGCTCGACGGCACTCTCGCTCTCCGTTCCCGCGACCTGCACGTCGACGACGTGCGGTCCGAGTCCGGCGGCGTCGCCGAAACCTACCGCGCCGGCTCCTACCGGTACTTTATGCGCGGCGAGGGTTACCAGCCGACGGCGTCGGACGTGCTCGTCGCCAAGACGGCCAAGCCCAAACTCAAGGACTGGGACGTCTACCTGAAACGGTTCGAGTACGCCAACGCGCTCGACGTGCTTTTCCAGCAGAACCAGCCGCCCGCCGTCGTCGTCGCCTTGCTCGAGGAACTCATGGACCGCAACGGGCTCGACCGCGCGCTCCAGGGCCGGTCGGACGACGCGCTCGCGCCGCTCCTGAAATTCCTCGTGCGCAATGTCACGCACCCGTACTTCACCAAGACGCTGACCGCCGTGACGCACGCGTTGCTCAATATCTACACGCCCGTCGTTCACCGGTCCGAGACGCTCCAGGAGGCTCTGCACAAGCTCGCGTTCAAGGTCACCGGCGAGCGGCGCACCGTGCAGGACTTGACCAAACTCGTGGGCGTGCTCGACATGTTGTTTGCCAATTCGGCCAAGACGGCCGAGTTGCAGGTGACGTGGAAGGAGTCCGATGAGGCGATTATTCGCCGCGTCGTCGACGCGCAGGAGGAACAGAACTTGCGCGACGCCGAGGAACGCATGCGCCGGCAGGTCGAGGACGAGGTGGATGCCGATGGCGACGCGGCCATGATGGACGTGGATGCGCCCGCCGCTCCGGAGACCGCGGCGGACGCGCCAGAGACGGCAGATGGTTCCGAGGAGGACCTGCGCGCGTACCTCGCACGGATCGAGCGGGGCGAGCAGATCGACGTGTCGTTTGGCGGCGACTGGCGTACCGAGCAGGACCGCGCGCCGGTATTTGCTGCGCCAGCATCTGCCGCGGACGAGACACTGGACGTGGCCGCCGCGCCCGCGACCGAGTTGGACGACGGGGAGCGGTACGAGATGGTCGTGGCGCCACCGACGGCAGGCAACAACGCGCCCGCGGCCGAGATTGGCGCTGCCGCGGGAGCAACGAGGCGCAAGTCGAAGCGCAGTAAGGGCAAGGCTGCGGCCGCCGTGCCGGAACCGGAACCGATGGCCGTGGACCCCGCACCAGCACCAGCACCCGCCGCATCCAAGCCGACCAAGCCGGCACCTGCGCCGGCACCAGCACCGGTGACGCCCAAGCAGGGTGGTAGCAAGCCGTCAGGCAAGGGCGGCAAGCGGAAATCCAAGGCGAAGCAATGAGGAGTGTCTTTGTGGGAGTGTCGCGTTCTGGGTTGCTCTTTTGGTCTCGATAAAAGACGTGTTCTGTCCATCATGGTTGCCTTGGCATCAACCCAGTCTGTGAACCAGTCGCTCGACCAGCGGCGTGCGACATTCAATTCCGGAAAGACGCTTCTTTTTTGACCCAGTCGCACACAGCAATAATGATGAATGGGGAAGTGAGAACCAAGACCAACGAGGAAAGATGGCCACGTCGTCGTTCAGCAACGTCGCTCACGATGCTGTCGATGACGACGAGCGGGAGGGCACGAGGGGGTACAGAAAGAAAAAAAACGACACACCACGCGAACCAAACCAAACGAAACCAAAAGCATGGCGACACCTACCGTTTCGCGGCGCACGAGCACGAACGAGGCCCGCGCCACCGACTCAAATGGGCACCAGGGGAGAGGGAACGGAACCAACCACAGACACACGCCCGAACGAAAGAAAATCACACTCAGCCAACACGCAACCAAACGATGGGGAAGGGGATAGAGAGAGAGAGAGAGAGAGAGAGAGAGAGAGAGAGAGAGAGAGAGGCGCTCTACGAGAAAGACAACAACGAGAAAACGGCAATCAAGCTGCTAGCAGCAGGCTTACCGCCACGACGACGTGGCTGAAGCCGCAGCCGCGGCAGTCGACGCGTGCGCAGCCGTCGGCGACATGAGGGCCGCGTCGAGCGCCTCCATCGAGAATATCGCCTCTTCCTCTAGAAGCACCGCCGAGTCGGACTTGCGGAGCTCGCCAGGAACGGCCAGGACGCCCGGATAAAACGCGGCGGGCGCTGCGTGTGCCATGGATGCCGGCACGCGCCGCTGCGACGAGAACCGCAGTTGCTCGGTCGGCGTGAGCAGGTCACTCAGCGACGACGGCAAAATCGAGTGCATCGCACCGTCGTCCTCGTCGTCATTTTGCTCGGTCGGCGTGGGCAAATCGTCCGAGAAGCGCCGGTCGAGCGGCGTGTGCGGCATCTGGTGATGGTGGTGATCGCTGCCGCGGCGCCGGTCCGCCGGGAACGCGTCGTCCTGGAACGAGAAGGACCCGTAGCTGAGCCCAAGACCCGTCGCGAACCCAGCCGAGTAGGACGCCGAGACGGGACCCGTGCCGGGCGGGAGCGGCGAGGCCGGAGGCGGCGGGAGCGCGCCGAAACTCGCGGGCGGCAGCATACGCGACGACGACGACTGGTAGCCGTGGTGCGGCGACGGCGGCGGGAGAGGCATGTCACGCGCCGACATCCCGCCGTGGAGTCGCGCCATATCGAGGGCCTCCGGGCGCGCGGGAGATGACGTCGAGTACGGCGACCACGGGTTGGGCGACGTTAGCGACGCTGACAGCGACGAACTGAGCGGAGGGAGGGCCGCCGTCGACACGGACAGGGACAGGCCCGGACCCGCGGACGAAGTCGGGGTCGGGAGCGGCGGCAATGGCGACCACGGCGCACCGCCCGTGCCGTTCGCCCGGTGCAGGGACGATGTGCTGAGCAACGGCTTAGATGCGGCTGAAGCGCGGTAACCCGACAGGCCCGCGTACGAGGCCGACAGCGTCGACGCGCGCCGCATGCGCGCGGGCGACCGGGCCGAGGGCGACGGCAGGTCTTGGTGGTAGTGGTGCCCGCCATGGCTGTTGCTCAGCGTCGAGGCGGCCGTCAGCGACAGTCGGAACGACCGGTGCTGTAGCGGCGACGGCACGGGCGACCGCGGCGGTGCGACCGACGACGAGTAGCTGGGCAGATGCTGGCTCTGCTGCTGTTGAAGTTGCTGTTGCTGCAGCTGCTGCAGCTGCTGCAGTTGCTGGTTCTGCGTCTTCTGCTGTTGATGATGTTGCATTTGTTGCACAAACGACGTATTGGCCACGGGCGGGGGCGACAGCAACGCCTCGAGTGCCGCGGCCGCCGCAGCCGCCGTTGACGGCGCACTCCCGTTCCCGTTCCCATTCCCGTTCGCGCTTCCACCCCCGGTACTTCCGCCATTCCCCAACGCCGCGCCAAACCCAGCGAGCATCGCCGGCGGCCCGAGGTGCGCGAGCGCGCACTTTGTGCCAAACTTGCAGGCGCCCTTGGCATGGTACTTGCAAATGGCCGGCGATGCCATCGGGTCGCGCGTGTGCGAGAACGAGCAGTTGGTACCGGCAGAGCACAGCCCGGCCTTGTAGAACTTGCACGGGATATGCTGCGTCGGCGACCGCGCGGGCACCACGGACGCGAGCGACAGCGGCGTGATGGGCGCGAGCGACCGGGCCGTGCCATTGGGCTCGTGCGTCGTGGTGCCGTTGCCGCTGTCGTGGGGCGACGGGGCGTTGGCATGCATCGCTGGGTGCTTGAGCGCGCCGGCGCGCGCATTCGCCTCTGCACGAGCTAGCGGCGGCGGGGCACGGGCGGACGGGTCGCGAGCGAGACAGTTAGGCACGCTCGCATCGGCGGGCCGCGGCGGTGCGTGCAGGGCGAGCAGCTGGTGCTGGAACGGCGCGAGCGCCGCGACGGCGGCCGACGGCATGGCAGAGGCGGCAGTCGGGAGCACGGTGGCCGTGGATGGCGGCGCGGCAGCGGCCTTGCCGTCGTTGTCGAGTGCGTTGGGCGACGGGAGCGTGGGAGAGAGCGCGACCATCGGCACAGGTGCGGCAGTCGCACGGTCGGGGGCCGCACGGTCGGGGGCCGCACGGTCGGCGGCAGCCAGCACGGCCACGTCGGCGCCGGTGGCCGAGCGCGCGGGCAGTGTCGGCGTCATGTTTTGCAATGCGCCGGCAGCGGCGGGGGAGGTGCTGGTGCTGGAGCTGGTGCCGTTGCTGGTGTCGGATGGGGAAAACGGCACGGCCGCGACGGGAACGCTGCGCTGACGGGCACATGGCGGCGGGACCCGAATGTGTGCAAGTTGCCGAGCGCGTGTGCGGGACGGTGAGCTCACGTGCGGCCATGCGTGGATCACGGCCGCTTCCATGCAGTGATGTCTGCTCGCGAGACGGCTGGGAGACGCTTGGCTGCATGCACTTCCCCAAACAACAGATAACAACGGCCCACCGGCGCCGCGCCTCCCTTCCACGACTTCTCGATCACCTGCCGCGGCGCGGCGGCGTGGGTCCTCCTCACTCCTCCTCACGATATCAAACTGCAGCACAGGGCCGGCTCTGGCAGACCCGGCAGCGATCGCCTGCCCTGGGCCACCATCACGACTCCATCAACGCCGCGACCATCCACCACCATGACCAAGGAACTAGCCTCCGAGCACGGCATCCCGCTCAGCGACCTCGCACCCGTGCATGCCCGCGTCCTGTGCCAACCGCGCGTCGTGGCCCGCGATGGTTCAGCAACGGCTCTTGTTCGCGCAACCATGGCCCAGCACTTGGCCGCGACCAGGCTCCAGTGCGTGTTACCAGGCGGCACTGCCAGAAAAGAGTGAAAGGTTGACGACACAATGCTTGTCCACTCTGTAGCGCCGTCGAATGGGGCACCATGAGCGGCCTCAACGAGGACGAGTATATTGACCGCGAAATGAACGCGTTGCAATCGACCGAAGACGCGCGCAATGGCCACTGCGGCTGGCTACTCGTGCCAGCAACCGAGTGCGATCAAGAAAACCCGACCATTTTGGCATCGTGTGAAACATTTCATCGGACTGGTCAGCTGGGAGAGCGAGGTTTGTGTTGATTTGTGCCTTGTTCCCACTATTCATCACGCACACTGAGTTTCATTCATTTCGCTCGACCGCAACAGAGGTGAACGTGTGGGTCCTGACGACCGTCTACGTCCCGGAACCGCACCGCGGCAAGGGATACGCCAAGGACCTATCGATCCAGGTGCGCGATCACTTGATCGCAACCAACCCGGACCTTGGCGTGTCGATCCTCTTTTCCGACGTTGGGCCATACCTGTGTACGTTCTCGTCTCCCTCCTGTCATCCATGATCGAATCTTGATCCCGACCGTTTCCCATTCCAGACGCCAAGCTCGGCTGGCAAGTCTACCCCTCCACCAGCTTCGAGTTCCGCGTCCCGCTTACCACAGACGCCCTTCCGCCAACACTCCCGAAAGGCGCCGAGTACCTCAATACGACTCTCGCCATGACCCTCGTCCGCGCCGAACCTCCTGCGCCTGCCACCGACCTATCCACAGGCCGTGCTGTGTTCACCCTCCCGTTCACGCCCGCACGACTCGCATGGCACGAAGCGCACCGGCACTTCTACTACAATCACCTCGGTGCGTCGCGACCCGACCGCCGCTCCGCCCTCGCGCCGTATGGGACCGACACGGTCGGGGCGCGGATCGGCGACGCGCACATCGCGTGGTTCCACCACCCGTCGTTGGGCGGTGACGGTCGTGGCACGCTGTTTGTCTTGCACGTACACGCCGAATCGGTGGATGTGGCCGCCGCGTTGCTCCAGATTGCGGCGGAGCACGCGGTGTTTTGTGGGCTGGGGGTGGTCGAGGTGCATTGCGCGGACGAGTCGGTACTGGGCGGGGGAGCGGGGCGAAGAGCTTGCGCGCGGTGTGGAAGAAGGATGGGTGGGTGCACAACGTGCCGAAACACGACAGTTTGAGCAGTTTGCTGCTCTGGCGCGATGGGAAGGTAGTCGAGGACCCACAGAGCGAGGTGGCCTGGTACGGCAACGAAAAGTATTCGTGGAGTTGAACGTGAGCGAAAATGGATTAGACGGTGCGCGTGTTGCGTTCTCCGGGTGGACAACGATAAATTTCCATATTTCTTTCCAATCAGGTATCTTAAACGCTCGCGCATCCACCAGCTACATCATCGTCGACTTGGTCGCCCGCGGCAACGACCGCGACGCCATCGCCTGGACCCCGGCACCCATCCCGACTGCCAAGAACCCCATCGCGCCCGGATCCAGCAGCGACGGCCGCCGGCCCATCACGGGCGCCGCCACCACCGGCGTCGGCGACGGCAGTGACGGTCCCGGCACCGATGCATCCACCGACATTCTCTTGGCCGATCCCATCACGGGCGCCGCCACGGCGACTTTCATTCCTCCGACACCGCCGCTGGGCATCATTAACTCACTCGCCGTCGCCGCTGACGCACGCCGCGGAATCGCCATGGTTCCATTCCACCCGACCGCGAGCCACGGTGCGGGTAACGCCGGGGCCACAATGACCGACGCCGCCTTGGCTGATAGCCCGACCACTCCGACGTGCACCGGCTTGAGCGGGTCCGCAATCACCGGTGCCGTAAACAGGTCCCCCGGCGCTTTCTTGGTCCCAGTCAGCACCGACGGTGGAACGGCAGCCACAACCGTCGCCGAATCGAGCGACGATGACGCGAGCGAGCAGCTGGATGCCATGTCGCTAGCGGGAGGTGTGATGACTACCGGGGCGGGAGCGGCCGCAGCGGCGCGCGCGGCACGGTCGCGCATGTAGATGTAGTATTCGAGCAGGAATTCTTCCTGCGCGTCGGTCTCGACAGCGCGTGGGGATCGCCGACGGCGGACGATTTGGATTGCGCGGTCGTCGTTGGCCGACCAGCCATAGCGCATCAGGTAGGCGCAGGTGATGAGGGAGGCGCGGCCGATACCTAAGTAGCGGGAGGAGAGGGTCAGTCGCTTGGTGGAAAAGGAAGAGGAGGGGACAATGGAGGACGGACCGGCACGGCAGTGCACAAGAACGTGGTTTCCGCTCGTCAGGTGCTGGTGCATGGATTCGAGCGCCGGTTCGAGGTCGCGGCCATGCGCGGGCGCACAGCCGTCCACCATGGGGGTTCTGTGCCAGGTGGAGAAGGTAGACGCGGTCGAGATTAGTCTAAGGAGTAGGTTGTGCGGGTGAAGTGAGTGATAGGACGCGTACCGGATCACGTCCAGGTCGAGTTTACTAGCCATGGCCGAATACTTTGACCACGGCACACCGAGATGGTCCAGCTCGTCATCATAAAGACAACTAAATACGACACGGGTTCAACATGAGCCTCCGTGACCGTGCCGCTGCTGCTTTGGCTAAGTAAGGTACGAACCACACCAGGGCCCTTATGCCCATCATGGCCATACGCGTCATGTCGACCTCGAGGTCACGCGCGAGCCCCACGTCCTGCTTGCCCGGGCAAGACGCAATAGCCAGGTTCCCGTGCACGGGCGGCAATACGACTTGTGGCGAGGACCCTAACGCGTCCGTGTCGGCAAGCTGGTCGAGCAGGTCGACCAAAGAGCGCGGCGCCGTCGTGCCAATGTTCGTGAACGGGTGCGCTGCAGCCGGTATCACTTGCACGGCCAGCGGGTCGGGTGGTGGTGCGAAAAGGACATGTTTTGGGAAGACCCACGACACTGAGAGTAACCAACAGAGACGTGAGTATGATGTGAGTATGCTGGCCGCACGAGCGAGTTAGCCGACGACAGCTTGAACAGACCTTGGATGGGGTGCGTCACGGACGTGCGCACGGGCGTCACGAGCCGGCCTGGGGTCAGCGGCGTCGCCATCGTGGTGCGCGGC
>GG745329.1:358907-420313 GCA_000151295.1 Allomyces macrogynus ATCC 38327
GCTCGTGTGCGATGTGCATGGCAACGCGTTGCAGTTCCACGACACGATCGCGGCGGTGCTCAACCTCGGCGACACGGTCGTCGTCACGCATGCGCTCGACGGGTGGAACCCGCAGGCCGAGGGTCTGACGGTACCTTTTCCCCGTGTATTTCCCCACGTCCTCCGTTGCACATGAGCTGACTTGGCCGCCATTCCCGATTCTAGAAAAACACGGCCACCGTCGAGTCCAAATTCGACCTCTACGTGAACCCGGCCGCGTCGGACACGCCGCAGCTCGACGGGTCAGCCGACAACCGGTTCCTGGCCGTGTTGCGCAACGTGACGGGCCTCAACCTGTTTCGAGAGTACTGTGTCGTGCAGGGCAACCTCGAGTCGCTCTTGTTTTGGCTCGACGTGGAGATCTTTTCGGGCATGGCGCCCGAGGTGCGGTGGCTCATGGCCAAGTACATATTCTACATGTACGTGGCCGACCAGGCGCCGCTCAAGGTGAACCTGGCGCAGGAAGTACGTGCCGAAATGGAGCAAGTCGTGGAAGTCAAGCGCGACGTGCACTTGTTTGATGAGGCGCAGTTCCAAATCTACGGGTACTTGAAAAAGCAAGTCTACGCGTCGTTTGAACAGTCGGACCAGTTTCGCGAGTTTTTGCGGTTCCGTTCGATGAGTACGTCGCTGGCCTCTCTCTCTGCGATCGGCGCCGAGCACGCATCCTGACTTCCGTATTGCGCATTGTCTAGGCCCGCAAGCCTACTTCTCGTCCAAGATCCGTGGCGACTTTGGCGAGCACTTCAAGCCGGACCTCGAGCTCATGCTCGAAGTGTGCGGGTCGGCCGCGATCTCGACGCGCGGCGTGCCGTCGTTCATCAAGGACAAGTACCTGAACCGCGTCGTCAAGCGGTACTTCCCGTCGGCCGTCACGATTGAAGGGTACTGGGATAGCATCGGCAACCCGACCAACCAAGTGCGGCTACGCAAAGTGCTCAAGGAAAAGAAACTGTCCAAGTTCTTCGGTATCGACCGCAACTCGGACCGCGCGCAGCTCGCGCAGCACCTGCAGGGCCAGCCGACCACGGGCAGCGGCGCGACGGCGTCGGTGCCCGGCAGCGCCTTCGACCTCGAAGGGTCGCTCGACTTGGAGGAGGAGCGGTCCGACTCGCCGAGCGACGGGGGCGACTCGTCGAGTGATGACGGCAACTTGTTTGCGCGCAAGCGCCGCGCCGATAAGCTCACCGAGTTTTTCGGGAAAAAGGTCGATTTGATGGAGCTGCAGCATGCGACGACGACGTCGTCGTTGCCCGCGCCGGACCCGGCCACGCTCGGGGCTACCGCGCAGCAAGCGCGTGTCGTGACGGTCAATGAACTGTCGTCCGAGGACAAGGCCATGCTCACGCGCCGGTCCAAGAAACTGCGGCACGTGCTCGGCGAGACGCTGGACGAGAACACGGCGTACGAGAGGTGCTTTGTAATTTTCGCTTGTGTTGGACTGATAGGCTATGAAACTGACTTGCCGCGACTCTAGCCTCCTGCGCGAGATCTTTAACCCCGGTAATAATGACCGCCGCCGGACATCGAGCAACATCACGGCCGCCGCGCACCGCGCGCGTACGGCTCTGCTGGCATCTATGCCCGAGGCCGATCCGCTCGAGCAGGAGCTCGACCTGGCCGACAACGCGTCGGTGGCCTCGTCAGCGTCGTCCTCGTCCTCATCGTCGCTCTCCGACGAGAACACGGCCGAGCCGAGCAAGCGCAAGCTCAAAACGATTCGGCGCCGCGGCAAGCTGCAGCAGGTGTTTGGACAGGGCAACCTCCCGCCGGAACTCGTCAAGAGCATGCCCGCGCCCAGCGTGGCCGCGCCAGGTGCGCCCGGCGGCCGCCCACTCACCAAAGAAGACCGCCGCAAAAAGATTGCACGCGCTACCAAGCTCGAAAAGGTGTTTGGCGAGTTGCCGCCGCCCGAGGCGCTCTCCGCACTCCAGCGCAAGACCATTCAGCACCGCCGATCGATTGCGTCGCTGAGTCTGGTCCTGGCGGATGGCGAGGCAGTCGCAGGCCTGCTCGATTACCTCATGACGCAGGAAAAGCAGGCAGCCGGTGGCGCCGCGGGGAGACCGGCTCTGGGCGCGGCGAGATCGCACAGCGCCGACGCCTCGGCGAGCGGGCCGGCGCGGCTCGCGCCGACGTCGTCGGTGACGGCGCCGGGCAGCCGCAGTCCGTCGATCACGGGTGGCCTTTTGCTGCCGCCGTCAGCCCTGGCGCCGACGTCGCCGACCGACTCGGCGTCGAGCCACACGTCGCTGCTCACGGCCAAGTCGGACGACGACGATTCGCCGACCAAGGAGCGCAAGCTGCGCAAGCGCAAGTTCAAGAAACTGCATAAGTTCTTTGGCGATAATGTCGACCCGGCGCTGCTGATCGAGCAGAACATCCTGGCCAAGCTCGAGAAGGAGATTGAAGAGGATATTGGCACCGACGAGTCGTCCATGTCGGTGTTACGCGCCGACCTCGCCGTGCTCCGCGAACAGGTCAAGGTGATCACCGACCAAATGCGGGTCACGGCCTCGTCCGACGGCGGGAGCGTGCCCGACACGCCCATCGACGACGCGTCCTCCTCGACAAACGAGTCGGCGCCGTCCACGACGACGCTGTTGCGGCGCAACGCGTCGACGGCGTCACACGAGTCGGCGGTGCGCGCGCGCGCAAGCGTCAAACCGCGGTCGACGTCGGCGCGCGAGCCCTCGGCTCGGGAGAGTGGGTTGCAGCTCCTGGGCGGGATTACGTTCGAATCACACCCAGCGATCTCGCTCTCGGAGGTGCAGGAGAATGGGGGCGTGTCGGGATCCGGCACGGGCGCACGGGCGCCGCACGTGTGAACGGGCATGACACGTTGGGTGGAGAGTGAGTGCGAGGGACTGGTCGCGGAGCTTGGAGTGGACGGACTGGTGTTGGAGAGCGTTTGATGGCAAGATGGTGACTTATCGTAGAGTTGAAGCTCCTCGCAGACCCACTCCACAAAAACCAGCGTGTCGTCAGGGTATTCTTCTTATTCATTCATCTTCAGGGAAAAATAATGATTCACGTCGCTCTGCGCCGCCGCGCTGACACGCTCGTTCCTCCGCGCGCATTACTGCAATCTGTTCGTTGCCGAAACGGGTTCCTGCGGCACCCATACTTGCTTGGCCGGCTCCGACGCGACCACGCTCGGAGAAAACGCGGCCGGGTGCACGCCGCCGCCAGGGATAGATCCTCTGCCGTGAACCGCGGGCACGGCGCCGTGCATCGACGTGGATCTCGTCGCGGACGACCCAGCGCGCACTTCCGCGACGCGCGCCTTGAGCCGCATGTTGGCAAAGTAGGCCAGGCCATTGACCCACCCCGACCCACCGGGAGCGAGCACGTAGAGCGCGCCCGTGATGGGCTCGACAACACCGCACGTGGCGAAAATGGCTGTGGCCCACCCGCCAATCGCGCCGGGCGTTGACGAGAGCATTGACGCGGCCAGCAAGTTCGACAGCGACTTGAGAATCAACTGGTGCTCCGTCAGGACCGTATCGTGCACGGCCGTGTCTGCCATGGCGCGTTCGAGCGACCGCACGTGCGGGTAGTCGGCGGGCCGTGCCGCACGGACCGACGCGAACATGCGCATCGCGCCCACGACTTCGCGCGCGATCATCGTGTACGAGTAGGACGAGGCCAGCGTGTTGAACGTTGACATGAACCCGCCAATGTAGGCGAGCATCAGGCCGGTCGGTTTCTGCAGGTCGTGGCTGCAGCTGAAAGGTGGCGGTTCATGTTGGTTAAGATCAATGTTCGCGAGTCTGAGAACGCACAAAAACAGAAATATCACACGCACATGTACCCCGTTGGCCCCAGGCCTTTCGTGACGATTTCAAACAGCCACAAGGAGCCAAACGCGACGCTGACCGTGGAAAACAGTCGCCAATCGCCTGTGCCGAGCGGGATCGTGTAGTTGCGCACGACTTTGAGGTACGTGTAGAGCGCCAGGAACCCATACATGAGCTGTTGAACCCTATGACGGAAAAGCATCGGGTGGAGAAGCACAATGTCAGTCATCTGAACGCGTTGCCACTGGCAAATGCGAAGGGTAGGCACCCGTAAGAGACGCAAAGCACCGACGCAAACGCGAGGCACTTGTCATGCTCGGGAAACCGGCCCGTCGTGAGCAACAGGGCATGCTCGAACGCGTGCGGCAGGGCGAAAACAATTTCGCACACCGCAATGTAGACGGGGAACCGGGCCGCAAAGTCGCCGCGCAGCAGCATGTGCGTCGTGTCCATGCACGACCGCCGCTTGGGGCGCGTCGGGCACGTGGCCACGGCCGCGTCATGTCGAATGGAACCAACAGTGCCTGACCCTGACGGGTAATGCGGCTTCACGTCGGGGTTCGAGCTGGGGCCGCCGCGGCCCAGCGACTGGTCGGAGAGCGCGTATTGGTCGAACGGCGTCGGTGGCGGAGGCACGTCGTTGTCGGAGCACTTGAAGATGCCAAAGCAGTGCGCAATAACGAGGATTGACGCGACGACCGACGCGCATGCGTTGAGCATACTGATCCAGTGGACCGTGATGAGCACGTCCGGGTAGTTCCCGATACGGATGGGCCCACCCATATGGATCTGCGTCGTTGGGATAAACCAGGCCGCGTCGAGGAGGTTCGGAATCGGTATGAAGGGTGGCGCTGTGCCGTTGCCGGGCGGCAGCGGCGCGGTGGAGTCGACGACGAAGCCGGTCATGGGTGCGCGGAAATGTGCAAACGGGCAGAAGCAACAGCGACGTCGAGCACGGAGCAGAGGTGCAACATGAAGCCGCGTCAGCGATCGGTGCGCGCGAGTCGGCGAGTACGCGGCCGATACAGTTGATGACGACTTGGTCTGCCGTCGTCTTGCAGGCAAAAGTACTCGAGGAGAACGCGCTACCCGGCCGACGAGATCGGCAGCGCGACGGGGGATCTCTTGGGGTAATGTACCGTGCACTCCCTCGCGCAAACTCGTCTTTCTGTTGCCGCAACAGTCCACCCGAGCACAACGCGAGTCGAGGGTGGAAGCTCGTTGCAGTCGCTTTTGGACAGGTGCCAAGTTGAAAGTTTTCCGCGGCGTGTCGCGGCAGCTTGCAGAGGATCGGAACAGGTGGAGCACGTCGCTCTCTTGTGGCCAAAATCGTCCCGACGCCGCCCAACATGGGGCGAGGGCCAACGAGGGAAGTTGCAGAAGGAACGGGGCCTTGGAGCGCAAGACATGCGCGCGTGCAGGTGTGCGATGTGGTGTGTTATTGTGGTTGCGTGCGTGCAACGCCGGTGCAACGCCCCCGTCGAGCAAACGGGTCCGCGCACTGTGGCAAGACGCCCCCGGGCGCAGCGTCGCACAAAGGAAGCGTTTATGGGGCGTCGTTTCAAGATTCGGCCTGGGACGACGACGAAGGTGATAATTTGGCAAGTGTCAACGATTTGTGGATGATTTCCGCTCCTTTGTGATTGCTGATCCGCCCAACCCAACGGGCGCGCCATCAACGCCCCCGGCCTGTGATCCGCCCGGTCGCAGTGGTCGCTGGTTATCACTGGTCGTTAGTGGCACATTGGCTGTTGGTTGGCATCGTCATCCATTGGTGCAGGCGAGACGCTACCTGCTGGTCGTTCACGTATTTTTTGTTAATGAACACCTGACCGCGTCGCCCACCAAACCGGCCCCAGCGGCCCATGGCGTTGCGTGTTACACGCTCTCTACCTGTTCATGACGCTGCCTGTCAGCTCATGTGTGCGACCCTCGCGTGCCCCACCCCCGCGCGCGGGGACGCTCTGACATGTCAACGCAAAGCGCGCACTTTAAAACATTTCATTCGTAGCCATGATGTGTAGGTCGGCCGGTGACGGCGGCGGTCGGCCGGGTCCGACAACGCTCGCGCTTGCGGCTGGCTTGGCCAGTGATCCTTGCGTGGCAGCGAGCGCGGCCGCGGCCTGACCCGCCGCGCTCAATGAACCCAACCCGTGCATGCCCGGCCCAGCAGCAATGATCGCGGGCAGCTCCGCGGAACTCGACGCGCGAATACGTGCTCGCGCAGCTGCGGATTTTATCCGAGCGGTCGCGAAATAGGCCCACATATTGCACCACCCCGACGCGCCCGGCGCGAACACGTATACGAGACCCGAGATCGGCTCAACGACGCCGAGGGTCGCGAAAATGGCCGAGAGCCAGGCGCCGAGCGCGAGCGGCGTCGAGCAGGCAATCGACGAGTAGAGCAGGTATGAGAGAGACCGCAGGATCAGCTGGTGCTCAGTGAGCCGCGGGCGCCGTGATCGTCGGCGGCGGTAAAGCCCGGGTAATGGGGACACGGCAGCGTTGGACGAGGTGGATGCCGACTCGCTGGTCGTCGACGGCGTGTCGTGTGCGTGCACGGGCGAGCGCATCGGCGAGCGCATCACCGACTGCAGCTGCACCATGGTACCGCGCACCTCGTCTGCGATTTTCGTGTAGCTGTAGTAGCCACTCACGGCGTTGAAGGTGGCCGAGAGCGCGCCAACGTACGCGAGCAAGATGCCCGACGGCGTGTGAATGTTGAACGTGCATCTGGTGAACGGATGTGCAAATGAGATCAGTCGATGTGAACCATAGAGCAAATTGTTTGCACACGACGCCGAGCACGCCGCCCATGAACGTACGTGAACCCACTTGGCCCCAGTCCGTCCGTGAAATGCAGAACCACGCCGAGCACCGCAAACATAAATGTAATCGGGATGTGCAAGTAGCAATCCATGGGCCCGAGCGGCAGGTGCACTCCGCGCACGACCTTGAGGTACGTGAAAAAGCTCAAAAAGCCGGCGTAGTACTGCTGGAAACCGAACGCGAAGCCGACGACCGTTGAGATGGCAACGCAGTGCGGCTCCTCCGGGAACCGGCCCGTGGCGAGAAGGACGACATGATCAAATGCGTGGACGGCCGCGAAAACGAGCTCCACGACAGCGATATAAATTGGGAACCGCGCCGAAAAATCGCTCTTCATCAGCGTCGTGATCAGTTCGCGCCAGGTCATGTCGCGCCGTGCCCGTGCTCTGGACGATGATAACTGGGTATCCATGGATGACGGCGCTGGTGCGACCCCGCCGCCGGTGGTCGATGACACGCTTGGATGCATGGCGCGCAGCTCGTATACAGCCGCTGTAATGTCCTTGGACGCGACCCGCGTCTGCCTCGGCGAGAGGGGCGATAGCGGCAGGTCGGAACATGGTGGAGACGACAGCGCGCTTGCTGGAGCCGTGGACGATGGTCGTGAGGGCGGGTACTCGAAGAACCCGACGCAGTGAGCGAGAACGAGCAGCGAGGCCAGGACCGAGACGCAGGCGTTGAGCATGCTGACCCAGTGCAGCGCGCGAAAGAGGCCCGGGCGCGTGCCAAGAAAGATGGGTCCGCCAAAATGAACATCAGTCGCGGGAATGAACCATGATGTTGCGACGAGCGCCGGCGCTGGCGGGAACTGGGCAGGCGGAGGTACTGGCGCAATGCGAGGGGCGCCGTGCTCTGAGAGCATGGCGTTGTTGTGTTGGCCGCTGGTGATGGCAACCAAGCAAACGCGCGTCGCGGCGGTTTGTTGGCTGGGATGAGTTGGTCTTGTTGAGAAACGAACTGGGTCCTGAGCAGGAAGTTGCCGAGGTGCCGCCTCGTCTGGTCCTGGCGTGGACCGTGGAGGACCCGTGGCGGCGCTGGTTGAGCGGCACACGCGTCGCAACAGGTGGGTGGAGAAGGTGGAGGACGCGTCCAAGACTGTTTGATGACAAATGAAAAGACACATCGCGGGCACGACAGCACAACCAAATGCAAATCACCGTCGGTTCTTCGGCTCGCCAGTCGCGCCGGGTGAAAAGTGGCCCCGTGGCGCTTTTCGCCCCCATTCGAGGTGCGGAAAATGAAGGCGCGACCTGCGCCAAGAACAACCGAAGTTGATGCGCAGCGCCACCAAGGGAAACCATGCGCTGGCACGGACCTGAGGGAAGGTAAGGGCTGGTCGCCGGCTTGTGGAGAGAGAGAGGCGAGAGATGGGAGACGTCGGTTCGCGTCGATGGCCGTGGTGGCCGGCGGCATGGATGCAGTGACCGTTCCACGTCACGATACTCTCATTGATTCATCAATTTGCCGCCATGAATGCCGTGGATGCGCCGTGGTCGCCGGCGGCTGGTCGTGGCCAGTGCCATGGTCGGAATAGATTGAGCAGCGCCGCCGGGGCTTCTTGCCCTGAATCGAGCCGGGTGGCAGGCCTTTGCTGGCGGCATCGCGAGCGCACCGGCCAGCCGCGAGGAGGTCCGTGGTTGGCCCGCAGCGGATCGACGTGCCGAGCGGCGATGAAGACACGAGGATGGGAGACGGCAGACGCGACGCGCACCAAAATACAAGCCAAACCACCGGCTGCGGTGCGATCGTGCGGTGGGGGCATGCCCCACTCTCGATGGGCATGGCAGATGCGACACGTGGATGATCCAGACCGCGTCGCGCCGCCGTTCCTGTCCTTGGCGCTGTTCGTCGCGGTAGAGATCGTTTTTGTCACGGAAGAGATCATTTTCGTCACGGTCGTCAACGGCGACGTCCAGTTTGCCGTTGCTCGGCACGCGAACCTGACACTGCAACACTTGCTGCAGTCCATTGCGCGACGCGGCTGCCGTCGCTCGCTCGCTCGCTCGCCAGTCGATCACGCTCGACCACCTCGAAAAGTCGACATGACTGCACCATCCCCGTCCGCGCGGGCCGCGCGCGTGCGGTGGATGGCCATCTTGGCTGCGCTCTTCGTGGCGCTGCTCCTGTCGGTAGCTGTGCCACGCGCCGACGCCTACACCATGGCCTTCAAGCACAAGAAGATGGCCTCGGTCACCAAGGAGTCGGGCGTCATGATCCTCGACGCCAGCGCCTTTAATGTCATCACCGAGGCCCCGCGGAACTACTCGGTCGTCATCGTCTTGACGGCCATGTCGCCGCAGATTGGCTGTGCCGCGTGCCAGTACGCTGCTCGAACACGTCTTGCTCCCGGTCACGAATCGCGACGACTGATCCCTGTTTTCTGGCAATCAGTCAGTTCGAACCTGAGTTCAAGACCGTGTCCTACTCGCGCTCCAAGACGCCCGGGCAGCACCCACTGCACTTTGCCTCGATCGACTTTGAGTCGGGCCGCGAAGTGTTCCAACGCGTGCGCTTCCTCTCGTGTTTTCTCCCCGCCGACTTCCTGACGTATCGCTGACGCTTTGGTCCACTCTCGACCAGCTCGGACTGCAAAGCGCCCCGAACGTGTTTCTCTACCCGGCCACGACGGGCCCGTTCAAGCTCGATGATGGCGGCGCGCCGTACTTGAACTACGACCTTGCACGGCGGTAAGTGAGAACTGCTCCACTGGCAACTGCACCGGGTTCCATCATCTGACCGTGCTGTTGACTCCATCTCCAGAGGAGTTGCTGCCGAGACCCTGGCCGAGTGGCTCTCTGCGGCCATCAGCGAGCCACTCCCCGTGACGCGCCCGCTCGACACGACCCTGGTCGCGCTCGGCGTTGCTGGCGTCGTTGTCGTTGGCGTGACTTGGCGACTCCTCTACCGCGGCACCATGGCGCTCGTGTCGCACCGCAAGACGTGGGGCATTCTGTCCGTGGTGAGTGCACCTTTCCCGCTCCCCCCTCCATCATCTCCCGCACTCACCCTCCGCCCCTCGGTCATCTAGGCCCTGATCCTCGCCTTCACGTCGGGCATCATGTGGAACCAGATCCGCAAGCCGCCGCGCTTTGCGGCGCGGCAGGACGGGTCGATCGAGTATGTGGCGCCTGCGTTCCAGTCGCAGCACGGGATCGAGACGCAAATGCTGGCCATGATGCACGGCACGTGTGCGGTGGCTACCCTGCTCTTGATCCTGGCGGTGCCCAAGATCCAGTCGGCCATGGTGCAGCGTGGAGCCACGATCACGCTGGTCGCGCTGATCGTGCTCGTCTACTCGGGCGTCGTGCGCACGTTCTTGGTCAAGAACCCGGGGTACCCGTACCGTCTGCTGTGAAGGAGTGGAGAGCTGTTTTGGCGTGGATTGGATGGGGTTTTGATCAACAATATGGATGTAGCTCACGCACGATTTTGGATTGATGGTGCATAAAGACAAGTGGAGAAGACAGCAACTGGTTCTTCGTTAGCGTAAATGTCGTGCATGCTGCAGCGCGACCTCGGATGCGCCATTGGTTAGGCCATGGACTCGTGCCGCGACTCGTGCTTGGAGAGCGGGTGGCAAGTCGCGCGCAAAGTGCAGCAGCGACGCCGCGTACGCGTGGCCCGTCTCGCCCGCAAACACGAAATCCGTGACCCATGGCGCGGGACCGGGTGGGGAGGTTGCCGCCGCAGTCGAGGTCGAGGGTGTAACTGCGGTCGGTACCGGACGGGGCCCATAATCGCCCCACATCGCTGGCCGCGACTTCCCCGGAGAATCAGGATCCGCCAGTTGCGGCACGGCGAACCGCACGTTGGGCTGCGGGAACGATGACGGCTCGACTCCGCGCGCGGGCGGCCCCAAACTGCCATCCGGCAAGAAACAATACGGCGGCGCGAGCGCCGTCGGTTCCGGCACCGTCTCCCACTCCGAATCCAACTCGCGGTTCCTGTCCACGTCGGCCGCGGGCAACGGCTCGGCCGCACCGCCCTCGGCCATCGCCGCCATCTCCCGTGCAAACCAGGGCTCGGCCCACGCGGCCAATTTGTCGGCCTCGCGCACATATACGGACTCACGCGCATTGAACGTGCGGCAATTGTTGATAACCTTCCAGAAATCGGCCTGGAACTGGCCGAATGATCGGTACACCTGGTTCTTGATTTTCTGCGCCATAGTTCCGAAATCCATTGGGTCCGTGATGACCAGCAGGTACTCGGGCACGTCGCGCACGTCGACGGGCGCCGCGAAGAACCCGTACTGGTCGCGCCGGCGCATCAAGTCGATCCCGCGCTGCAAGATGGCAAAGAGGTCCCGGCGGCGGCGCGTCAGGGGCGCCGACGAGGTGGACACGGACGCGGATGCGCGTGTGGCGACAGTCGCAGCTACACGGCGTGAGACGCGCTTGGACCGAGGTGCCGGCGCCTCGTCGGGAGACGGCGATCGCTGACGTCGCCGGAGCGTGCGGCGTGGGCGCGCAGCGGGCTCGACGCGCGCGTCTGAGACTGTGCTCGTTGAGTCGGACCGAGGAAAGAACGCGGTCGGCCACACGGGTGCAGCTGGCAGCGGCTGCGGTGCCGACGCAAGACTCGGCGTGCGGTCGTCGTCGTCAACGGGCGATGTGGCAAGGAACGATTGCGAGACTGGTCGCGAGATGGACGACGCCACGTCGGTAGTTGGAGTCGCAGCACGCGACGCCGACTTGAGGGCCAGGTACAGGTCGCGCGACGACTGCGCGTCGCCGTCGTCATCAATGTCTATGTCCCCGTCGTCATCGTCGTTGTCGTTGTCATCGTCTGGTTGATCCACGTCCATGGTGTCGTCGTCGGGTGCTGCCCACGAGCTCGGGAGACTGCCGGTGCCGCCGTTCGGTGCAGACTCGCCGAATTGGATGGAGGAGGCGCGCATCTTGTGCAGGCCCAGTGCCCCGCGCTCTATATTGCGCGCAAGAACGTCGGCGTCGAGAAACTCATGCTGATCAGCGTCCGGCCCTAATCGGGATCAAATCTCATCGCGTCGCGATTGCTGGTACTCGAGATGGTCGGTGCGGGCAGTCGCGCCGCCGCCACATCACACTCGTCACGCTCTTCAGCACACGCCGCGGGGAGTAACGCACCGGCAACGCCAGTTCTTGCCTGGCTGGCCATGGTTCGCGGTGGGCTGGCGACGGTTGACAGGGGCACGTGCGTCTGCGGTGCGTCCCCGCACGCCCATGTCACTGTCACGCGACGCGTTGCTGGATCTTTTTGAAATCATCCCCATCTCGTCGTCGAGCTCGGCACTTTGACAACAATGCCGCCGGCACCACTTGCTCTAACCGACTGCAACACGGCCGGCAGCATATTCGATGTCATTGACCAGCTTCCCGTCCTGGCCGGGCGGCTCCGCGACTTCTTCGACTCGGATACTTCATCGCGCCAAACGGATAACAGAGAATGCTCGCGAGCACCTAGCAGCACCGCATCAGGACAGCATTGTCAACACAAGGCTAAGGATAGGTGCTGTTGGACCGAACCGCGCTCTGGCTGGGCTGGGCTGGGCCCAGTCGCGTTGGTCAAGGACGTGACCAATTTGCCCTGGTTGCGGCCTCGCTCACCCTTGGAATGCCGCAAACACGAAGGTGCACTCTTTGAGGAAGCGCAAAGGCTCTTGGCTGTGTGTGGATCGAACCCGATCAATGGCTGCAAAGATGAGGCAATCCCGCTTGCGATGTGGGAGCTGGTCCTGTTGCTCCGCATCGGCACTTTTTTCTATTTTACGCTCGCCGATGGCACGCCACCTGTCGCTGGCACTTGTTGAGCGCGACGCGGCCAGCTTCCGCGCGGTGCGCAGGTGTTGAAGAAGGGAGCCCTCGCTTCACTCTCGGGCGAACCGCCGCTGGCTTATGGGCAGCTGGTCGGGTTGGTGCTCTTGGTTGTGCTTGCATTTCTGAAACCTGAAAGTGATGGCTCGTCTTCCCCTCGTCGATTCCACATGTTTCTCGTCTCGCAATTCGTGCGCTTGGCCTGACCCAACCTGTTTATATGCGTCACTCTCTCGCCCGGTTCTCGTTGGCACCTCCGGTCCCATGGCGTGCTCCAACAACCCCACCTGTTTTCGCGACGCTCCCGCACCAATTCAAAGTCCTCACGACCCTCGCTCCATCCGTCCCGTCTGCTGATCTCGCGCTGCTGTGGCAAGCCATCTACAGGTCGTTCGAACGAGTCACTTCCCACTTTGCGACGGCGCCTGCCGACTTGCCGCACCTTCTGTGCGCGCAGCAATGCGTGGCCGTGCTCGCGACGCGCGTCGCGGACTTGACACCGTTCCCTGTGTTTGTTGCGACCATTGTGACCAACCTCGCGCGGGTCGTGCTCCTCCCCTGCATGCTGCCCGTCGTGCAATCCCTGATCGCGACGGCACTGAGCAAGATCCACGGTGCGTGCTTTGCGCACTGCGGCGATCCGCGGGACTGTTACCTCGTGCTCGACCGCGTGCGCGAGGGGGGGGGGGGGGGGGGAATGTGGACTGGGAGACAAAACCCATTCTGCAGACGCTGGTGGACGCGGCCAAGCCGCTGGTTTCATGTCCATTGCTCAGCCATTAGGTGGTTCAATGCGACGCGTTTACAAAAAGTTACCTCGGCGATAAAACGTCATCAAACAAAATTGCAACCACCATCTATGCCTTGGCTGAGACCTCGCCCGCCGGCGCAGATGCAGCCTGCGTGGCCTTAGCAATATCGAGGTTGCTCAGATCCTGGGCAAACAGCTTGATCTGACCCTTCTCCTTGATCTTGCGCTGCTTGCGCAGCCACACGCGGTAGGCCTCAAACGACGTGACCTTTTCGCCATAGTAGTCGTACATTTGGTTACCCGGACCCGTGAGCGACGCGTCGGCGCGGTACTTGAGAATGCGCTTGTAGAATTCCTTGTCGAGCTACGTACGCGACGCGCGCAGAACACATGGCGTGCGTGAGTCGCGATTCCATCGGGTGGAGTGCATTCGAAACAACAACCACAACATACCACGTCCATCTTACGCGTGAGCGACCGCGTCGCGACACGCCACAGACCCTCGAGAGTGGCCGGCGTGATCATAGCGGCGGTCGCGCCAAGCGCAAATGCGACCATGCCATAGGCCATGGGCGCCTCGAGCCCCATGACCATTTGCGTCGGGTCAAACTCGTAGGTCGTGGCAAAGTACATGGATCCGCCCACAAAGCCCGTGGGCGCACCGACAAACGTGAACAGGTGGTTGCGCAGCCGGCGACGCTGCCGCGCGGCAAAGTACTCGCGCCAGGTCATCGGGAGCGGCGCGCGGCCCGTGGGTGCTGCTGCTGCTGCTGCTGCTGCTGCTGCATCTTCATCGGCAACGGGGGTTGCGGTGCTCGGTGCGGCGGCTCCAGTCGAGGTGAAGCGGAGGGCGGGCGTGCCGTATGCGAGGGTGGCCGCGACGGCGGCGAGCGGTGCGCCGGCGCTGCTCGCGCGGATGGCCGCAGCGGGTTGCGCCAAGTGGCGGATCGTCGGGCGGGCGAGGGCGAGCATGGTGGAATGGTGCAGCGGTTTTGAGATCGATGTTGGATCGTATTGGGTCGGTGATCGTGTTGGCCGGCGTGGGCGGTGCGGTGGATCGCGGCCGTGACCGCGCATGACTGCTCCACCGCACGCGTCGCTCCCTTCACTCTCCGCTTCCGGTCGCCTCCAGCGCCAGCCCGCAGGCACGGCCGACCTGCTGTCGGACGACGTCGATCCGCCAAACTATTTCCGGCCCACCACGCTGCAACTTCGTGCATTACCGCCATGTCCAACGCTCATCAGTACTCGACCTTGTCCACCGTTGATGTGGATGATCCAGTCCGCATCCGCCGCCGCTCCATTTCACCGAGCACGCACACTTCAAGACCTGACGTGATGAGACGCAACGCTTAGGACGCCCCGGCGTCGCCGACTATGGCGACGCCCATGTTCACCATTGACGACGATGCCGACCGCCAAGCATTTGAGGGTACCCGATCTGCTTTGGTGGACGCAACATGTCGACCCTGATCTGATCGCTGCATCGTTCCCTCGAGATAGCTTTCACGTCCACGGCCAAGCTCGCATCGACCGGCCCGTCACCAGCACGCTCCGACTCGCCCAAGCTCATCTCAACGTCCCCCACCGCACAACCGCCCGTGACGGCCAGGTCGGCTGCTGCGATCCCGCTGCCCGTGACGCCCACCAAGCCCGGAACGCCCTTGCCGGCGGCAGCACCAGCACCATTGGCCACGGCAACCGTCATTCCGATTGGTATCCCGTTCGGCATGGGCTCGTCGGCGCCGGTGCCAGAGCTGGCTCCGATGGCGCCGCCCGAAAATACCAAATTCTACCAGGTTGAGCACTACATGGGATACTTCAACGTTGACACGACCGATGTACGTTTCCTGTGCCTCTCCACCGCTTTTCCATTTCTTACCTTTGCTTTCACACCCACGATAGATCCTGATCCGCATCCGGCTCGCTCTCTACCCCAACGACTCGTTCCTGACAGCCCTGTCGTTGAAAAAAGATCTCTACGGTCCCTTCTGGATCCCGACGACGCTGATTTTTGCGCTCTTTGTCACGTCGTCCATGGCCAACTCGATTGCCTCGTTCATCTCGGGCAAGCCCTACTCGTACGATTTCACGCGGCTCAGCGTCGCCGTCTCGACTATCTACCTCTACACGTTTGCCCTGCCGCTCGCCGTGTGGGGAGTTGCACGGTACTACTCGCGGTCGCTGAACGTGATTGATCTCTGGTCGATCTACGGGTACGGCCAGACGCTGTGGCTGCCCGTGACATTACTGTGCATTATTCCGATGGAGTTTGTGCGGTGGATCATGGTTGCGCTGGCATTTGTCGTGACCGGTCCGTGTTGCTCGTGCTTGTTCGGCTCGGGTTTGAGCGCGCACTGACAGTGCCGTGGGAATGTGTAGGCATGTTCTTGATCCGCAACCTGCACGTCCTCCTCACGGGCATCACGACCAACGCGCCGATCCCGCTGCCGGCGCCCGCGACCAAGATGGTCCTGTTTGGTGCGCTCGCCGCGCACGCGACGTTTGCGCTCCTGCTCAAGTTTTTGTTCTTCAACTACGAGCTTCATGCGCCGGCGACCAGTCCCTAGCGAAGACGACGTACTACTTGTCTCGCGTTTTGAATGAAGTCGGTTGAAGAACACAAGGCGGTTTGGCACGGGTTGAGCGTAGATTTCGGTTGACAATGGGATTGCTTCCGCCAACTTTCTTTCGGTGCCGGAGCGGGCTCGCTTCTCCACCCTGAGCAGAGAGAATGCTGTTGATGGGGGATGATGGAAGGCAGCAAGGTGCAAACCAAGTCGGTCAGCGCAACTTTGGATTCGCCGCGATGCCAACGCGCGCGACCACCGCCCAGCTCACCACGACCATTTCACCAAGGCCTAACTTGGTGCATTGCGTTGCGAGTGCTGTTGTCTCGCCATCCGTCAGGACGCACCGCGCGTGATCACGCCGTGGCGGTCTTTCCAACGCGATCAAGATTGCACCAACCAGCGAGACGCGAATCTCGACGTTACCACCATGGACGCCCAACCTGTCGAAACACCCGCCGTCCCAGATCCCAACAGTGCTCCAAATGACAAGGACCATGCGACACCATCCGACGCGCCCGCGCTGGTGAACACGGCCGTGGAACAGCTTGCTTCAGCTGACTCGACCGTACCCGCGTCCAAGAACGCGTCCGCGGCGCCCGCACCCGGATCAGACCCGTCTACGGCGCCCGCCCCTCACCACACGCCGGTGGCCCCGTCGTCATCACTGCCCGAATGGACACTCCTCGCGTCTCCGCAACCCCCATCCAACTCGACCACTTCGGCCTCCCACGCTCCAACCGGCGGCGATCCAGGACCAGCGCCGGCACCGCACCACTCTCCATCCGGTGCGCCGCGCGCACGCTCGTGGACCCGTGCCGACGGCCACCACCGCAGCCGGTCGCCGAGTCGCGACCCACCCCTGGCCGCACTCCCGCGCCGCATCAACGAACCCACGACGATCCCGCCGGCTCAAGCCGAACAACTCGCGCGTGAGCGCATCTACGACGTGCGGCTCGCGTCGCGCGGGACCGTGCACTATGAGCCGTTGCGTGACGCGAGCTTGCACGACCATTTTTGCAAGCCATCCGTCCGCGCACACTTGGAGCGGCTCGGGATCGTGCGTGGCCGCTGCGACTGTCCGACCAAACGCGTTTGTCGACTCACGGTGCTGCGACGTAGATCGACACGAACGGCGTGATCACGCCGGACCCGACGTTTCGCGAGACGCAGCTCGCGCTCGACCGCGCCGAACGGGATGCGCGGGCGCGGCGCGCGAGCGACGAGCGCGATTTAGCGCGCGAAGTCGAGGTCCGGCCTCCCCACCGCCATTTTCCCCCCTCTGCCTTCGCTGATCCACACCTCAATAGGTCCTGGTGCGCGCCGGCACCAACCCGATCCCGCCCAACGTCGGGCACGGGCACGACCGGTGGTCGTCCACCGTCGAGGCGTACACGCGATCGCAACTGCCGCCGCTGACCGCACCGCCGTTTGTCGCAAATGCAGCGGGCGGGCTTGCCGCGCGGTACCCGCCCGCGGCGGCATCACGGTCGCGTAGTTCGAGCACGCCGGCAGGTGCCAAGCCATTGCCGATTCCGCGGCACGCCGGTGGAGACGCGCGCCGACACCGGACCGCGTCCGAAGGGCCCGGTGGCGGTGACCGGCCGCGGTCCGCTGCGAGTACGCACGTGCCGCCGCTCGCAGCAAAGGATGGGGACGCGGAGCGCGGAGCGGACTTGCCGCGCAAGGCGCCGTTGCCGGAGATCAAGCCGGAGGCCGACGCGCGAGGAGGTGGAGAAAGTGCACGAGGCGGTGCGGAAACGGGGGAGACTTGAGGACTGGCGTCAAGAGAGCGATTGGAAGTATTTTTGCACCTCGCCCATGATCTGAGATGACTGAGCAACGCCGCGTCCCCCTCACTCAAGCTGACGTGCCACGTGGCGTCTTTGACGTCTTGGATCGACCCGACTCGCGACATGATAGTGACCTTAACTGTGTATTGGCGGGATCGCGCCAAGGAGGGGTACGAACAAAGCAGCGTGCAACAGCAAGCAAAGTGGCCACCCAAACTACGGCCAGAAACGACTAAAGGGGGTAACATAAATCGCGACCAAACCACCAGAGAACAACAATTACACGAGATCAAGAGCTTGGTTGTTTTCATTTCCCATGGCGCGCGGACCCGACCGGCCACGATCCGACACCGTGATCCCATTGGTGCCGCGTCGCACGAGCACCGCTTGCCGTGTTTCACGACCGCACCATCGACCGCCGCTTCCTGTGACCCACCAGGTCAGTTTCTCAGTCAGTCATGTCCACCTTGTCGAACCCCCGCGCAACATGAGGAGCCATCGCAGCGTACCTTGGCGACCCCGGCGACCGCCGCGCCGTCGTCGCGCTGCTCCCCTCCACCCCATCCCCAGCCGTGGGCGCGACTCTTGCCGAGCTCGCGGACACGGGCACGGGCACGGCCGCATCAGATGCGGCCATCAGAGACACGATCGTGAGCAATGCCCACCGCGCCCACACGCCGAGCGCCTCAGCAACTGCGGCCGTCGCGGCGCGCGACTTGAGCATGCCCGATGCCAGCAGCTGTTGCGCGGGCCGCAAACGTGCGCGGACGGTCGGTCGACCAGCCACGAGTGCGGCGAGAAAACGGCGGTTTGCGGGTAGAGCGAGGTAGGGCGCGCGGTCGATAATGGCGGCGCAAAATTGCAGCGCGTGTGCCATGGGCATCGCGATCGGGCGCATTTCCTACACGGGGCGTATTTGCGTGAGTGCGAAGCGAAAATTAAAATTGGGACCAGAGAACCGATGTCAATGCGCACCCCCGTCGCCCACCGAACGTGCGCGACGAGCGCGGCCTCGCGCAGTTCGCGCAACACGTGCTGCCGCCCAAACCGCGTCCACGAGACGGTGATGGCCGTGAGCACGGCCGGGACGAGGAACACGGCCAGGACCGCAGCGACGACAAAACTCGACACGAGCACGGGCGCTGGCGTCGTTCCTCGACGCGCCGGCACAGTCGGCGGGTTCGCCGATGAAGTCGTCGCCAGCGCTCCCATGGGCGTCATGACGCCTACCGGCGTGGCCGCGCTGCTCCTGGCCGTCTGCGCGCGCCTCACGTCCTGGTGCCGGTTCGCGTAGTGCACAAACGGCTGCAGGAACGCGACTGTGACTGACGCGATCGAGAGCAGGTAGTTTGTGGGCAGCGGGCCCGTGGGCATCGAGGGTTGGCCTGCGGCCGCAGCCGCAGCTGCGACACGCGCCATCAGGTCGGCAGGGGGCACGGGCGCAGCGGCCGACGGCGTCCCGGGCGCCGTCGTGGGCGTCGCGTACCCCGCGGGGTACCCTGCCGGCGCATAGTACGAGAACGGCACGTGCGGTGTGGGCGGCGACCCCGGGGCGCCCGCGGGCACGCTCATCAAGACGTGCATCAGAACAGGCGTGCCCGGGGGCGGCGGCGCTGTGGCCAGGTGGTGCTGCACGTCGGGCGGCGACTGGTAGGCGTAGATCACGGGGGTTGGCGGCGCGGGCTGCGTGGCGGCGCCGTGGCCGCCGTGGGGATGCATCGGTGTCGTTGCAGCCCATGCGGGGGCCGCTGCAGGCATGGGTGCAGCAGCCGATGCGGCGGTCGGCGGCGCTGCGGTCGGTGCCCTCGCCGTTGCCAAATTGGGTGCGGCGGGCGATTTCAGCGCGCTGCCGCCGGCAAACGGGTTCCACGCAGCGAGCGAGGTCCACGAACTCCACCTGGTCGCCGTCGGGGTTTCGCTCGGAGTCGCGGGCGCAGGCGTACTGGACCTGGGCGCGACTTGGGGTGACGAGTGGTGGAGGTGATGGAGCGGCGGTGCGGCTATCGCGCCGGCCATGGCACCGACCGATGGCGCGCTCGATGCGCTCGACGACGCTGTAGACGAAGAAGACGCCGAGGACGTGACCGATGCAGCCGACGAGTGCAGCGGCGAAGGCACGTAGGCCGGGTACGAGTGCGAGTACGGCGATGGTGATGGCGGCATCATCATCATTAGCGGCACCGAGTACGGCGAGCCCGCGGGTGTCGTTGGCACGGGCGATGCTGCACCGCCGCCGCCGCTCGCGCGCAAGTCGGCAGCTGACGCACGGCGGCGAGCTGCTGGTGGAGGTGGCGGCTTGGCAGCGGCCGCGTGCTTGGCAGGCGAGTCGAGTGCCGAGTCCTGACGGAGGAGTGCGGCGAACATGGCGGCGGGCAAGGCTAAAGGGGCCCTTGAGCGCGAGGGCAGGCCAGAGGAACGGGAGCGAGGACGTTGCCGCGGAGGAGAGAGGAAGAGCTCGCCGCGCGGGAGAGAGAAAGGAGCGAGCGAGCGAGCGGCGGTGCGGGGGAGGCGCGGATCGCGAGACCGTTTGCACTGCGCGCGCATTCGAAATTATATCCGTTGGAGCTGGCGGCGCGACACTGGCAAGTCGCCCACCGCAGCTGCCGACCGGGCCGGTGTCATGTCTCGCGCGTGGAGGACGGCGCGTGTCCGCCGCGGCCGGCGTCGCGATATGACACGGTCCCTTCTCGCCATGGGCGCCGGCGCGGCGTGGTTGCGGCCAGTCTCTCTCGCGTGGGCGGTCGAGGTGGTGTGCGCGAGATGTCGCTGCGGTTGGCCGCTCGCACGGCCGTGTCCTCGCGCTTGGTAACGTCCGCACGCCTGAAATTAATCGAGGATGCACCGCTTGGGGGGAGTGATGCAACGGAGAGGGGGCAGCGCTGCTTCCTGGCGAAACGTCTGCGTTCTGTTCATAAGATCATCCAGCATCCCTTGTCGCCAATGTCGCACTTGGACCGGCCACAGCACACGATCGAGAGCTGCGACCACCGCACCGACACAAAACAGGGTGGAGAGGATCGAGGACAGTGTCCTCCAACGCATCATGGGGGCGGTCTAGTATGCAAAGATTATGGAACAAGATGGGAGTGCAGCACGTCAACCTCGAACGACGTGCCGCCAAAGACGACGAACCCGAGACAACCGGTCCACCCCGCAGACACCGATCACCCCTGACGCCCACTCGACACGCCCGCCTCTCTTTACTCGGCCGAATGCATCGCCTCGTCTTTACCCTGCGCCGCCTCCATGACCGCCGACGACCCGGGCCACGCCAAGGTCGCGGCCACGCCCATGTGGTCCGACAACTGCAGAAAGCTCGGGTGCTCGGCCTCACACTTGTCGATCACGACGTTGTGCACGTTCCACGGCCCACCTGCCGCCGAAATCGCCTTTTCCGCAGGCGAGAGCGACAAGATGTAATCGAGCCGCCCGCCCTCTTGCTCAAAGATATCGCGAGACAGGTCGCGGCGCTTCTGCGAGAGCCATCGCCACGGAATTTGCGTATAGTCGACGCTGCCATGCTGCGCGAGCAAGTCGGCCACGGCAAACTGCTGCTGCGGGCCCTTGAGCATGTCCAGCAGCCGCTGGTACTCGGTCTGGTTCGACTGCAGCGAGTTGACGTTCAAGTCGCCGCACACGAGGATCAGATGGTGCAGCTTATCCCGGGTCGCCGACGCCGCGTCGTTGCTGTCGGACGACGCGGGCGGCGGCACGTCGTGCAGGCGCGGCGAGCTTGGCCGGCTCGGCATCGCCACGTCTTTACTTGCGGCCGTGGCGACCGCGTCGGCCGGCACGGTCGCAAGCACATGCTTGCTGACGTGGTGGTGGATAAACTCGGCGAGTTCGCGCACCTGGTCGTCGCGGCACGCGACCGACGGGTTCTGGTGCGGGTCCGGTGCCGTCGAGTACGACGCCTGTAGGTGCGTGTTGAACAGGTGCAGGTGCACGTTCTCGCAGTCGGGGTGCACATGGTGCGTGTACGACACGCCCTTGGCCGCGAGCCGGTCAACGGTAACGCCGCGCGAGTAGGTCCAATTCGAACTTTCGATGATCGGCCACCGCGACAGGACCAGCAGCCCCGCATCGAGCAAATGGCCATGGAGCACGGTGCCCTGCGGGCCGCGGACATGGCCCAGGTACCCCTGCCGCACGGCGGCCTTTTCGAGCCGGGCGACGCGCGACGAGTACCCGGAAAACGTTTCTTGTAGGGCGAGGATGTCGTACCGCGGCAGGACGCGGTGGATGAATTCCTCGAGCCGCTCCTCTTTGCTGTCGCCCTTGTAGTCGGCAATCAGCGGCGGGCGCAGAAAGAAGTTGTAGGTCATGAGCCGCAGCACGGCCGGGTGCGCGCTCGCGGGCGCCGGGCCCTTGGCGTGCGCGTGGTGCGCGGGCGGTGGAGCCGAGTGCGTGCTCGAGTCGTCGGAGCTGGTGTTGGGGTCCGGGTCGGTGGCCAAGGACCGCTTGGTTGGGGTCTTGGCGGGCGCGACCAAGTCGGACGGCACGTAAAGCGGCGGCGCATAAGTCTTGGTCGTGGCCGAGCGCGGCGAGCGCGGGCGGCGGCAGCACTCCATGGAGGCCAGCGCAATGCGGGGTCCGAGTCGAGCAAGCGTGATCCCGAGCGAGCGAGGCAATGGATGCGGCGGTGTCGGCGTGCAGCGGGCTGGGGTGGGTGGGGGGGGAGAAAGGAAGCGGGGAGATTCGGTGCCGGGGAGCGATTGCAGCGAGTTGAAAGCACGGCGCGGGCGTCGTCGTCGCGCTGGTGGGCGTTTCCGTCGACGAGCGTGTTCGGTGTGCCCGCGAGCGGCAACGGCGGCGGTGCCAAGCCAAACGTTGGCCGAGAGGCGCGCGCGGCATTGGGGTTTTGCACTGAGCCAGGGTTTGGCGCCGTGGTGGTGCGAGACACGCGTGACGCGGCGTGGCGCCCCGTGGCGCGTGCGGCCGGGGCGCGTGGTGGCAGAGCTTTGGCAGGGACGCTCGGTGATGGAGGTGCACGTGCGCGCGACTCACCTTCTGACAGCGCGAGACGCGCCTCGCTGCTCGTCAACTTCAACCCGGCCATCTCCGCACACCACCACCAACAGGCCGACGCCGACCGCAACTTGAACGACCACGGCGTGTCTGTCGAAGACGACTCTCTCTCTCTCTCCCGCCTGCTGCCTGCCTGCCGCCGCTGCCGCTGCCACCGCAACCGCCACGACAATGCGATACATCTCGACCCGCGGTCAAGCACCCGCGCTCTCCTTCTCGGCCGCCGTGCTCGCCGGCCTCGCGCCCGACGGCGGCCTCTACGTGCCCGAGAGCCTGCCGCAGCTACCCGCCGACTGGCAGGTCAAGTACCGCGACCTGTCGTTTGCTGACCTGGCCGCCGAGCTTGTCGCCCTGTTTGTGGACCCGAGCGACATTCCGCACGCCGACCTGCGCCGGCTCGCCCTCAAGTCGTTTGGCCCTCACTCGCGCTTTGCGCCGGGTGCCGACGTGACGCCCCTGCACCCGCTGGCCCGAGCTGTGCCGCGCGCCAGCAACGACGACCCGACCACCAACGCGCCGCACCGCACGCCGCTCAACATTGACATTCTCGAGCTCTTCCATGGACCCACGCTCGCCTTCAAGGACGTGGCGCTGCAGTTCCTCGGCAACCTCTTCGAGTACCTGCTCGCCCGTTCCAAGTCGACCAAGACTGTGAACGTGCTCGGCGCCACGTCCGGCGACACCGGGTCGGCGGCCATTGACGGCTTGCGCGGCAAGCAGGGCGTGCGCGTGTGCATTTTGCACCCGCACGGCAAGGTCTCGCCAGTGCAGGAAGCGCAAATGACGTCGGTGCTCGACGAGAACGTGTGCAATGTCGCCGTCGACGGCACCTTTGACGATTGCCAGGCGCTCGTCAAACAGCTGTTTTCGGACCCAGCGGCGCGCGACGAGTTCCAGCTCGCTGCCGTCAACTCGATCAACTTTGCCCGCATTCTCGCGCAAATCACGTACTACGTGCACTCTTACCTGCGGCTCAAGGACCAGCACGACCAGCTTGTCTACTCGGTCCCGTCGGGCAATTTCGGCGATGTGCTTGCAGGCATGTACGCGCGCGCCATGGGCGTGCCTATTGCCAAGCTCGTGATTGCCACGAATGCCAACGACATTCTCCACCGGTTCCTGCACTCGGGCATCTACTCGCCCGACCCGGCCTGGACGCCGCAAGGCGCTGATGCCACACACGTGCCCGCGGCAGCGACGCCCACGCTCTCGCCGGCCATGGACATTACTGTCGCCAGCAACTTTGAGCGCGCGCTGCTCGCGTGGGCGCCCAACGGCGCCACGGACGTGCGCCAATGGATGGAAGACCTCAAGAACCAGGGTGGGTTCTCCGTACCCGCCTCGGTCGTCGACCAGGCGCGGCAAGTCTTCTGGTCCCATCGCGTGCCCGACCACGAGATCGTCGATACGATTGGCCGGTACTACGACGCATGCGACTATATTCTCGACCCGCATACGGCCGTCGGCGTGCGCGCCGCCGAACAGTTTGGGGCAGGGCTCTTCCCGCGCACGACCGTCCCCACAGGCAACGTGCACTTTATCTGTCTCGCCACGGCGCATCCGGGCAAGTTTGGTGACGCCGTGCATGCGGGGTTGCGCCGCAGTCGTCGCGCGCAGGGGGTCGGGTCGGAAGAGGCGCTCGATGCGCTGTTTGTGCCACCCGTGCTCCAGGCGTTGAAGAATGTGCCGCGGCGCGTCGTGCGCGTGCAGGATGGGACGGCGGCCGAGGTGGCTAGGGTGTTGCGGAGTGAGTGGCCCATGGTCGAGGTGCAGAAGGCCAAGTTGTAGTTGCGCAAACGGTGCCGTGATCGTAGGATATATATTCTCGCGTTGGATTTGCACTTGCACTCCGCTTCTGTTTCGATAATCGATGAGTCGTACCATCAGTGACAGAAGTCGAAGACTGCTCGACCAATTCGCCGCAGACTTATATTGAGCCATCCACAACTAATAATGGAAATCCTCGACCAACCGTAACACCTCGCGCACCATCCCTACCTCGCAATACCGCCACGCCTTGAACTTGTGGTTCAGCCGGCGCTCCGTGTGCACCTTCACGACCGACCCAAGCCCGCCCGTCGTTGGTGCCGGACTCGCGTAGACGACCGAATCCACGCGCGAGTGCAGCAGCGCCATACTGCACATGATGCACGGCTCGTGCGTCAAGACCACCATCAGGCCCGTGCATAGGTAGGTTGCGTCGTCAGCCTTGCGCTTGCCGTTCGGCGATGTGGCAGCGGAACCGCGCGCTTGCGCGACCTGATCGATCAGATTCATGGCCGTGTGCGCGAGCGGGTGGAACGTGGTCGCTCGCGTGTCGTGCGCGACAGCAAGAATGGTCTTGGTGGCCGGGTCGTAGACGAGTCCGGCGCTGCACGGCTTCTAGATCCCAGCACCCGATCAGCTCAACGGGTGGAGAAGGAAGGGATGAGCGCCGTGAACTTACATGGCCCGTCTCGGTCTCCACTTTCACGACGTGCGCGACCAAGTGCTCGCGCATCAACGCCTGGGCCGCGTCGCGCGCCGCACCCACGAGCGGGTCCTTGCGCGCGGCGCTCTCGCGCCAGTACATGGGCCACGTGCCTTTCCAGGCCTCGTACTGCGCGCGCGTCAGTGGTGGCCACCGCGAAACGCCGTGGCGGTAGAATCGCGGTTGGTAGTCTGGCAAGCGCTGGGAGAGTTTCGCGCGCACTTCGCTCTCGGAAACGGATGCGGTCGAGCCGAGGAGGATGGACAGGATCACTGCAATGAGAAGAGCCAAAATCAGGATGTGACAGGATCGGGCGCGCCAGCGGCCGGGTGGAGAAGTCGGGACGCACCGGTGCCGTCCGAGTCGGTTCGTCGGATGCGCTTGAGGTGGGCAAAGTCGCCGCCCATGGTCGTGTTCGGGAACGTACTAATTCGAAGCAAGCCGCCACGCATGAGTGGAGTTCCACTGATACATTTTGGCGGAGAACAAGGGCCGTACGAGAGAATCGCATTGGTATGTGCTGGCTCGGTATCGGCGACCCACATTTCGACTGTTATCGGGGCACTTGGTCAGACGATGGACATGCCGGAATTGGTGTCGTGATCAGCGCCCGCACCCGTTTCGAGAGCCCGGCATTCCTCGTCGGAGAGAATAAACTCCATGGCCGGAAATTCGCTTGAGCTTGGTCCCGACGCCGGATTGGTGATATTTGTCGGATCGACCATGGTCATCGGAGCGGTCTGAGGTAGAGGTGCTGAGAAGACTTGCTGTGCAACGAGCGCGTGTGCAAGAATTGGCTGGACCGGATAGCACAGTGACTTGGCAGCTGATATTCGATTTTGGTTCCTATGCGCCCAGTTTTTCGACGAGAGAGCAGCAGGGGGTGATTGATCAACGGAGCCGTAGGCAGCAGCAACAGACGAACAAGAGCAAAAAGCGAGCAAATGAAACCGAGGTGCGAGACAGAGTGGTTGCATCACGTGGAGCAGGCCCAGATCGCGCCCAGTGTCCCGCGCCTCCACCTTTTCTTGTCACGTCGTAAGCGGAAGGCCGACGACGGCTGGGCTTCCTCGGTGCTCCGACGAGGCGCGCGTGCCCTCGCGCCAACACGGCGAACCCCAGGAGAAGCGCGACGACACTTTCTGCAGAACATAGTCGCTCGCGAGGCAAGATGGTTTCAGCACCTTGCGAGATCGCGCCAGGGAGCGCCAAGCATCCACGACAGTCGGGCGCCTCCTCAAGTGGTGTTCACCACGACGATGCTGCTGCTGCTGCTGCTGCTGCTGCTGCTGCTGCTGTCCCCCAAGGCTGTCGCAAATACTGCTCCAAAACTCGAACGTCGAGCTCATTCCTCGAAGCCGAACCCGGTCGACACCGAATCCCACCAACGGCACCACGACCCAACCACATGCATCGGCGGGCACGGCGGTGGGCGCTCTTCATCCAGTCGGCCGCACTTCTCCTTCTCGCTGCACCTCTGGTCGCCGTGACGCGCGCGCAACCCGACCAGCGCGCGATCCACGATTTGAACACCAACATCGCTCGACCTGGCACGGCCACGTGCCCGCTCGTCGCACCACTACTACCCAATGGACCTGACAAGAACCTTCGTCCTGCGCCTGAGCTACTCTGGTGCCCGTTCACTGGCCCGCCCGCCCCCGAAGCAACCGTGCCAGCGCGTCCACCAGACCCGGAGCCAACGCCATCTGTCACGACGTTGGTCGCGCCGGCGGCGCCGTCCTACGCGGTCATTGCTACGGTCCCCGCGCCCGCTGCCGCGGCCATTCCTCTGCCCACCGCGCGGATGTCGCCGACCGCGCCTCCCGAGGAGCCGCACAGGCCGGATCCGGTGCCAACCGTGGCCGTCGCAACCGCGGCCGTTGCGCGACCCGAAAAGGCGGCCGTGATTGTTGACGCGATGCCCGCATCATTCGTTTCGTCTGCCACGGTCGAGGAATCGATCCAAGCAACCGCACCTGCGTCGTCGATTCCGCTGGTTGATACCGCACCAGTGGCGAAAGCGACGACGACGACCACCACCGCCGTAACGGTCGAGATTGCGGTGCCGACATGGGTGCCGAACTTGCCCGTGTCCAGATTGCCCACCGCGTTCGCGACCCACCTGACGCGACGAGCGGGTACCTGCCCCGCACCTGCGCTCCCCAGCGACGCTGGCATGGTACCACGACCTTATGGAGCCGCACCACTAGCAGACGGTGTGCCGGGCACGAAGCGTCCTGTTACGAAGGACCACGACCCGCCGGCCGATTTCGTGATCATTCCGCAACGGCCGACGACGCGTCCCATCACGCCGCCGCGCAAGCCGGCCATCTATGTTGATCCGGCAGCGCAACGCGACTCGGATTCTACGGCGGGCACGAGCACCAATCCAACGACCCCCGGCGGCGCTGCCGCACCCATGACTGACGCGCCAACCGGCAGCACCAGCAACAAATCGGACCCGCTGACGCCGGCGCCCGTGTCGGCCAAGGAACTCAAGGACCTGTTCAACTACGCGTCGATCGACTGTGCGGCCGTGATCCGGTCTACCAACCCGGAAGCCAAGGGCGCGACCTCAATCCTCACCGAGAACAAGGATAGCTACCTTCTCTCGCCGTGCCGTGTCGGCAAGCACTCGGTGCGGCACGTCGTTGTGGAACTGTGCGACGAGATTCTGGTCAACACGCTGGTCCTCGCCAACTACGAATTGTTTTCGTCGACGTTCCGCCACGTGCGCGTCTGGGTCAACTCAGTCTACCCTCCAACGGACGCAAAGCCCTGGCGCGTGCTCGCCGATTTGGATGCGGCCAATTCGCGGTCGCTGCAGGTTTTTCAAGTCACGAAACCGGTCGCGTGGGCGCGGTACATGAAGCTCGAGTTCTTGTCGCAGTACGGCGCGCAATACTTTTGCCCGGTAAGCTTGTTACGCGTGCACGGGCGCACGATGCTCGAAGAGTACAAGCTCCAGCAGACCAAGGCCGCTAAGCAGGCGGCGGCGGCCGTGGCGAGTACGGCGGCAGGGACGGCCGGTGCAGGTGCGGTCGAGGCCGAGGCTGGGCGAACCGCTGCCGTGCTGCCGTCCGAGGGTCGTAACGCGACCGCTGGCAGCAAGGACAAGGACACGACCTCCGCGGCACCCGTGCGTGTCAAGCCGCCACAGTTGCCGGACCCGAGCACGGTGAGAATTTCGGTCCCCGACTCGATCTGGGACGCGGCTGGGAACCGCGCGCCCGACACGCTGCCGCAGTCTGATGTCGGCGGTGCCGCGATCGACCAGCCAGCCACGTCAAGTGTTGTGCAGGACGGCCTGCGGCAGAACGCATGGTCGGCTGAGCCCGAGATCCCGCTCGCCGACGTTGGACTCGTGCAACACCCGGAACACGTTCCGTTCCTGCCGCCCAAACTGCAATTGTCGGATCTCGTCGACACGGCGAGGCCGGCGGCACCGTCCAAGATTGTCATTGGGACTGGAGGGTCGCCGACGTCGGTGCCCGTGCCGGAACCGAACAATGTGGGTGCGGCCGATCCCGCGATGCCGGCGCCCGGCGCTGACGCGAGCGCGACGCGGTCGATCCCGCCACGTTCAATCCCATCGTTGCCGCCGCCGCCCATGGAGGACGACCAGGAGCCGCCGCCCGATGACGAGGGCATTTACCAGACGATCATGAAGCGGTTTGCGCTGGTCGAGGCCAACCACAAGCTGCTGCTGCAGTACATGGAAGAGTACGCGCAGGGGATCAACGAGGTGATTCGCACCAATGACGAGAACCAGTCGGAGCATTTTATGCGGTCGATGATGCAGTTGAGCCAGCATGTGGTTGCGCGGCTCGCGGCGATTGTACGCTGCTATCTTTTGTTCTGTTCTGATTGCGAGAAGGGTTGGTAACGATGGATCAACCGCTCTGTAGAAGGAGGAGCTGTCGAGTCTTGTCTACGGGCACCGCGCAACCAGCCGCCGGTTCGAAACGGCGACGACTCGTTCCGTCAAGACGCTGCAGAACCAGGTGCGCGCACTCGAGGACCGAACCACGTCACTCCTGCGGTGGATGATTGTGCTCGGTCTAGTATTGGTTAGCGCTCTCGTCGCGCCCTGGGTCAAGGTCGGTCTGACCACTCTCCTGTCAGCGTCGATTGCCACGTCGGTTGCGGCCGGCGAATCGGTGGCCAATTTCCCGAGCGCCAAGGACACGGCTCGGCGACGCGTCAATGGGTACGCGTCTGAGAGTGTGGCGAGCCGCGCTCGGTCGCCCGTGACCGCGCGGTCTGCCGGCACGTCGAGCGAGGACTTGAATGCATCGACGAAGCGGTGCGTATCATTTTTTTTTGCGGACCACATTCAACTCGATTGACTTACGACACGGTGGACTATTTTGTTCTAGCCGCTCGAGCCAGCTCCGTGCCCGCTCGAGGCGCCGCGGTCACTTAGCTATTGTCATGGAGCCAAGCCGTCGTCTCGCGCAATCGCTTCCGTCCCCAACACGTATCGCACCCGGCCTACTGAGCGTCCCCGCCGATCCATCTGCTGACGAGGTTGAGGAACTCGAGTGGGTCCCAGACCCCGCTGCAGCCGATTCTCTGCCGTCGAGCCAAAACTCCACTTGGAAGTCGTCGGATGAGCTGCCGCCGCCATCGTCGAGCCCGCCGCATGTCATGGCTGAAGACTTGCGCAAGACGCACAGCGTCCCAGATCTCGTCGTGGCGGCGGCAACGAGTGCGGCCGCGGCCGCGGCGGGGTCGAGCCCAGTGCCGTCCGCGCCCGGGACGCCGCTTCGAGCCAAGCGCGCATCCGGTGATAGTAACGAGGGTGGCGCGGTGGTACCTGTCATGACCCTTACCGCTGCAGCCAACCGGTTGGACACGTCCAGCACGGCCTCTTCGACCTTGTCCACCACCAGCTCCGCTGCGCCAACCACGGCAACCCTCGTGAACTCGCACCAAGGGATGCCCGTCGATGGTGCGCCGTCAAGCACCGTCGCGGTGGGCAACCTTGCTGAGACGCGTGCCGTCGTGATGGCCGCGATCGAGTCGGTGCTCGAGTCGGCGAGCGTGGCCACGGCCGGTGGGCCCGACGCGAGCGTGGGTTCTATCGAGAGCACGACGCCACCTCCGCCGCCAGCACCACTGTTACTGGCTGCGGTGGAGATGGCGGCTCCCGTCGTGCCGGTATCATAAACGCGCAATGGGCACGCGCTGCACACACGTGTTGGTCAATAGATGTTGTCTGCCGCGGCGGCAAACGCGATAGCATCCGATGCCGACAGCTGTCCTTGGTGCACCTCGCTCGCGCGCGCCGGGCCGGAGTAAACGCGCACGAGTCTGTTGTTCTGTTCCTTTTGGTGCGCGCGTGCGCGGGCAATCGGTGGGAGGTGTGCGATGGGTCCCATGTCGTTCCTCTCGCGTGTTCGACGACTTCTGTTGCTTTGTTGCCTCTGTTGCTTCTGTTGCTGAGCAGAAAACGTGGCCACGGCCGACCTGCTGTACCTCGTTGCGCCGGGTGCCAAACTCTGGTCTCTCCCTCCTTCGCCTCGGCCCTGCCAACCAGCCCCAGAAATTTGAACACATGCACAACGATGCGACCCCGAAAACGTTCTCCTCAACGTTGCCGCGCGCCTCACGGTGCTTCGGCGCGACTTGCCCGCCAGCATGCTCGTGTCGCACGCCACCGGCCTCCCCCATCCGTGGGCCACCAGCACGCACGCGGCGTCGGGCGGCTTCAAGCTCATTTCGCAGCGCAGGACCGGCGCTTACGGCTGCTGTCGTTCCGGCGTGCCGGAAAGCTGAGTGGTAGTGCCCGGCCCCGGCGAGCGCCCTGATCAAGGAGAGGTCCCGTCCGCCGTTCGCCGGCTCGAACACGACAAGATTACCGACGTGCTCCAGTGCCCCACGGACTCCGACCAACGAGCACGAGCTAGCTGGCTGGTCAACGCTGACGCTGACGACGTGCTGACGAACGTCGACCGACGATAACGGACCTGGACCGGTACCCGTGTCGTGTGCAACGGCAACGCGCAGCGCGCTTGCTCCTCCTGCCCGACTCGGCCGACATGAACCTGGCTGTCGGCACTACACCGCACCGCATTGTTTGCTCGTCGGACCTGATCATTTCCGCTCGCGCCCTACTTGCCCACGTCGCACCGGCGCGCTTGCTCGGGGCGCACGATTGTTCGGTTTTGTGCTGCTCAGTACCAGGTGCACGCCGTGCTCCAAGTGTTGGCTGCTCGCTGGCCGTCGCACCAGCTCTCTCTTCCCGCAGCCGCAATCGGACAGTGCTGTGCCGGCCTCTCGACGACGGCGGCCGCTCACGCTTTCTCTCGCGTACCGCCACCGCTCCCGAGTTCGTTTCGAGCCTCTCTTAGTCATCGTCGTTGCGTCAACGAACGCACCATTTAGTCGAGTACCTTCAGCGCAGGTTTGTCGTTCGCTCCCTTTTTTTGAAGTGCCGTGTCTGTGGGCCGGCGCCAGCAACTTGCTGTGATCACGTTGAGGTGGAGCACTCATGAGGTTTGCGTCATTTTGGTTCGATTGTAGGACCGTTCGTCGTGGACCCGACCGGCCCCCCAATTTTCGCCCGCTCGTCGAGAGTACCGTGCAACGTGCTCTGGCTTGGTCGTGTTCGCTGCGCGCGCGCGCACTTGTCCCACGCTCATCTCCTATTTCCGCGGCCACGGAGCCCGTTCGAACGCATCGTGTGCCGTCATTTGCGCGTGTTTTGGGCCCGAACAACCCCTCGGCCCCATCCATCTGCTGCCAACTCAGCACCTCCTCGTCGGCGCATCTCCCCGTAGCCGGCGCTCGATTTCGCGACCCGTGCCCCTCTCTCAACTCTCGCCCATCGCGCGCGCTGGCCATTGGTTTGAGCCAATCGGTCGTCTAGCCACTTGACCCCGCAGCGAGAACCAGGAGGCGCCTGAAGTGGAGCACGACCAGTAGACTGTGACGTGCGACGTTTGCTGTAGCGTGGCGACGTGCGCTTGTTATTATACTTGGTCGGCTCACGCTCGCGCGGGCGACCTTGCGTTCTGTCCCGTTCGTCTCATCCCTTCCCGAGCTCCTGCGCTTGCTCTCGACGCACCGCTCCCTCCAAACGCTCGAAACCTGCCGCGCGCCGTGTGCGAGCATTGCCCACCCGGTTCTGTGCAGTCTGGCGGTACTCGACGGCTACTGCGATTGTGACGGCGACCTGACGGGGTCGCACATAATGGGGGCTGCTATGGAGCTCGCGCCGATCGCGCTGCCAGCGTCGTTTGACGAGTGCGACACGGGCCATCTTGTTCACTTGATATGTACGTTGCTGCGTTTGTTGTCGTCGTGGTCGTCGTGGTGGATGTGATGGTGGTGGTGCTGCCCTTGGTGGTGTGAACACACATGGACTGACGTTCTCTCCTCCCTTTTTGGGCTGATGTATCACGTTTTGTCCACTGACATAGCCGACCTGCTTTGCTCGTTGACCGCGCTCAACGACCGCATTCCACTCTCGGCCGCCAACATTTCGCCCTTCCACTCGCGGCAGCCGCCGCCGATCTCAATCCTCGACTACTTACGGCGCATCGTCAAGTTTGCCGCGCTCGAGCGTGCGTGCCTGCTCGCGACGGTTATCTTCATCGACCGCGTCTGCCAGCGGCACCCGACCTTCACCATTTCGTCGCTCACCGTGCACCGGTTCCTCGTTGCCGCGACGACGATCGCCGCCAAGTCGATCTGTGACGCGTTTTTCACCAACGCGCTCTATGCCAAGGTCGGCGGGATCACCACGCTCGAACTGAACGCGCTCGAACTCGAACTCTTGCGGCTCGCGGACTGGCAGGTGGCCGTCTCGGGTCCGCTGTTGCAAGAATACTATCACGGCGTCATTGCGCAAAGCCCGCACTTTGTGATTCGCGCCCCGCCCTCGCCGACGCCGTCGCACGTCGCGATTCCGCTGTCGCCGCCCGCCGAGGTCCTGTTGGACCCGTTCGACGCGCCCTCGGGCACGACAGGTACCATGGGTGCCGCTAAGGCCGCCGAGCTGCGCGTCTCGTGTCCGCCCACGCCGCCACCAACGTCGCCGCCGGTCAGTGGGCCGCGGCGGGCCAGCCAGGAGTGCGTTACGGTGCGGCCTTGATGCACGCTGCTCCGCGTGCAGACGGACACACGGCGAGAGTCGGTTTTTGGTTTGCGAACTTGGTCGCGTGTTTTTATCCTTTTCTCTTCTTTCTTACATTCTCTCCGGATCACTCGAACGTTTTTCTCCACCCACTCCACCCCCGTTTTTTGGGCGATCCGCAGCACGCCGTGCGCCGCATGGTTTTTGGTTATGATTCCTTCTGCGGTTTGTTACGCGTTTTCGTTTTTCGTTGGTGCCAAAACCGTTTGCCGTTCCCCCCACCCACCCACCCACCCGCGCCTTCATGATTGAATAATGCACTTTGGTGGTGCCCTTGGACCTGGGCACCCTGTTTTCCCGTGTTTTCCCTGCTTTGCTCCGCCCAGAGCGATGTGAGCAGGCATGTTTCTTCAGTCAGTCCTTCATTCAGTCACCGAGTGCATCACTTCCCCTTCCCCGCGCCTCCGGCGCCTGGCGGCGCCGAGACCACGACCTTGGCCGCAAACTGCGGTCCGAGCAAGTCCGACCCGTCAAGCGTGACGGCCGCAAACCGCAGCGTCTGCTTGGGCGCGGTTGGGCCTGTGGCCGCGGGCACCGCGACCGACCACTGTGCCTTGTCCCCCACAGCGGCTTGCTACAAGCGAGACAGAGTGAGCGATCTGCGGATTCGTCAGGTGGAAAGAACAACGTACACGGGCCCATTCGCGCTCGTCGTCGGTGATGACGGCACCGTCAATCCGCGTGAGCCCGGGCATTGCCTGGGCGAGGACGGTGCGATAGCTGCTCATGCGCGCGATCGGGTTGCCAACGAGCGAGATGCTTTGCAGGGTCGCGCTCTAAATCCACGAGAGAGTGGGAACAGGTCAGGGTCCGCGTTCTGGGAGAAAAAGGCGGCTGGCAAGACAGTGCGCACTGTCACGTCGACGATTTCCGTGACGCGGTTGCGGTCGACGTGCAAGTACTTGACCTTGGGCAGGTACCGCACAAAGTGGATCGTCTTGAGCCGGTTATCACTGCACAAGGACGCGTTAGTTTTACACAACCAACATGATCGACGAAACGACCAAATGCACGTACTTGAGCGATAACTCCTTGAGCGCGCGCATATTCGCGACCATGTCCGGCTCGACCGTGCGAATCTGGTTATTGTCGAGGTACAACTTCTGCACGGCGCGTGCCTTGTCGAGCCCATCGAGCCGCATCAGCTTATTGTCGCGCACACTCAAAATGCGCAAGTCTGGCGCGAGCGACTCGAGCCGCAAATCGGCCATTTTGGTCACCTGGTTCCGGTCGAGGTAGAGCTCGGCGAGGTGTGGCCACAAGTAATCGGCCGACCCGAGCCGCGCATCGGCCGCGGCGGCCATCCCACCGCTGGCGCTCGGTTGCGCCGGTGCAGACTTGGGCGCAGGCAACGCCTCGATCCGGTTCCCGCTGAGGCTCAGGCACCGCAAATGGCGCAAGTTGACGAGATTCGACACGTCGGCGATCTGGTTATTATCGAGGTTGAGAAACGCGAGACTCGCAAACTCACCGGGCCCAAAACACTCGACTTTCATCAGCTGGCACGACCGCAAGTCGAGGCACGTCAACGTGCGCACGCCATTAGCCGCCATCCGCTCGAGCAGTTTCGCCCGCGTCAGGCACCCGACGAGCAGCCCCTTGGCGTGCATGACCTCGTCGTCAGTGACAGCAACACCATCGAGCACCTGGATCAGCGGCACGCAGTAGATCACGTAGGCACGGTAGTGCGGGACGGCGCCGATGAACGCGTTGCCCGTCAAGTCGAGCACGTGCAGTGCCGGTAACGCCGCAAGCGCGTTCATATGGCCCGAATCCGTCACGTGGTTGTGCGCGAGATAGAGCTCCGTGACGCGCGGCAACGTGCGCACCATGTCGAGCGACGTGAGCCGGTTGCTTGACAAGTTCAGGTGCGTGAGTTTGGCAAACGCGCGCGCGGGCACGTCGACGGCGGTGATAGCATTGCACGACGCGTCGAGCACGCGCAACGGTAAGTGCGCGAGATCGTCGATGCGCGTGAGCCGGTTTCCGCCGACAAACAGTTCTTCGAGGTGCGCGAGGTCGGCGAGCGGGCTGACGGTTGCGAGCTGGCAGTTGCGCAGCGAGAGACTCGTGACGGTCTGGAACGTGGCCATGTCGCCGAGGTCGCACCTGCCGGGTGGGACGATAGTCGTGGCTTCGTTGAAGAGGAAGTAGGATGCGGGCAACTGGATCACGGCGTCGACGAGCCACTCGTCGTGCACAACCTCGTCAAGCTGGTCTTGCCACATGGCCAAGATGAGCTCGCTGTCGGCGCCGAGCACGTTGCCGGACAAGTCGATCACCTTGAGCGATGTTGGGCGCGGGTCGACGAGCCGCGTGATCTTGTTGTGCCGCATGTCAAGCGTCTCAACATTCGGAAACACGGCAAAGACTTGCTTGAGATCGACGAGAGCATTGAAATGGATGCGTGCCGTCGTGACGTGCGGCAGCGTCACGGGCGGGAGCATCGTCAGCCCGGCATGGCTCAAATCAAGGTCGGCGAGCGTGCCCATTCGGCATTCGTCAATCAGACCCGGGACGAGCGCTTGCTGCGCAGCGCGAAATTCATCGTACTCGCGCGAGACAAAATGCGGAACCGAGAGCACGTCGAGGTCGTCGGCGTCGACCATGGCCATGGCCAGGCAGTACGGTAGCTGCCCGCGCAGCACGAGCGTCACGTTGCCTTGCTCAGTGACCAAGTGCAGGTCATGCTCGGGCACAGGTGCCGTGACTGGCAATCGAATCGCTGTGGCAGCATCGAGCATGCTGTCGGGTACCACGTCGCGCAGCCAGACGCGCATCGTGGGTGCGATCGGCGCAAATTCGACGTTGCCGAGATAGCAATGGCTGAGCCGCAATTTGCACTGCTCGAGGCACAGCTGCTGGAACCGGCGCGTCATGAGTGCGTGCGACCGCTTGATCGCGGCGGCCAGATCGTGGTGCAGGGCGAGAGCGCGGTCCGAGGGTGGGAGTTTCGCGTGCGCGTCGCACCAGTCGAGATAGGCGAGCAGGTACGAGAGCGACGGCGCCATGCGCGCAATCGAGTCCTTGAGTGCGGTCACGTCGCCTATGTACTGCGAGAGCACCGTCTGCCACTGAATCTCGTAGTGCAACCGTTTCTGGTCCATGACCTGCTGTGCGGTCTGCACCATGTCGGGCGAGACGAGCCGCTGGTTGAGCTTGGTCAAGCTCGGCACGTGGCAGAGCGCGAGCAGCTCGTACTGTTGCAGGGCGCAGACGGGGTTGGTGCCGTAAAATGAGTGCTCGAGAATGAGTTCTTGCAGCGATGGCAGCGTGCCGAACGCCTTGACGGTGTCGATCGAGTAGAGCTGATTGCCTGCGACATTGGTGGACTCCAGAGCGTGAGGGGACTAAATGTCAGCTCTCAGCGCGCCGAAAACGTGGGTACAAGTGTGTGAGAAAGCACCTCAAGCTGGCCTAGTGACGACAGATCACCGGGCAGCGTCTGAATCTGGTTGTTGGCCGCGTTCAAATGGACAAGCGAAGAGCACCCGAGCAAAGTCGTGAGGTCGGTCAGGGCTATGATCAGAGATCATCGTCAGAATGTGCAGTGGATAGTGGACGAGTCAGGAGCAGCGCTACCATTGTCGTTGACCCACAGCGTCTCGAGCGCCTTGAGATGGTCCAATCCGGCCAAGGTGGTCAAGCGGTTGGAATAGCTGGCTGGTCAAGGACACAGCGCAGTGATCAGCGCTGGCAACCTTCCGCGTGATGCGGCATGCGTTGGATGAGCACGCACAGGTGGAGAGTTTTGAGCTTGGTGCAGCACGCCAGCGGCGCGGGCGACTCGATGCGCGTCTCACAAATCCACAGCGTTTCGAGCAGCGGGCAACAGGCGAGGTTGCCAATCACGTCGAGGTCCTGCGCAACAATGACGAGCGTCTTGAGCGTGTTGCCGTGCGGGAGCAGGTCCGGGAAGCGCGCAATACTGAAGTGGCAGAGCTCGAGACAGGAGCCGGGCTCGGTGTCGTCGAGGTTGTAGAGAGCAGGCGGCGGGTGCGCGGCGCGAGGCATGGTGGTGGTCGTTGGCGAGGTCGCGCCGGCGCTGGTCGGGCAGTTTGGCAGGTTCTGGTCCAACTGAAGAAGTTTGCAGCAAGTGGCGCTCTTAATTGTCAAGGCGGTCGACGGGAAAGGTGCAGGACGCACAGTTATGACGAGCGAGGCCGATGGCAAGCAAGTCGTCGATCCGCGCGTCAGAAGCGTCGCGTGCGGTGGACCGCCCACGTGGTATCTGACGAAATGGCACGTCGATTTCGCGTTTCCGACCACGCTGGCATTTGCGCACAAGGCGAAGTTGCCAGCACAACCATATTGGCTTCAGCACCAACCGCCCACCACCACACCAGACCGACACCGCCTGCGACCAACGCACCGACAAATGCCAGCAGCGACGCGCGCAGTGCTCTCTCTCTCTCTGCAATCACTCCAACGCGACGCGCCGCCGCCCCAGCCCAACCCCGCGCGCGCAGCTCTTCGCGCACCAACGTGTCGTCTGCCGAGGCATGACGCGGCCCCCAACCGCTCCTCCATTGCGGCCCCTCGCCGCCTGACCGGTCCAACCCCGTCTCGTCGTTGGCAAACGCGTTCTTGCTGCCCGGTCTGCTCGTGCAGGTACTTAAATCGGTCGCACCCGCGCAGCGGCAGTGCACCCGCATCAACGAGCCAAGTCCATCACGATTCCAGTGCTCATTGCGCCCGACCCCCTGTCCAGACCATTCCATGCCCGACTCGCCGCCGCTCTCGCCCATCTCGCCGCTGCTGCTCGACAGCATCCGATCGCGCCCCGCAGCCAACGACGCCATGGCCGCAACCGCCTCGCCCGATCCGCAATCCGCTGCTGCGGGCAGCTCGCGCTGGCCCATGAACCTGGCCGCGACGCCCATGCCCATGCTCGCGGGCTTCCCGGGTATCGCGCCGCTTCCCTCGGTCCCGCCAATGGGCACGGCCTGGCCGGGCATTGCGGCTCCGGCAGCAACCATGCCGTTTGTGCCCACGACCTCGGCGGCACCCGTCGCCGCGGGCGCTGTGCCCGGATTCACCGTGTATTGGGTGCCGTCTGCCGCGGTCCCGAACCTCGTCTACCCGACGGGCGACACGGCGACGCCGCTGCCGGATTTGACGAGCAGTCTGGGCACGGTGGCTTCCGCGTCGTGGGGGCTCGCGCAGTCGATGAGTCCACAAGTTGACACTGCGCCAAGCTCGCCGTGGATCATGCTGTCGCCCACCGCATCTCCCGTGCACGCCGAGCCGTCGCAGCCGCCAACCGAGCCGCGCTCGACCGCACGCAGTACCTCAACCCCGCTCACGCCAATTACCGCCACTCCCACCAGCGAATCTGGCTCGCAGTCGCCGTCGCCTGATCCCGACGCCACCCCTGCCCCCGAATCCAGCGCATCGCGCCCCAAGCGCAAGCCGCTCAACATTGTCGTGCCGCCGGTGCCGCCGCTCATGGAGAAGCGGTGCAAGGGCGGGCCCGGCAAGAAGCGGAAGGGGATTTCGGCCGAGGAAAAGGAGGCGCGCAAGCAGGAGCGCGTCATGCGCAACCGCATTGCCGCGCAGGAGAGCCGCAACAAGAAGCGCGCGTGGGTCGAGGCGCTCGAGACGACGACGGCCGAGCTGCAAGACGAGAATGCGACGCTGGTCGAGACCAACGAGCGACTGCACAAGCGCGTCAAGCTGCTCGAGGACGAGAACAAGGCGCTAAATTCGCGGCTCGATGCGATCATGGCCGAGATTTCGGCGATGCGGTCTGGCGAGTCGTCGATGCCCGTCGTTTCAAGTTCGCAGTCGTCGCCGGCCAGTATGGCCGCCACCAGCTCGCCCACGACGCTCGACTGGATGTCTCCACCGCTCACGGGTGCCTTTGGCGCGTCGTCCTACCAAATCGACCCCGCACTCGACCTGAGCCCGTGGCTCGTCCCCGACGCCGCGTTCGACGCAGCGCCCATGGCCGTCGACGCGCCCGCTGCCGCTGCCGCTGCCCCTACTTCATCTGACCTTGCCGATCCGACGCTCACGTCGTCGACTCTCGTCTCGGTGACGCTGGACGAGCTGACCCGGCTCCTGTTCCATGACCGTGCTCCCGGACCTGCCGTGTCCGAAGCGTTGGCGTATGCCAATCGTTCCCTGCAGTGGAAACGGTCAATCTGGAACGTGGAGCCCTGGGTGAAAGCCAGTCTGGTGCTCGAGACGTGGATGGCGTGTGTGCGGACCGTGCATTGGGCCATGGTGGCGTGGGTGGCGGCGCGCGCGGTCGCGGCGTCGTCATCGTTGGCGATGCCGTCGAGTCGTGCTGAGATGTCGGTGCTGCGTGCGCGCGCCGCGATGGCGTGCGGCGCGACCGCCGATGGGCCCTTTGGGTGCAAGCTGGTGCTCGGGTTGGGCACGCGTGCGGGTCGGCGACGACTCCGAGCATCGCCGGCGCGGCGACGAGGAAGGACACAGCTGTTGCAAGAGAGCCCGTGCGAGCAGGCACAGCGTCGGCGCCGTCCGTGTAAAAAATTTACATAGTTGCGTGGTGCCAAAACACTTGCTTGGTCGAGGTGGGTCCAGGTCGAGGTCGGTTCTGGTCGAGGTCGGTTCGGGCGAGGTTGTGGTCACGAGGAGAGATCAAGGATCGGTTGGGCTAGGTTAGGTTTTGGCATCAGCACCTCACCGCACGGCACCAACCTGGCGGCTTTTTCGCGATGCATGCTGGAGCGGCGCTGGCGACACATCTCTGCTCTCCTCTCTCCACCACCCACCCCGCCCCACTCCTCCAACTTGAACGACGTCCCCTCTCAACCTTGACTAGACCACGCACTTGACGCCCCCCTACCTGTTGTCCTCGACCACTACCATGTTCTCTGCCCGTCTCCCGGCCTCACTGGCCGCGGGCCTCGCCGTATCCGCGCGGCCCGCTCTTCTTCGCGCTTGTGCTCCTTCACGCCTTGCCCTCGTCGCCCTGAGCCGCAAATTCAAGCACGATTCTGCCGGCCCCGCGTCGCCCACCAGCACGGTCGCTGAAGCTGCCGCCTCCGCAGCTTCGGCGGGGCCCACGACGGCGGCACCAACTGCGCCCGTCGACGCCGCCGATTCGACTGCGCCGGTCCCTGCCGCGACGGCTGTTCTCGTCGCGTCGGACGTGTCCGCATTCCACTCGTCGGCGCGCGCATCCGTCTGCCACTGCCGCATCTTCGCCTGGTGCTGGTACGGACGGGGTTTGGCCGACTGTCGAAGGTGGCAACACGCGCTGGCTGACTCGCGTGTCTCCCACGCCATCTCCCTCTTCGCTCATGTAGCCGCGTCGCCTGCTGCTGCTGCCGTTGCTGCCGCCGATCCGGCCCAGACCCACCCGACCGCGGACCCGTCCGCCGCCGGCGCCGCCGGTACGGCGCGCCCCAACGACCCGGACGTGTCCGCATTCCACTCGTCGGCGCGCGCATCCGTCTCCGTCTTCAAGCACCTCGCGGCGCTGCGCAAGCAAGAAGCCGACGCGCGGCGGCAATGGACGGAGCCGTCGATCCACGTCCCGCCGCGCAACGCCGACACGCGGCTCACGCACCCGCTGTCTGCCGAGCGACCATCCGCTCCTGTTCGACAATTACGTTGCGCTGCCGCCCTTTACGACCCCGGCCGCGCCGCCGACCGACCCGGCGCGAATTTTCTCACCGTTAACGGTCGAGGAAGTCGACAATGAGACGCGTGTGACGCGCGCTGTGGCGGCCGCGACGGCGTTGCTTAACCACGCGCAGTTCCCGTGGGTCATGAACCCCGGGTCGCCGCTGCTGCCTATGAAGGTCGCGCTGAAGCGGATGCCGCAGCCGCCGCCGTTGCCGAGTGCAAGCGGGGCTCCGCAGCCGCAGGGCGCGAGTAAGGGCGTGCCGGTGGATGATGGGAAGCCGGCGATGCAGCTGTTAACTCCAGCTGGGTCGATGGCGCTCACGGAACGGTTCCTTGACTCGCTGTTGGTGAGTACGGCCGGCAGCAAGGATCAGGAGCAGGGGCCGGCTCCCGGACGGCGTGTGCGCGCGACGATGTACATGACGAGCGTGCTGCGCAAGCGGCGCAAGAAGATGTACGTTTGGCCTTGAAGGACTGTGCGGTTCGTGTTGTTGTGAGTTCTGACGTTGCTCTCCACCCTTTGTCCTTCCGCCAGGAACAAGCACAAGCTGCGCAAGTTGAGGAAACGCACGCGGTCGGAACGCAAGTGAGCCGGGTGCGAGCCCTTCAACGAGCAGCCCTCCGTCGTCGGCAGCACTTGCGATAGATCGCCGGCGACGCGGTCGCTCGCCGCACCCACGCGCGCACGCACGTTGCACTGGTTGCCGTCGTGCCGACACGAAGCCCTCCACTGTGGGGCGTGATCCTTGTATTTATTTCCATGTAGCATGTTGCTCTTGCCCTATTTCTTGCCGTGGAGCCCTGTCCGACCGCCTTCGATTCTCTGGCTGCCCGTCACGGACAGGAAGCGCAAACAGCAGCATCCCGTTGTCGATCCAATCTCCTGTACTGAAGAGCGACTCCGGTCAAAGACAATAGTAACCAGCAAACGACGCCAAATCGCGGTCACGTTGTCTTGGGCCCAGGGCAAACGCGATCTGCAGCCATCGTCCACCACCATCGCGCGCGAAGTGCAAACGCGACGTCAGCGCGAGCAACAATCCTCCTTCAGGCGCACCAGCTCGTCTGTCGTCGCGGCGGATTCGGTCGTTTCCACCAGCAAAACAGTGCCCAACAGCATCCTCCGACGCCAGCACGTCCAACTCGTTGCAACGCTCGTCAACTTGTCAGCCCGCCGCGACCTTGGACCCCGAACCGAGCACCATGACCCGCACAATTCACCTGATTCTCCTCGCTGCCCTCGTGCTCGCAGCGGCACCGCGCACGAGCCAAGGCGCCAGCATTGGCGCTGTCATTTTGGACCGGCAGCAGGCCGACGAGCAGGTGGCATGGCCCGCACGGCGCGACAAGACGCCGCTTCCTGTCGTGCTGTGGTGCGTTTCTGCGGTTGAACGATGGGCACCCTGACGTACCGAGCAAAAACCGACTGGGATTCGCACGACGTATCCAGGCACGGGATGGGTGATTCGTGCTGCGGTCAAGGCATGTCGGATATCAAGGCGGCGCTCGAGCAGGAGGTACCCGGCGTGTTTGTGCACTCGATCCTTGTCGGCCGTGACGCCAACGAGGACACGATGCGCGGGTTCCTCGACGATGTCAATGTCCAGGTGCGATTCGATTCGCTCCACTGTTTTGCGCCAGCCCGGACGTGCGCTGATCCAGTTCTTCGGTGGGTTGGTAGACCAAGCAAGTGTGCGCCAAGCTCAAGAGCATGAGCGAACTAGAGCGCGGGTTCCACTTTATCGGGTTCAGCCAAGGCGGCCTGTTTGCGCGGTCGCTCGTGGAGCGGTGCGAAGGGCTCAAGGTCGAGACGCTCATCACGTTTGCGGCCCCGCACCAAGGTACGCACGCGTTCATTGCGCGTCGCGTCGTGCTCTGCACCTTGTCCACCCGGTCTGACCGCCCTCCACAACAGGGATCAAGGACGTGCCGGCGTCGTGGTGCGACTCGCAGCCCGTGTTCTGCTCGATGGCACGGTTGACGATTCGCCGGGGCGCCTACAATTCCCTGGTGCAGAAAAGTGTCGTGCAGGCGTCGTACATCAAGGTGCGTGCGAGTTCGGCGGGTCGGTTCGTTCTCATCTTGAGCGGGGAGCTGACCCATTTATTCGGGATGGACAGACGCCGTGGAACCTCAACGCCTACCTGCGCGGCAACCTGTTCCTGCCTGACATCAACAACGAGAACAACGTCAACAAGGTCTACAAGGAGCGCATGACCGCGCTCAAGGCGCTTGTGCTGGTCCGGCACGAGGACGACACGGTGCTGAGTCTGCGCGACTCGGCGGTACGCCCGCTGCCATTTATTCCGAGGAAGGGCCCACGATTTCTCAAGCCTGACTCGTTTGCTCGGTTGATAGTGGTTCTACGAGGACCTGATGTCGGGCCCCGTGCCGTTCAATGAGACGGCGCTCTACAAGGACGACGTGATTGGTCTGCGCAAGCTGCACAAGAAGGGCAAGGTGGCATTCGTCACGTTGCCGGGTGACCATGTGCGTTTCGATTTTGCTCGAATGTAGCGCTGCCGGCGTCCGTGTTGCGCTGATTCCATGCATTGTGATCATTTGGACTTGCAGATGCAGTTCAGCATCGCGTCGTTCCTTGGTGTGGTCCTACCGTACCTGCGCGACGCATCGGCGGCGGTGATGCACGCCAACGAGCACATCGACGCCGGGGACGTTCGCTTGCACACGCGTCAGCCGGGGCGTGCGAACCCGGCGTTGTTGGAGAGCATGCCGTTTGCGCGGTCCGCGATGTAGGACGCGCACGCTCTTCCTGTACAGTATGTGTTTCTTGGCGCGGCCGCAGCCGCACGCTCCGTCGATCCGGCTGGCCGCGACACACGCCCAGGCTCGCGGCACCTGCCGGCGGCCCATGGCCAGATGGCCAGGAGGCCTTGTTGTTTTCCACGGTCGCATCTGGTCTATTTCCGCATTCGTCTTGTGCAAATCGCATTCCGGTCGTTACTGCTTTGATTGTGATCGCGGCGGATGGTGCAAGTTGATCGAGGTTTGATCCGCGAGTCTTGTGAGCCCGATGACTGACGCGGTCGGAGCAGAACGGGCGCGACCTCATTTCTGAAAAGCGAGAGGCAAGCCTTGCGATGCAGCATCATGTGAGAAAACCAGTTCCAAAACTGCGCAAGAAGCGCCTCGGGTCGCGGGAGTCCGGAGGAAACAGCTCAGAAAGCAGTTGCAAATCCAATCGGTGCTCGCCTCAGATCCCGAGACGCTGTGATCCGGGGCGCACTCGTGCGCATGCTGGCATGCGTTGCATTTGGCACCTTCAACAAGACAGGCCGGGCCCTTCCGCCGTCGTCAACACCTCACCCCACGACTCTCACCAACGCCGTCGTGCTCTCCCTCCGCCAGCACGTCTGCCCACGCTCGACGACGCCGACTCGACCGTCGCCACCCGCTGCAAGCGACTGTGAACCCGACTCCCCCACCTGGCGAGCCTGCGCACCATCGGACTTGCCCACCCCGCTTCTGCCGCGCAGCCAACCAACTCCCCGACTTGGCCGCCCCGTGCAACGCATTTGCACGCTGGCCGTGATTTTTCCGTTGCCCTGGACCCGGACTTGGCCCACGCCCGCCGTTGAACGGGAATAAAGACAATTTCCAGCGCGCGCGCCTCGCCGTCCCGCCCGCTGCTCTTGCTGCCCGATTTTGCACCAACCCCCCGACGCCGCCAACGCTGCCGTTCCCGCCATGAAGATCCACAGCTCCGAGCACGAGTACAAGTACGCTCGTTTTCTGCCCTCCACCTGGTGGGAACACAGCGGCGCCGCTCGCTTGCCCCTGGGGTCACTCACTCCCCTTCACTGGGTGCCCGAGGGCCGTGTACTCCACCACACCGCGATGGGCATGCGACTGAACGTTTCATTCGCACGGTCTGTGTAGCCATCCGTGGAGCCACGTCACGGCCGCCGTCTGGCAAAAGTACCCGAACGACCAGGCGCCGCACGTCTTGACCGTGGATGTCTTGAACCGCGAGGTCGACCAGGAGAAGCGCGTGCTGCGCACCGAGCGATTGCTCACGATGCGGCAAAAGGTTCCGTCGCTCTTCTCCAAGGTTTGTTCTCTTTTCTGCGCTCCGCAGCGCCGTGTGACACCGTCCCGCATGCTGACGTCACCCCACCGCTCCGTAGCTCTTCTCCTCGGGCGAGCCGATATCCTACGTCTACGAAGTGTCGGAGGTGAACCTCGACACGAACACGTTCACGGCAGTCTCGACGAACCTGACATATCGCGACATCATGGTCATGGACGAGTCAATGGTCTATAAGCCCGACCCGAAAGCGCCGCTCGCCCGGACCCTGGTGCACCAGGAGGCTGCCGTGTCCGTGTCGCTCTCGCGGTTCTCGAGCTATTGCGAGGACGCGGTCATGAGCCGGTTCAAGGCCAACGCGCACCTGGGCCGCCGCGGGCTCGAGCAGGCGATTGACCGCATCATGCTCGAGGGGCAGTTGAAGCTGCATACGCTGCATATGGCATAGAGCGTTAGGGGGTTGATTTTTGGGTGGCCAGTTGTCTCTTTGAATTCGTTCGCGCTTGGTTTGGTTTGGTTTGGTTCGGTTTGGCGGTGTTTGTCATTTCGCCCAGTTTTGGTTGCTGCTGCTGCCTTCTTTCATTTGTGTTTGGGTCTGCCTGGTTCATTTGTGCGTTCGCTCTCGTTTGTCCTCCCGGGCCGAATACCCTCGGCGCCCGCTCTCTAGTCTCTATCTCTTTCCTCGTCCTACCTAGTACATTTGCGCGTTCTTTCGTTTACGTTGGAGTGGCTCGCGTCGACGACGTGCCGTGGAGGAAGCCAAAGACGTGGAATTATCGCGTCGTGTAGGACATGATGAGGGACAGGATCGACATGCTCCAGATTTGACCTGAGTGCAGTCCAGCCTCTTGTTCTACAAGTGCAATGTTCATATCAGAGCCAGGACCAACACATGACATCGCGAAGGGGGACGCGTCGGTACCCGATACTTTCCGCCGCATCTGCGCAAAGAGACAGCAGAAGAACGACAGCCACGCCGTGTAATGAAACTACGTACGGTCGACGGATCGCGAGTGAGGACAGCGGCCGGTGGGTGGAGAACGTTGACTGACCACGGACCCGCAGCATCAGCGACCCGATCGCAATCATGAGCGCAGCGCCCTGGAAATAGTCGAACGCAATCTCCTCCTTTTTCGGCTTTTCAATGGCCGTCTACGACGACGTGTAAAGCCAGCGCGCGTGGTCAGTATTGGTCAAGTCGGGGTGGAGAGCTCAGACTTGCTCGAGCTCGACGCGTGTTGCAAGCTGCTGGGCGCAAGCGAGCGTGCTAGACTGGTTTATGGTCGGGTTGGTACGAACGGGGATGACGAGGTCCTCGCGGCGCGGGTCACCGCGCACATCGAAGCGCGGGAACTCGGACATCATTGCAGCAAGTGCTGAGCGTCGATACTGGCGTTGCTATTCTGTGATTTGTCGTCAACGACGGAGGAAAACACACGGTGAGCAAGGATGCGACGTCCGCCAGATCACGCCCACGTGTCGTTGACTTGGCCGGTGCAATCCGCTGTGCCCTCTCCACCCTCGCTGCCAGCGCCTTTTCGCTCGGCCAGAACAATGTACTTTGCCAGCGGCACGCCCCGTGTCGCGACTGTCGCCGACGAAGACTTGGAGCAGCTCGATGTCAATGCGACGCATTTCACGCAGCCCGACGGCACCATCCTCGCCGTGCGTGAAAACTGGGACGCGTCGCTGTTTGCGACGCTGAGCATCCGCGCGCTCTACCTGTGGACGAGCAAGGTTGGTCAAGTGCTGCAGCTTCCCAATGGACCGACCAGAGCGGCTCGACTGATTCAGGTTGCGCGCGTCGCGACCGCGGCTGTCATGACTAGCCGACCGTCGTGATTTCCAAGGTCTACCGAAGCGTCGACGATGTCGATGAGTACGGCGAGAATGAGCGGCTGTTCTGGAAGCTCGATTCGTCCATGATTGGCGTGATTGTACGCATTCTTTGGATCTGGCGAGAGCGAACGGAGGAGCAAGTGCTGATTGCCGCTCCGACCACAGACCCGGCGCGGATTCTTGCTCTTGTACAGCTTGCAAGTCACGGACGGCGCGCGCGTCTTTGCGCCCAAGTTCCAGCAATTGCACCATTTCAGCGTCGGGCCTGGCGAGGCCGCAGGGCTCCCGCTCGTCGAGCTCGTGTTCCAAGCGCGCTTCTTGGTCGAGTCGGGCGGGATCTGCAGGTGCGCAGCGGTCACGACCACTGGAACGAACGGCGTGCTGGAACTGAACCAACCACAGTGGCCTCTTTGTAGAGGACGAGGTGATTGTCGCGTCGCGCGCCAACGGCTCGATCCACACGATTCATTTCGACGACGACCAGATTGGCGCGGAGAGCGTTCAGCTGCACCAGGTCGATGGGTTTTCGGACGTCGGTGCCGGTATGGAACCGCTCTGAACCAGATCTGTCTTTCTTGCCGTGCTCAATCGCTGACCACCGGCCGGATCCCAGGTGTCTACGTCAAGGAAGTCGTTTATTCGCGCGAGTTCAACGCCTTCTTTTGGCTCCTGTCTGACGGCCGCTTGTTCGCCGTCAAACGGCATGTCGATGACGACGACGATCTGGTGCCTCCTGCCAATGGCAACGCAGCGGTACCTGCCGCACCTGGAAACGGCTACGACGCTTCTTCACCCGCACTTCGCCCCAATGATGACGACCACGAGGACGCGGCATCCGATGTCCCGAGCAGCGAATTTGACTCGGAGATTGACTCCAACTCGGCGCGCGGCACGCCTGTCGAGCACGCAGAGTCCGTCGTCGACGAACTCGCGAGTGAATCGACACCCGCGCTCTCGGCATGGAACTCGGAGGCGTCGCTGCCTGCCGACGACCCGCCCGCATTGACCTACCGCTGGGCTGGCCAACGCGTTGGCGACGGCCCGTACGTTGCGCTCGCCGTCAACGCGCGGTTCAACCTGCTCAGTCTTGGTCGTGCCGACGGCACCTACGAGCTGCACGAATGGCGCAAGTCGGCGTTTTTCGGCAGTGTGACGGGCGACCCATGGACGCGTCGAGTCTCGCACGTGGCGGATCTGGTCGTGCACACGGGCCGCAACGCGATCAGCTGCATGGTCTGGAGCTGGGACGGGATGGCGCTCATGATTGGGTACCATTCGTGCGGGTTCGTGGTCGTGTCGACCTACGGGTATCCGCTGCTCGTCGCGACCAAGAAGGCCGTGATTGCGGCCAATCCTGGGTGCGTGGTGGCTGATTCCGTTCGCTACCGCGTCGATGATAACTAACGGGATGGTCTGCGGCGTAGTGAGACCGTCCATATGGATTCGTACCTGTTCGGCGTCAACTCTGCGTTCTGGGGCTGCGGGTGCTTTGATCTCTTTGTCTTGCCGACCAATGCCATGGAGGACGGTACGATACTCGCATTGATTTCCACGAGGTGCCTGAACGATCGTGCTGACTCGCCTTACCGCAATCGTTTAGCCACGTCCAGCGTTCTCTATCTGCTCCCGTTTGTTCGGTCCGCGGCCGCCAACAACCAACTCGCCGACAACTTTGCCCACCCGCTGCTGATCGGGTCCGACGCGTGCAGTCTTCTCGCTGAGACCAGCGTCGAGGCCCTCGACGGCCCGCTTCGGCAAAAGCACATTCGGTTCCCGAACATGTACATTTCCGAAAACTGGCCCGTCACGGTACATCACGGTTTGCTTCTGTTTGCTTCGACGCGGCCCGTAGACTCATCATGCCGTCGTGTAGATTGCTGCGATTGACGGCAAGGGCCGGAACCTCGTCATTGGTGGTCGTCGTGGGCTGGCCCTATTTTCACGTGAGCTCGGCCGGTGGAAGCTGTTTTCGAACCACCAGCAGGAGCAGTCGTTTGTGTGCCGCGGCGTGTGCTTTGTCGGCACGCACCTGGTTACGCTCGTGCAGCTCGTCACGTCCGAGTTTCGGGTTCGCTCATCCTTGCTCCCTTGGCCTCTTGTCGCGGTACCAGCCTGACGCATTTGCGGTGCTCTAGCTGTGGATGTTCAACCCGAGCAACAGCCTCGACCTCAACCTGATCTGCGACCAAGTCGAGTTGCCCATGGATTCACCGTCATATTTGGCGAGCGTCGGGCCGCAGGTCATTGTCATGTCGGCCGACGGCGACGTGGTCGAGTACTGGATCGATTCGGCCAACGAAATGTTCCAGGTCGGGCGGCAATGGGTCCTACCCGACACGGTCGACGCGTCCAATGTCATGGCTGTGCGCCGGCTCGGGCGTGTCGATGGGCCACTGGTTATGCTTGCTGCCGGCCAGCTGTTCATGTGCGATGACATGGAAGTTGCACGAATGGGGTCGCCTACCGTGACCGCGATTGCGAACAATGTCGAGGCGATTGTCGCCGTGAATCGCGTCCGTGGGTGTCCGGATCCGTTTGCTTGGACTGTGAGTCGCGATCAGTGCCGCGTACGTTTCCTCACCTCCCCTTCCAGCCGCTCGATGGCTGACCGGCTCTCTTCGCGTGTAGGTGTTTGTGAATGGCAAGCAAGAGCTTGTCATTCCTATGGACTCGGTGATGCTCAGTACGTTGCATCGCATGTCCGATCCCTTCTTGTGCGCCGCGGCATCTGACTCGTATTCTTTCGGTTTCGCTAGCCGTCGTCGGCAAGTACGGCATTATGATTGGCGTCAACGAGGCCATCACGTCGCGCCCGAGTTTTGACATTCTCACCTACGAGATGACCACAAAGGTCCGCTCCGACCTTCCGTCTGGATCATTTGGCCAGATGACTGACGTCGCGATCCGGCCCGCTAGACGAGTCTCTTCATCCACTTCGTCACCGAATTCCTGCTCCGCGCGCGCGGTCTCGAGGCTGCACAGGACTTTGCCGACCAGTACCTGCACCTCGGGTACCTGAACCACGCGCTGGAAATGCTGCTGCACCGCGTGTGGGAGCGCGAGGCCGATACGTTTGCCGGATTCAGTGACCAGGCGCTCTTGCCCCGCGTCATCCAGTTTTTGCGCCATTTCGACGACTACCTCGATATTTTGGTCAACTGCACGCGCAAAACAGAGCTGTCGATGTGGGATTATCTGTTCTCGATTGTGGGGAGCCCGCAGGCGCTGTTCGAGGTGCGGCCGTATATTTTGTTCTTCCATTGTGTGTTAGTGGTCGTCCTCACCCACGTTCCTCTTTGCACTAGGAATGCCTCGAAGCAAACCGGCTCCATACCGCGACGGCATTCTTGGTAATCCTGCACAACATGGAGTCGCACTCGCTCAGCGGCAAGGTACGTTGAACACAGTCGGTACTTCTCCGCTCACCTCGGGATCCTGACCTCATTGCCAATCCACGCCCGTAGGACTCGGTTCGACTCCTCGAAAGAGTGCTGCAGAGCGAGAACTTCGAGCTGACGCGCGATCTCGTGCGTTTCCTGCGGTCGATTGCTGGCAAGGGCGCGAGCGTACGGCTCTGGCAGAACCGCAACGACGCCATGTACATTCACAAGTCAAGCTCGTCGCATATGTCGCTGTCGGCCATGGCCACCGGGGACCAGGAGGATTCCTGCGTAAGCTGAGCTCTTTTAAGTGGTGACCGGGCCGCGTTCGAGTGCTGACCGCTGCATGTAGCTGTACCTCGAGATCCTGATTAGCCGGCACGCGCGCAAATTGCTGCAGTACCATCGACTCAAGTCGCTATATACGATGACGCGCACGCTCGACTTCCCGCTCGGCCAATGGCTTGCGCGTGAGCGGTACGCAACTTCTCCACCCCATCGCATCGATCATTGCCGGCCCTGATGGCCCATTCTCGCTTCCGACGATCATGCAGCAATCGCGGCGCGGTCCTCAGTAACCACCTCGACGCGCTCAAGGCGCTCCACCGCCAATTCCAATGGCCGTACCCGACCGAGTTCCATGCGATCCCGATGCCCGCGACCGCCAACGTGGCCCCACGCGTTGGCTCCGCACCCGACCCGACCCCCGTAACGCACGCGTCGCCGCTCCTGCGGCGCCACTCGATCAGCGGTCTCCCCGACGGCCCCATCCCACCGACGGGCTCCCCCGCGCTCCGCGCAGCGGCCCTCTCACCCTCCCCTTCCCGCGGCCGTGCCGGCAGCCCGCCGCTCCCAACGCGCCGCGCACTTCGCAGCACGTCGCGCGCACGTTCTCCACCACCGCCAACATCCGCGTCGTCCATGTCGAGCTCGCCGCGCACGCCGTCTTTGCGCACGCGGCGGTCGTTTAGTCTCGTCGAGGCGCACGTCTTGCAGCCGGCGCCGCCCGGGTCGGTGGCGGCCGCGGACCACGAGACGGTGCGCGCGCTGCGTCGGATCATGGCCGAGGCACAGTGTTTTGGGTGGGCGCTGCTCTTGTCGGCGCTGTTGCTCGACTGGCGCGCTGTCATGGAAATGGTGATGCGGTATGGGTTGGCCGACGAGTGGGCGCGCGTGCGGGCCGCGCTGGTGGCGGTGGAGAGTGAGGGGTACCGCGCGATGGTAAGGGCGATTGATGAGCGGGTTGCAGGTGATTGAGCGCGCCGTTGTGGGCGGCGTTGGCTCGTGTTGTGGGCCATGATGATTTGAAGCAGAAATGCGAGTGTTTGGGCTGGGATCGTTTTAAGTTTTCTGTTTCGTCCTCGTTCGCGGTCATGTTTGCCATCAAAAAATTGGAGCAACTGCGCTGCCGCGATGGGGCACCATACGCCGACTACGCCGACAGGGCAAGTCTTGCTTGTCGGTTTTTGCCAGCCGGTCCGACTGTCGAGTCACCACTCTGACCGCGCTTGAACCGCATGGGCGGGCAGATGAATGCAAAAGGACCCTGACAAGAGAAAAAAACAAGATTTGTCAAAGAAATTGGTTATTTAGACCTCGCAACACACGACGCCGCTTTTCAGTAGCCGAACGCCGAGAGCTTCTCCTTGATGGCCGAGACGTTCTTCGACGCGGCGGCCTTGGCGGTCGCCGACGACTTCTTGGCCTTGGCCTTCTCGAACGCGGCCGTGCCCTTGGTCTTGCGCTTCTCCTCGAGCTTGGCAACGACATCGGCGTACTTCCAGCCAACCTCAGCCGAGAGACGGCCGACACGCGTGAACTTGCGGCCGGGCTTGAGGCGCAGGACACGGAGAGCCGACGGCACAACCATGCGCTTGACGCGGTCGTACGGGGCCGGGACACCCTCGAAGACCTTGAGGCGCTGCAGGGCGGCGGCACCGCGCGGCGTCTTGTGCGGGACCATACCGCGCACGGCCTTGTAGAAGATGCGCGACGGCGCGCGGAAGTGGAACGAGCCACGGGCCGGGTTCACAACGCAGCGCTTACGCAGGTAGGCATGGTAGCGCAGCTTGTTGCGGAAGAAGGGACCGGCAATGTTGAGCTCCTCGCAGCGCACAATGACGATCTTCTGGCCCGACAGCAGCTGCTTGGCGACGATCGAGGCAAGGCGACCGAGGAGGTGGCCCTTACCGTCGATGACAACGACCTAGTTGAGGTGGAAAGAAAAGTGGTGAGCGAACCGGCCGTGAAGCGGGAGAAGTCACCGCTTGCCGAAGCGCAAGCTCGTTTTGCCCGCACGTCGTCCGCCGCGTCGATCAGGCTGCTCCGCGGGCAGCGACGGTGCACAGCACACAAACCGGCAGAGAATGCCTTTGGACGCGCCGCGTCTCGACGAGCGCAAGAGGTCATTTCCGGATGACCTCTTACGCAAGTCACCGGCGTCGTATCCTCGCCGCTGCAGCAGCCGCGCGCGCGCGTAATCGAAGCCTCGCAGGGGTCGGCGGCGGCCGAGTGCCGGTCGGGCCAGCGCATCATCGCCAGCGCGGCTGCGAGCGAGGGGGGTTGAGGGCGGACGAGCGAGCGGGAGCGGCTCACGGCGAGCAGGCGAGCGGGTGGCGAGGAGGAGGCCGACCTTCTGGAAAGTGCTCATGGCTGAAACGGTCCAAAGGGCCAAATGTTTGGTGGGAGGGAGAGCGGCGCAGGTCGAGGTTGGCGCTCTCTAGTCGTGCGGTGCCTTGTCTCGTGCTGTAGTGCCGGCCGGCCGCTCCTCGGAGCCTTGGCGCCCCCGCGTCGCAGCGTCGCGTGCCGCCGCGTGCGCCGTTGCCATGTGGTCAGGCGCCGTTGCCATGCGGTCCATCCGGCCGCGCCCCTGCCATTCGCGCCCGAGCAACGTGCCACGCCGCTCGCCTGCCACAGCCATCGTTGCCGGACCACGCCACCCTGCCTGTCGGGAGACACTGTCGCCCACCGACTCCCACCATGCCGGCGTCGTCTTCTCGTCCACCCACTCTCCAATTCACACCTCCAACAAGTACCGTGCTCAACCTCGTCACTTCGCCAACCACGACAACGTCGCTGCGAGAAGCAGCTCTCCAACACCAACCAGCCAGCCAACATGCAGCAGCCCCCAGCGACCCCGTGCCATGGCGCCGCCGCGCCCGTCCCGACCATGCCCGCCTACCAAAGGGACGACATGCCGCGTCCCCCCCGTCCTTCGTCGCCGACCTCGGTGCCGCCCGGCCTCGACTTGCCGCCCTCCACCACCTTCCGGGAAGCCTACGTACCATCGGCCGCCAGTGCTGCCCCCGGTATCGACAACGTCCCGCCACCTGCTCGTGTGGTACGTTTGTCCGCGATAACAGGTGCCTCAACGTCGAGAAGTACTGGCCTTTCGTGCACATAGACCCCCTTCAGCGACTCGTTCCGCGCCACCTCCGCTGCTGATACTGCCAGACCATCCGTGTCCGCACCGCGGCTCCCGCCCCTCGACGCGTCGGAGCCTCCCGAAACTCCTCTGACGCGCTCGACGACGACGACTGTCACCGCCTTCGCGGCCGTACCCATTTCCGGCGACCGTCTTGCCAAGTATTTCGAGCAGTACGGCTGCGTGACCGTCGAGGCCATTTCCTCTGCCCCTGGCGCGGCCGCGGGCAGTACGTGGACCGTCACGTTCGAATCGCCTAATAGAGCGGTTGCTGCGCTTTGCGTGCCGTGCAGTGCGTGGACCGTCACGTTCGCATCGCCCGATGCCGCGGTTACTACGCTTGCCGTGCCCACGTTCCTGCTCGATCGTCGCGTGCCCGTGGGCCTGATGCCAACCAAGTTGTTCAAGTCGGGCTGGATGGCAAAGCCGCGGTCGACGCTGCATCAAGACTCGGCGGCCGACCTGAGCGCGCCGCTCTTTGCCCCGCCGACCAGCGCCGGGCCCGGGTTCTGGGGCACCGTCAAGAGTTTGCTGCAATAGTAGATTGATGATGGACGGATGCGCGCAACAGTTGTGGCTTGCTGTTTGTTCGTTTCTTGTTTGATTCTTGGGATTCAGATCGATTTTTGGCCCAAGCAGCGTTGAACAGAAAACAACACGAGGTGAAGGCAGAGGATGCAAAGAACACAAAGCAAACGCTATTCACGTATGTAAACTAGAGCCAACAACCAAAACTAAACGTCGACACCCAGCCATTACAGAATCGCCGGCGTGTCGCCGAGTGGTGCGCCGACATACGCGTTGCGCTCGGCATGCGGCATCGCCTCCGTGTCGCTAGGCAACGGCGGGTTCACGCGCGTGTGCAGGTAGTACTTGAGCAGCGCGTCCTTGGCCGCCTACACAGCAATCGAGCGGTCAGTTCCGTCCATCCTCCACAAATGAGATCAAGAATCGATCGTACCCGGTGCTCGGCCATCTTGATGGAACTGCCCGCGCCCTCGCCAATCTTGTCGAGCCCCGAAAAGGCACCCACCACAAACACAGGCGCCGAACTATGCCGCCCAGTCTCGTGCAGCATGCGCGACACGGGCCGTTCCCGGCCCTGTCGCTTGAGCAGCGCCGAAAGCGCGCGCTTGGGCTCATCGAGCGGCAGCAGCGGCGTCAAGTCCATGTCCTTGGTCAAGAGTGCAGCGTGAATGAACTTCTTGGCGGCCACGGCACCCTGCGCCTTGTAGAGCGCGCCGATCAGGGCCTTGGTGATCTTGGCCTGCATGCGCGCCTCCGAATCCTTGCTGGAGACTTCCTGCAAATGGCCAAATGGGAGATCTCGTTAGGAAAACAGGGTGGAGAAGCCGCGCAGGATGAGCGCAAAATCGGAGCCGCACCTGGGGCTCCCAGCGCATCACGTCCTGGACGCCAATGCTCTTGCCGAGCATGCTGAGCGTCGCCGTCGACGTGTAGGCAGCCACGGCGTCACGCAGCGTCGCTGGTGGCAAGTTCGGGTACTTGGCGTGCAGGTACTCAGTCACGTACAGGTCAAGAACCTGTTCGCCTAGAGAGAGAACGAAAATGGAGACGTGCGCCGATCAGCACTCGTATTCACGAAGCAGCGGGGGAAGCGGTCGTCTCGGAGATTTCAGGCTTGCATACCAAAGTACTGGAGCTGCTCCGAATGCGGCACCTTGCCGTCCTTGTAGGTCTTGTGCGTCGTGGCCTGTTTGAGCAGTTTGGCGCTGAAATTGAAGCCCGTGCGCGCCAGGAACGCGGCCTGTGCCGGCGTCAGGTCGCCGCGCTTCGGCGCGGCTGCCGCCTGGGTGGCCAGAGCGCGAACCGAGGTTGCTAGTGATCGCAAGCACCAATCGCCGTGGTCAGATCACTTGAATATTCGATGCAGCGTTAACGTTGGGCGTTGTTGTTGATCACTCACCTTGAGCAATCCGGAACGTGGCGGCAGCAGGCCGCGCCAGGGTGAACAGCGAAGAACGAGCGCAGAACATGGTTGTTCGCGTCTTGCAGCGGGCGTTGATCCAAGTTGGCGGAGATTGGAACCGAATTGGGTCGTTTGATTTGACGGGCACGGGTTGAGCGTGGATCTCGTGCGATCAAAACTGGTCCGTAGAGCAAATTCCGGTCCAATTGAGCGGCGGCGGGTGGACAGCGTAGTCTGGCGTCGCTGTGGTCGGTCGGTATCGTCGTTGTGCTCGAGCTGTTGGCGAATGATCCTTGGCCAGCAGCGAATGAATAATGATCCTTGGCCAGCAGTGAGTTGCAAGCGATCAGAGGGGTTGGCAAGGATCACGCGTCATCACGCTGACTGTCTCCCAGCGCACCGCAGCCTCTCCAACTCTGTCTCCCCACACTGATCGCTCGCCGAGCCGCTCGAGCAGACTCGCGAAGCGGTCGTCGACAAACACGGAGTTGGACCAACGACGACTCGCGCAACTGCCAGCAATCCGCGCTCGATCAAGCTGCTGCATTTCCATGACCAGCCCTTGATGTCCACCCGCTCGACCGTAGCCGCTCCTACACCACCGCCGTCGCGCTGGCGCGCTCTGCACGATGCGGTCTTCGCCAGCAATGATCCAGCTCCAACAACGACACGGAACCATTTGGCGAGCTCGTCACACTCGCCCAGCTCGAGCCGTGGCCATCATCGCGGCGGATCAAGCCGCGCAGGATCCAAGTCGCGCAGGAAACGGCGGCCGTGGCAAAAAGTCCTCTTCCTCAAGCAAGATTACCCCGACAACTACGTTCCGCCGTCGTTTCTCCACTCGTTGCGTCGAAATGGTCAGTATCCACCTGCCGGCGCGTACTCTCCGCCCGTTCCAGTGGCTCAACGAACTCGCGCGCGACTAGCATTCTAGTCCACGTCCATGCGCCCGAGTACTGGACCTTGGTTGCCAAGACGTTGGCCGTCACGTACCAGGTCGCGACCGTGGTCCTTTTTGTCGGCGTGTTTATCCACCTGCACGATGGGCGGCTCGACCCGCTCATTCTCGTCGCAGCAACGGCCAGTCTGCTCGCGGCCGCGTGGATCGGGTTTTTGGTCACGTCTTCGAACTGCAACAGCACGGATCCGGCCGATCAGACGACGACGTTGGCGACGAACGGAGCTGCGACGCCATCGCCGGCTCGGCCAGTTCGACGCCCAACAAGTGATGGACGACCGGGCTCACCAATGTTGTCAGGACGCAGCAGTGCTGGCAGCACTCGCAGTGCTCACGGCCAGGCATCGACGGCCAAATCCGTCATTATCTTGGTCGCCGTCGTCTTGGCCCTTTCACCGATTCTCAAGACGCTGACCATGGATATCAGCAGCGACTCAATCTGGGCGCTCGCGACGCTGTTGTTTGTTGGCCACTTGCTCTTGTCCGACTACCGCGCGACGCGATCTGCGGCACTCACGTACGTTCCTGCTCAGCACTAAATCAATGGGGACCGTCACTGACCTATTGCTTTGCATTTGATAGATTCCCCGGGTCAATCGGCACTAACCTCGCCATTTTCGCGTCGGTGCTGCTCGCGTCGCGGCTCGCATCGACGATGCACGTCTTTTCGCTCATGCTCCTCGCTGCGCTCGCGTTTATCGTGGCGCCATGGCTCCGACGAAGACTCTCGGTTCGTGTTTCCCACTTCTGTCCAGTAAGTTGGTCGACTCTAATTCCCGTGCAAATTTCCAGGTGGACAAGTCGCGGGCAACCCCAATCATGGCAGCAACGACCATAACGACCGCGGTTCTCGTGTACTGGCCGATATCGCTCGCGACAATAGTCGGCTTTTTGGTTGTGGCAGTGATGCTCTCTTTTTGCACGCCTGCGTGGCTCCAGCATTTGCACCGATTTAAAAGGTGCGACCACTTCTTTATTTCTTTGCGAGGTTGAGTTTGGTCTGACGGTTGCGGTTGTAGTACGCTGCACGGGCCATGGGACCAAGCAGTCGTTTTGCTCGATGATGAAGACGTGTCAGATTGGGGACCGCCGAGGCCGGGCATGTCGACGCCGCCGCCGCTGCCGTCGGATTTGGATGTGGGGTCCGATCCTCGGCCGTGTATGTCGGAATAGGTTGCAGTTCGTGTTTTCGTGTTTGGTTTTGGTCATTGATCTTGTGTCGGTGCAGGTGCTCAACTCTCGAGTGTGGGCAAGAGAGATGAACTGGGAGGAAGGACGGGAAGTCGTTGCACCGCGCGCCATCGCCGACAACATTGGCACATAATTGCCAAGAAATTTGGTTTATCCAATCCCTCGCAACTATCCGGGCACCCTTAATGGATGGCCGACCAGACGCTACACACACGCGAAAGGGAAGAGGGTCGTCAGTTACTGGGTCTCGGTTCAACAAGAGTCGATAATCAGCGACAAACGCACTTCTTGAGGTAGCCCGACTGCTGAGCGAGGCGGTTGAGCGAGTCGTCCGACTCACCGGCGCGACGGACGGCACCCGAGAAGGCGAACGTGTGGAAGTCGCCGGTCATGACGCCGTTCTCGTCGACATCGGCAATGTTGATCTGGACCGACGAGTGGTCCTTGGCGGTGATCAGACGGCCAGTGGCGGAGCTGTACGGAGCGGGCGAGGAAGGTGGAGCGGTCAGTATTGGTGCTGATTGCAATTTTGGCCGTCCATTGACGCCGTCGGTTCGCACGGTCCAAGCGACCGCCTTGGACCAACGCCGGCATGCTCCACAAGCGCCCAGGAGCGCGTGACAGTCTACGGCCAGGCAGAGCACGACGTCGTGGAGCGGCAGGCAAAGTGGCCCCACGGTCGGAGCGAGCGAACGGCGGCGACGACGACGACGACAACGACGGGGGCGGTGGCAGGCAAGGAGATACCGACCACTTGCGGGGGATGTACAGGTCAACGATGTCGCCCTTGTCGTTCTGCATGGTGATGGCTGCTGAATCGAATCTGGCCACGGCGGGGAGAGGGGGAACCAAGACGTGGGCAGGGCGCGCGCGAAACTACCAACCAGACGGCGTGCTCGGCGCTTGCCTGGTGCATCCGTGTTGTCGGCGCGTCGCCGTCCGCGTGCCGGCACGTCGGACCGTTGCTAGAGCATCACGTGTCATCGAACGCGTTGCCGTGGCCGACGTTTGACGTGGTAGACACGCAGTAGTCACGTGCGTTTGACTCGCCCTTTCTATCTTCTCAGCGCGTCTTCTTTGGCGTCACGGGCGCGGCCCCGCGAAATCAAGGCCATCAGCGACCAGTAAATGCATAGCGACTGGCTGCAATGTGATAGAAATTACGAGCGAACCCGGATGCAAGTTTCGGCTGCGCGCGGCTGGCTACATTGCGATCGGCACACCTCCTTCCGACACCCTTTGGCACCGCAGTGCCGGTCTGCACGGTCACACTCCCGCTCAACTGCACGTCTTTGAATTTCGAGCGCCTACAAAACCCGGCATGTCGGTTGCCCCCTCGACTCCAACAATGAGCCCTCGAAGTGATCAGCACACCATGGTCAACTAATCCCTTGATTCAACAACCTAAGAGCCCGATCGCCAACCCGTCCTTGCACCCCCTACTGCGCGCCGCGGTTCGACCAAGTCACTCGCTCCTAAAGCCGGCACCACAGCCACGTCGTTCCAGTACGCGTGGCTGCACGACCGCGCGCGCGGTGCCGACTGGGCACCGACGACGCTCGCGTCGACGCGGTACCCCATGTCCCCGACGTCGCCGCAAGTGGAGGCGAATAATGAGACGATGGAGGGCGGCGAGGCGCGATACCTGCTCATGGTCGCGTACGCGATGGGGGTCCGGCAGGTGCTTGTCGCGGTCAACAAGATGGACCAAGTGCAGTGGGCGGGAGACCGGTTCACTGCGATCGTCAAGGACACGTCAGGCGTCTTGAAAAAGTTTGGGTTCAATTTCAAGGCCGTTGCATTTGTGCCTGTCGCGGCAATTTCAGGGGATGGGATCGTGGGTCGCAGCAATTGCAGGAGATGGGATCGTGGACCCGCCCCCAGCGGCGCGCGCGCCGTGGTACCTCGGCTGGCGCCGCGCCGGGAAGCTCGGCGAAAAGACGGGTGCGATTGATTTGGCCCCGTTCTCTGCTTTCCGTGTGAATAACGATCCGTACCTCACTAGGCCACTCGTCAATGCAGGCCATTGATGCGTCGAACCCCGCGCAAACTGCTCGACCGTGCGTTGCGCGCGACCGTGCTCGAGATCCATCCGCCGATCCACCACACGGTCCACGCTGACGGCGGCACAACACGCGGCGGACCGTTGATTGTCGGCCGTGTCGAGGCCGGCGCGCTGCGTGTCGGACTCGACGTGCGCCTGGCCCCAACCCTCCTCCGTGCCACGACCCGCAGCCGCCACGCGGGCCCCACCAGTTCGTCGACACTCGCCCCCGTACCGAACCCCGGTTCCACGGTCACGTTCGTCCTCGACGGCATTTTCCCGGACGAAATCCACGTCGGCGACGTGTTTGGCACGGCGCCCACCAACTCCAGTTCCAAGCTCCCGACCAGCAGCGTGGCCGCGCCGGACTTGCCGCCCGCCACCCGGCTATGGTCCTCGTCGTCCCCACCCGCGTCACCGACCCGCGCCGCGACCTCACGCAAGTCCGGCGCCGCCGGCGCCAACGATATCGCCGACCCGGCGCGTCCCGCCGCGGCCATGACGCTCGTGATTCTAGTCCTCGCCGACCTCGCGCGCGTGCTCGCGCCCGGGTGGACGCCGACGCTCGCGGTCCATGCGGCGCGGGTCAAGGTGAAAGTGACCGACTTGGTGGGTAAGGTTGATCGCCGGTCGGGCCAGGTGATCGAGGATCGGGCACGACACTTGCACCCGGGTGACGCAGAGGTCGTGCGGTGTACGCCACTCGTGCCCGTCTGTGTGGAGCCGGTCGCGGACGTGCCGAGTATGGCGCGGATCGTGTTGCTGGATACGGTGGAGGAGGTGGGGGTGACGGCGCGCGTCTAGTCGGCGCCCGCGGGGCGGGGAGGGGAGGGGGTCAAGAAGGGGGTGGTGGGGAGGGAGCGGCCGGTTGCCATTGGCGTGATCAAGAGTGCCGACAAGGTACGGATGGTTGAAGTGGTGATTTGGAGGGACCAAGTCTCACTCCCCTGGGCTCGTTTGTAGTACGACGACGACGGGAAGGTATTCACTTGCCCGTGAAAGCGGTCTGTCTGAATGGTTGCGACTGAAATGGCGAACGTAAGCACAACGACGATGAAAACTTGCCCACCGGTCTGCGCCATCTTGGAACGGAAATATAAACAGGGATAAAAAACATTTCGAGAGAGATCAACGCTCCTCTCCTCTGCCATCAACCATGACCAATCCTCGCCACCCGCTCACGGCCCCAGCGACCCATCCTCATCCTCCTCCAAGATCGGGTCCTCGTTATCCGCCCCGTCGTACCCCGCATGCCGCGCCCACTCAGACGCCATCTCCTGCTGGACCCGGCGCCGCAAAAACTGCTCGCGCGTCGGGCGCGGGTTCCTGCCACGCGCCGCCTGTCCCGCCGCCGAAAACTCGGCATCGATCGCTTCGAGACTGGCCTCGCGCATGCGGTGCCGCTGCCGGCGCAGTTTCGCCCAGTGCAATCCGCACGCATTGCACAGCGTGCCTTTCCCGTCCGGTCCACGGCGCCACTCGGGCGTGTCGGACGCCGAACAGCTGTGGCAGCACCCGCCCGGCGGCGGGCCGGCCTTGGACCTTTTCTTGGGCGGTGGTGGGATCGCGACCGACTCGTCGCCGAGCGCAGCGAGAGCGGGGCCGCGCGCTTGCGCCGCACGGGCTTGTCGCCCGCGGTCGCGTGCGCGGGAGGAGGCGCCGCGGGGACGGCCGGGTGCGCGATCGGGCGCTGCGGCGCGTGCATGCCTGCGGCCGGCAGCATCGGCGTCTGCGGCAATGGCCCGGAGGGCGCCGCGTATTTGCCGTACGGG